>CM053791.1:694213934-694813934 GCA_028749045.1 Cupressus sempervirens | reverse complement strand
TTCAAGAGCTGAGTAGACAGTTGGCGACATACTAAGCATTTATTACTCTATTTTGAAGGGTACATAAATCCAATTTTTGATCATTTTCTCACCATTCGAACAAGAAGCATAGCCGAAAAAGGAGCGGAGAAGATCAAGAACAGCTCAGAAGCCATTCGTAAAAGATTTCAACAGCGATTCAAGACAAATTTCGTCGATTTAAGGTATTTTACTTAAGTGCCAAGCTACGTAGGACTTATAAACTTGTTTGAATTATAAACCCTAGTTTGGCAAACAATGGCATCTGGGTCAGGAACCACCAAGGTTTTAGAGAGTCATGAAGTTCAGTTGGTCAGTAACGAAGTAAAACAACCTGAATTTAAGCCCATTCCAGAAGTAGCATACAAGAATGATCCTGCAGGAGCATTATCAGTTATTTCGGATAAGGTTGTTATGGTACAAGATGTTCGCAGATGTTACAATTGCAAAATCGGTGCCATAGGAGACTTAGAAATTCATAATGCATATGATAAACTGTGTGAAAACAAAGTACTAAAAAATGAGTTTTCAATAGTAGAAAGAAAAGGATTGACCAAAATCCTAGCATTTCCAATTGTTTTCAAAACAGAATGGGTACGGATAATTTTGAGCCGAATACATGACCGAGCTTTTTGGTTAGAATCAGGGCCAGTAAAATTTACCAAGAAAATTGTTCATAGGGTTACTGGTATTCCAACCCTAGATCGGCCAAAAACCATGCGAAGTGACAAAAGGAAAATAATAGAGAAAAATATAGGTGCCAAATGGAAAAATAGAGGAATGACTATCGACACAGTCAGAGATCCCCTACTAGATTTTGCTGTGAGAATTATTTCACACAAATTCTATCAATCAAGCAGGTTGAACAGTGTACCTTGTATAGCAGTTGATGTTGCATACAAGATAATCAAAAGAGATCACACTTATGATCTGGCAGAGCTCATGTTTCAATAGATAAATGAAAATCTGGGAGCTATAAGGAAAATCAAGGGAGCTCAATGCAAATTTGGATTAGTTTTGATGTGTATGTTCTTCTATCTGATGAAATAATTTCCTTCTATAGGGAAAGTAAAATGGAATCCAGATAAAACAATTGTTGAACAAATCAATGGATACATTGAACAAATGGGTGAAAATTTTGATGCCCAAATGATAGGTTATTTTGAGGACTTCAAAAAGTCCATGAAATAAAGAATGAGAATTCCAGTCTCACTGACTAAAAAATATGAAAAAGACATTTGTTTTCTTGTAGATATAGATTATACTTACATACAAGCAGTTATACCTAGAATAAGATGGCTTAGGCCACTAGGTTATGAAATTGATGTTGATCAAGCCTCTGCAGCAATAACAGCTCTACTTGCAGAAGAAGCTAATAAAAATGCACAAATTTTTGGAACCTATGATGTTGTCAAATCAAAGGAAATAATAGATTTGAAGACTGCTTCAGTAGTAAAGAAGAAAGAGAAAATGGTGAGACAAATCAAAAGAAAGTTTGGCATGGAAGAAGAAGAAGGAACAACAGAAGAAGAATGAGAAGACATTGAAGAAGAAGGAGATAAACTTCAAAGTCAGACTCAAGGGTCAGAAGAAGACAAAGAGGAAAGTGCTCAGGTAGAAGAAGCCAAGGAAGCACCAGTTAAGAGAAAGACCACAACTCCCTCTACTCCTAAATCCAAAGGAAGGAAAGTGGTTGCCCCTGCATCAAAGAGATCTACCACAAGGGCTACAGTACAAAAAGCCCAAGAAGAGGCAAAAGGAAGGAAGAAAGACTCAAAGAAGAATGTTTCTAAGACAAAGAAAAGGAAGTTTATTCCCCAACCTGAAACAGATGAGGAGAAAAAAGAGTCAGAGGACAACAGTCAATTTCAAGTGTTAAGACACAAACCTCAGACTGTTGTTGATAAATTATGTTCAAAAATTAGAAATAATGATTTAAAAGGTCTAAAGAACCTGAATTTTTCTAAACTCACCAAAGAAGAGAAAAATAAACTAGAGGAATCTGTGTATGCTATGATGGCTGAGTATAAGCACACACCTCTAGAATAAGATGAATCTATGCCGAGAGAATTGTATAAAATTGTAGAGGATAAATGGCATTTTTGTTTACAAATGGAAAAATAAATAAGGGAGTCTACATTAGCAAGTTTGTTGCCTAATCTGACTAAAGATCAAATAATAAATGCCATAAAAAAGGCATAATAACATATTCACTCCCAAGTATAGAGCATTTAGTATATTGCAGAATAAAATTGAAGAGGTAGTTACCAAATCCACAAGATTGTGGAAAATAGTTTACAAGAAAATTGAAGATGTATATAATGAAGAATATAAGGCAGAAGCAATTGCCAAGACAAAGGAAAAGAAAGCATCAGAAACAAAAGAGAAGAAACTAGTGGAGAAGGAGAGTAAAGAAGAAAAGGAAGAAGAGGCACACAATGAGGATAAAGAGGAAGATAAAGATACAGTTGAGCCACAAGATCAAAGTATGCAAGACATACAGGCATCTCCTCCTAGTCCTCCTCATGCCACTATCACACCTGCAGATATCATAAAAATAAAGGATGTTATAGATACTTCAAATCTAAACATCAATCCACTAACTGCAGAGGATTTGGAAATCCTTGACCAATCATCACTTGTAGAAAAATTAAGTTCAAATCCTGTATTGGTCAGTGTTGATGAATTACAGAAACCAGAAGTCAAGGTAAAAGCACAAGTGCCACCTTTGACCACACAAACTACTGGTATTCTATTCCTTCCACCACCATCTCCACCAAGTATAATCATTGATACACTACAAGTGCCGAGTACAACAGCAAGGGAAATAAAAGAAACATCTGAACAATCAGCAAGTTCAACCCCACCTAGCATTCATAAAAGGGATATTCAAGCTGAAGAAAAAGAGACACAGAAAAAGGAGGAGACTGCAATACAAATATTGGTTGCATTACCAAAATTTGGTACTCCTACACAAACTCTTCAGCAGCCGAGCACAGATGGACTATAGTTGCAAATCAGGACACCAGGCTCGAGCTCATCAAAGGTAGTTAGGAGACTTCACTATGGAGTTCCTGAGCTTGATGAAGAAATAAAGATCCCATATTATGAATCTAGCACTCTTACTGAAGAAAAGATTAATGAAATTTAGAGTGCATTAGACAAAAGAAGGAGACAAGAAGCACTAAGAAAGGAATACAAGCATAAGCTTACATTAAATGAAATTAAAGACATATTCACAGAAGCTTTTTTCTTACAATCTCCAGATGAGTCAAGACCAATCATGGAACAACTATCTGATATAGTTGACCAGGTGACTAATGAAGACCAGGAAACAAATGCCAGACTGCTTGAATGGTTAGAAAAGAAGTTCCAAGGTAAAGTAAATAGTAAAATATCTGGTGATATATCACTGCCACAAGAAGAACTGGCAAAGAAAGTTATAACAGTTAAAATTGTACTAGGAAACATTTTTTCCTGTACAACAAGTTGTGTGATTTTTCAACATTCACACAAGACACTAGCTAGAAAATACTGAGATTGGAAAACAATCTGAAAACTTCTAGCATGCAACTCCCCACAGATCTAGCTCAGAGTGAGAAGCATTTTGTCCAATCACTTCACACACAAAGAGAGCTAGTTGTTTTAGCAGCAGAGGAGGCAACCACAAAAGCCAAATTGATAAAAATTCAATCATCAATTACTCCTCATTTGGAGTTACTTCACAAGGAGCGGATAAATGCAGAGATAGTCCTCAAGAAAGATCCCAACCTTTCTTCATCTGATGGACTTGTACACCTAGCAGCAGAGATTGCCATCCTGCATAAGACATTGGATGTTGCATTAGCAATTTGGGATGCAGCTCTGAAGGTACTCCTTGAAGTAAACAGCTCATTTTTGGCCAAGTATGGTATTTCACTGTAAAGACCATTGACATAAGTGTCAAAAAGGGGGAGATAGCATTGAGTACAGGAATGAAATAATAAGTATAATAATAGGGGGAGATAGCAGAGATAGCAAATTTTGTGAAATTTTGGGACATAGAAAATTTTGGGAGAAAAGTTTGAATAAAGGATAAATTACTAAGTCACATGGATCTTAATTAAGTGTTTTTTCCACTCATGTCAAAGGGGGAGATTGTTAGCTTAAAGAATAAATTCGACAACTGAGTGTTAATACACTTAACCAAGATCAAGAACAAGTGTCGAGTGACAACACGTGCTGAGTGATAATAAGTGTCGAGCACAACATGTGCCAAGTGATATAACAAGTACCAAGTGACAACAGGTGCCGAGTGATAATAAGTGCCAAGTGCAACATGTGCCGAGTGATACAATTTTTGTTCAAGTGCTGAGCTATCCAGAAAACAGTATGTGCCGAGTGTCAGAAATACTTCAGGAGCCAAGTAACTCAGTAGAACAACATAAAAGTTTGGAATTGCACAAATTATGATACTAATGGTTTTTGCAGCCGACAGAAGGTAAATCTTGAAGGATTGAATGATAAGATCGAATCTTTTAATTTTCCTATGCAATTTGCATGCGGCCAATAAGAAAAATGCAAAAGGCATGCAACCAATCAGCAAAAGATAAGTATTGAGCGAGAAATTGAGATTCAATATGAATCGTAGATCCAAAACAAACCCTAAGTCTTTAGAGTCTTTATAAGGAAGATGAAATTTCACTGTAATAGAGAGAGATGAGACATATTGAAGGACATACAAGGGCGCAAATCTATTTTTAGAAGCAAGAGTTATCAGATCACAAAGGATCAAGATCAGGAGAAGGTGAAAAGGAGCCTGCATTCAGCAATCAAGGATTGTAATCTATCAGGTTTATTGCATCTAATACTCTCTAGCAATTGTATTAGAATAAAAATCCTATGGTGATAGGTTAGCTTTACAGCTATTTTGTATGAACCTTTTGATTAGGTGATTAAAATCCTTTAACCAGGTCACACTTCATGTTAAGTGTTTGCAAATCCTCTAACTAGGTCACTATTAACACAGTGTAAAGCCTTTAAAAGGGCAGGCCTTTAATAGGGCAAACCATCAGAAGTGGTTGAACAAATATTGCTGCAGTAATTTTTGTGGGTATCATCCCCACCCCAGTTTTACCTTCTTATTCCTAGAGGGTTTCTGGGTTACCAAAATTCTTGTGTTGTGAGTTATTGATGCATATGTCTTGTTACATGTTTATTTGATATGCATGCAATTTACTTTCAGTTAAAATTTTATTGGCTAAAGTTTGATACTTATGATTCACCACCCCCCCCCCCCTCTCATAAGTACTCTTTCCATATTTGAATACAGATCCATAAGAGAGGAGACATTCTTGATGTACAAAACAAAAATTGCTTTTCAATCCAAAAATATTAATTACTTAGAGAGATCCATCCTTATAAAGGAGATAAAAACCCTAAAAGGAAACTAACCTAGGTTGCATCATAATAATTGATAAAAAAAAATTATTATTATATGCCTAAAGTTTAGCTTAATTAAAATAGAGATGATAAGACAATACCTTATTACTCTAACACTCTTTATATAGACATCATTTGTTTTAACAATTACATAAGAAGATTGGACTATGCATGATTTCATGATGACACCAAGCTTTGAGGAGCACTATGAGAAACCCTAGAGACTTCCATGTTGTAATCTAGGCACTTCTTTGGGTCTAAAAAGGGGGTGTCTACTCCATGCTAGTGGAGGGTGGTTTATTCTTTTGTGGTCATTTTTTAGGGTTCCTTCACGTTTTTAGTGAGCCCTTCCATTGAATTTAGGTTTTGGGCATATTATGTCACCTCTCTGCCTTATTGGTTAAAAGCACTAGACTAGTGGGGTTACGGGTCAAAATTTTGTATAGGAGTTGTGTCTAAGAAAATGGTAGGGTTTCTAAATAAGGTGTTTTGGTTTAGGTGGGGCAAATACTAATAGTGAACCACAATATATAAATAGAGATTAAATGTACTAAATGAGTAACATAATCATCACATGATTGTGTACAAGAGAAAGATTGAAGTGTAATTCCAAGGGTTTGAAGACACTCCAAATACTTGGCAATAACAAAAAGACACATTCAAGCCACTTTGTAAAATTTTGGATTGAGTCCATGAAACTCATAGAATAAGTCCAGACAATGTCCATGGTGTATCACATGGAGGATACCAATTCATCCTTAGCACAAACCAAAATAAGGTTCATTTCAAGCACAAATAAAAAAGTGATTGTAACATAATTAAACTTAAAAAAATGAAAGGTAAATACATTGAAAATTTGTCAAAACATGGGGAAACCAACCACAAAATTCATTTTTGCACAATCCCAAAGGAACACCTCTTAGTCAAAGATGTAGAATAGTTATCTTACAAATTGATGTGTAGGGACAAGTTTAGACATTATAAGGCTTGAATAGATGCATAGGGAAAATTGACACATGCACATGAATAATGGATGCTCAAGTTTAAGGATCATTTGCATAAGTTTGAGGGTCATATGGACAAAATCATGAAATGTATATTGAGCTTTCATGTAGAGGCCTAAAACCAAAAATGCAACTTTAAGAACTCCAACATGTAGCTAAAATGAGTACAACTCCATACTGGGGATTGTTGGAATGCATGATTCAAGGTCATACATACTTGATATCATGGATAATATCAAAATAAAACTAATTCATGAATCTAAAACAAGAATAAATGCAAAACAATTGCATAAGAAGATTGGACTATGCACAATTTCATGGTGACACTGAGTTTTGAGGAGCACTAAGGGAAACCCTAGTGGCTTCCATGTTGCAATGAAAGTAACTCTTTAGATCTATGAAGGTGTTGTCTACTAAATTCTAGAAGAGAGCATGTTTTTACTTTGTGGAAGTTTCTATGTGGTCATTTTATAGGGTTTCTTCACATTTTTAGTGATCCCTTGCATTGGATTTGGGTTCTGGGTCAATAATGCCCCCTCTTTATCTTCATGGTTAAAAGCACTAGACCATTACGGGACAATATTTTGTATACAAGTTATGTTCAAGAAAATGGTAGGGTTTCTATATAAGGTATTTATGTTGAAGGTTTAGGTGGGGCAATTGCTAACAATGAACCATCATACATAAATAAAGATTAAATGTACTAGGAGTACACCATGATCATCAAATGATTGTGCACAAATGAAATATCAAAATGTAATTCCAAGGGTTTGAGATGCTCTAAACACTTGACAAGAACAAATGAAAATATTCAATCCACCTCCTAATTTTTTGGACTATGTCCATGATCCTCATAGGAACAAGACTAGATCAATGTCCACAATGTCCAAAGGAGCAAACCAATTCGTCCTCAGTGCAAAAAAATTAAAGGTTCATTTTAAGTCTAAATCAAAAAGTGATTGTAAAATAATTAAATTAAAATAAAAAATAATAAGAAAATGTTAGACCTACCACATGTTAGTATACTAAGAGGGGTAGGTGAATTACTATACTCACTAATCCCAACTTTTTACACTAGACCACACTCCACACTTATCTATAGGTCAATGCTAGTTATTACTTAACTACCCAAGATTTAAAAAAACCATAGAACATGAAAATAGCAACACATAACATAATATTTATCTCATGAAAACTTCACTATGGTAAAAACCATGGTGTGTGAGTCAATCCTCATAGAGCTTGAACTCTTCTCAAGTGTTCCTAGTCAAGAGCTTCTCCTTGTTAGAATATTACAATGACACTATTAGGGGATTTTGATAAGACCTATTAAAGTCTTTTCCTATTAGGAGAAACCTGGTTAAAGGACTTTGGAATACAAGTTAATGTTCCATCCTATTAGAGTATTTGTATAAGACATGTTAAAGTCTTTTCATATTAGGAGCATCCTAGTTAAAGTACTTTGGAACACATGTTAATATGTCAACCCGTTAGGGGATTTATAGAAATAAAATTTTAGGGTCCACCCTCAATGGAATTTTTTGTCATAAAGTTTAGTAAAAAATAGGAAATAATATAACAATTTAGCTATTACACTTAGCTTGAAATAGATCCTTCTTCAACTCTCTTGACCAGTTTGGAACTAAGATTTTCTTTCTTTTGGCTCAGCAACTTCATATTCTAATCACTTATTTTTTAAACTCTCCTTTCTCATGGACATGTTACACCTTATGATATTCAGGCTTACTCTCCTCTCCTCAACACAATCACTCTTCAAAGATTACCCTTCTCTGATCATTCTTCTTCACACTTATGAGATTCCACTTAAGCTCGACTCTTATGGCTCTTTGGTTATTCACTTTGAAATATAACCTTTAATAGTCCAATGCTAATTGATTTTATACTTTCCTCTTTCTTTACTTGTAAGTCTTGATTTGCAAATTCAAAATTTGAATTCTCACCCTACTACTATCTCGGCTTCATGTTGTAGTAGTGCACCACTCTTGTTAGATTTAGCATGCTTTTATAGGATTCACGGGTTCATGTGTTTTTGATGGCCTTCTCTTGTTTGAAAGAAATAAATTTTGATTTTTTTTCCAATCCTCAATCTATTCCCCCATCACCATTAAATGCAACATTGAGTGCACTCTTACCCTCTACATGACTAGACAGTTTCTGGTTCATTGTTCCATGCTCTTCTTGTTGATCTAGCCAATCCAACTCACTACTTTGTCTACTTTCCCTTCCACTTTGTGTCCTGCTTATATAGATTTCACTTAGTGTGTTTTGTCTAAGTGGATCACCTTTGTCATTGTCACTACTGGGTTTACTCAATTTCTTTTCTTTGATCACCCTTGTAAATTAGAGTCCTACATTAGTGTGTTTTACCAGTCTTTCATTTCTACTAGTCATGTTCCCTTCATATGTATTTCCATTAATGATAACACCTTCGATGACTAAGTCTAACGATCTATCTTCAGGACACTCAAGCCAACAATCTCCCCCTTTGGCATTGATGATAACACTTAGTCATTTTGGCACTCTCTATTTTGATGTCTTTCTTTACTTTTTTCAACATCTCCCCCTAATATGGTGGATCTTCATGCTTTGGTGGTCTGATGCTCTTCTCATCGTCTCCCCCTTTGATAGCAATGCCAAAGGAAATTGCATCATCTGGTCTCACAACTGCTCCCCCTATGAACTATTCCTTTGATCTCATCAACCCACCTTTAGAATTCTTTGTTTTTTCATCATGGATTAATGCACATCTATCTAAAATTAGTTCAAGATGGATAGGGGCAAGACTCCTAGCCTTTGTCTCAAATACTCAAAAGTATCCTTTTGAAGAGGCTTTATAAGGACATCTACCAATTTCTCCTTGGTTGGTACATATTCCAACTTGGCCTCTTTTTCTTGAACTTCTTCCCTCAAAAAATGGTACTTTGTTAGAATTAACAAGAAAGAAATAACCATTACATTCTAACATAACCAATATCATAAAATAATAAATCACATAGAAGAGAACACAAAACACAAAGATTTAACATGGTTCACCCAATTCCTAGGCTACATCCTCCAAAAAATGAGTCCAATATTATTAATATCCAATGATTATAACCTATAATACCTTATAGGTCAATACTACCACAAGAATCTACAATCTGATATTACCTAATGACATAGAAAAATAGAAGCCAACCCCATCTTGGGGGAACTACCCCCAAACCCTCATAGAAAAATCTGGGGGGAAACCACACCAAATGAAGTGGTATAAATTAACCTCTAAGTCTGATTAGGCTCCACACAACAACATACTTGATGGATATGTGCTTTGTCTTTGGGTGCATAACAGGGTTTTTCAATATATTGATTGCAGTAGTGTTATCACAATTGATAACTACTGGTTCCTCCATTTTATCTTGAATTCCTTCAAGAAGTTATTTGATCCAAACAACCTTAGTGTAATTAGTTTCCATAGATTATATATTTTTCTTTAGCGGTTGACTATGATATTCAATTTTGCTTCTTACTATTCCAAGAAACTAGTCTTCCTCAAAGAAAGAATGTACCTCTAGTTGTACTCTTTCTATCATCTATGTTATCCACCCAATCAACATATGTGAAGATGATAAGTTAAAAGCTACCTTTGTGAAAATACCATAGGCCATACACTTTAATGCACTTTAGATACCTAAAGATCCTCTTTACAACTATCATATGTGATTATTTTGGGTCGGTCAAACATCTAGCCAATAGTCCAACTTCTTATGCTATATCTGGTCTATTGTGCACCATATATTGTAGGTTTTTTTTATCATGAATAGGTAAAGTATCTCATTAATTCATGGATTCCATCTTCCTTTGATATCCTACAAGTGGTTACCATTAGAGTACCTACTGGTTTTTCTTCCTCCATCCTAAATGTCTTCAGTATTTCCTTTACATACTTGGTCTTCCTATGAAGATCCCTCCCCTTAATTTGGACACTTGAAGTCCAATGAATAACTTGATTTATTCAATTATGGATATTTTGAACTCCTTCTTCATGGCTTTAGAAAATTCACCACTTAACTTCTCATCTCCTCCAAAGATGATCTCGTCCACAAATATCTCTACAATTAGAATTCTTACTCCTAATTCTTGCTTCATGTATAGATTTCAATTGTTACTGGTTCTTATGAACCCAATCCTTATCAAGTATGAGTGTAGTCTCTCATACCATTCTCTTAGTTCCTATTTTAGTCCATACAGGGTGTTTCTCAGTCTACATACTTGATTCTTGCCTTGTTCATTTTTAGATCCCTTAGGTTTCTCAATGTAAACTTCCTATTCCAGAAATAGATTCAAGAATATAGACTTTATGTCTAGATGATATAAATTGAAGTTCTTGTGTGCTGCAAATGCTAGAAGTATCCTGACTCCTTCCAATCGGGCTACTGGTGCAAAAAAATTTCCATAGTCTATGCCTTCCTCTTGAGCATAGCCATTGCAAAACAAATTGGCATTTTTTTTTACCACTTCTTTATTTTCATTCATCTTATTTTAGAACACCCATTTTGAACCAATGACATTCTTGTCATCTAGTTAGGCAAGCAGGGTCCATCTATCATTCTTCATTATTTGATCAATTTCTTCCTCCATGGCCTTTCTTCAGTCTTGATCTTTTAAAGCCTCTTTTATTGTTGTAGGCTCCATGTGTGAGAGTAGACACACTGTCTCTCTCACCTTTTTCTAGTTATTACTCCAACACCCTTATCACCATGATCTAGCCCACTAAGTGGTATCTTCTCACATAATTTGCTAGCACTGGTTCTCATTCAGGTGCCTCTACCCTCTTCTCTTTAGGTCAAGCTTCTTCTACTAGAGCCAATACAATTTCTTGTATAAATTTTGCTTCTACAGGTATTCTCTCTACTATATCATTTATTGGGATGTAATCAAATTGTTGGTAATCTTCCAATTCCTTCTTGTTGTCTTCCTCATTCTTCTCTAAGAATTCATCCACCTTCACATTTGCAGATTCCACAATTTTGTTTGTTTAGAGATTCAGACACTGATATGCTCTACTCTTGGTAGAGTATCCTAGAAAGATACCCTTGTCACTTTAGGTTCGAACTTTCAATGGTATGCATCCCTCTTCATATAGAATTTTCTTTTGAATACCTTGAAGTAACTAACAAATGGTGTATGACAAAACTAAAATTCATATGGAGTCTTATGTGTCCCTTTCTTCACTTGTACCCTATTTAAGGTGTACATAGTTATTCTTATAGCCTCTCTCTAGTATATTTTTGCAACATTATTTTGGATCATTAGTGTTCTAGCATAGTCTATGATGTTTTTGTTTCTCCTCTCTGCAACACAATTCTGTTGAGGTGTCCTTGGAGCTGACATTTGTCTTTGAATTCCATGCTCCTCACAGTAAATTTCAAACTCTTGTGAGGTGAACTCACCTCCTTGTTCTAATCTCAGGCATTTTAGTTCCCTACCAGTCTCCCTTTCTACCTTTTCCTTGTAAACTTTGAACATATATAAAGCTTCTAACTTTTCTTTCAAATAGACAATCCACATCATTCTAGAAATATCATCAATAGACAACATAAAATATCTATCACTAGATATACTCTTTCTCACAAATTAGTATGAACTAGATCTAGTACATGTTCTAAAGTAAGTGGCTTTCTAGAGAAACTTAAACTTTACAACTTCCCTAGTTGACAATCCTTACACATAACATTGCTAGGTTTAGTAATAGGGGGTAAACCATTTATGTATTTTTTTCTTCCTAATTTGATGATTCTTTCAAAATTTGCATAACACAACCTTATATCTCATAACCATGTATTATCATTTCTAGCTACCATACAAAAATTGCCAGAGATATTGATGTAAAAATGGCTACCTCTTCTTTTCTCTCTTATAGCTAGCAACTTTCCTATCTTCTCAAATATTCTACAACACTATTTGTTAAATTCCAACTTATAATATTTTTTCTATTAGTTGAGCTACCCTCAAAATTAATTATTTTAAATCCTTCCACTAGATACACATCTTCACAAGTAGTGGATTCATTGAGACCTATAGTACCCTTTACCATCACCATGCATGGCGAGATATTTTCGAGCTTCACTATTCCTCCATCATAGGCCTTGACTTCATGGAAATTTCTCATGTCACTAGACAAGTGGTATAAGAAAAAACTATCTATTATCCAATTCTTTTGGATACTAGTACTAGTTATCAGGGCTCTCTCTACCCTTTCTCCTATGATGATGATAAAAGATACTTCATCCTTGTACTCATCCTCATTGTTTGTTGACTCTTCATCAGTCACACCTTCTTCAGTGAAGTAGCACCACTTCTCCTTTTCCTTGGAGTTAGACCCTTTTTTTGGTTCCCTTCTAGTTATTGTTCTCTCTCTAGTCATTGGTTTCTCTTCTAATAGGTTCTGGACATCTAGTAGTGTAGTGTCCTGCCTTTTTGCAGTTAAAGAGTTTTAAATGAAGCTTACCCTTGTACTTGCCTTTTCCTCTAGACATTCTTTTTTAGAAAAAATCCTCAAATTCTTCTTTTTCTTCTTCTTTAGCATACAAGATCTCTAATTCTCTTATATGTCTAGATGTACTTACCTCTCTCTTTTTCTCTTAGTGTTGTAGTTGTTGCAACAGAGGCTTTGAATGTAGTTTCAACCTTGGGCAGTTGAGTGTTGTCCAAGTTTCTAAGTTAAAATACAATTAACTTGCCTATCAGTACATCAAGTGATAATTCCATCTTGTCTATGGTTCTCATCTCTTGAATGACTAAAACTCTTATGGAATACTTGGGTAGTAGGGTTTTCAACACCTTGTCATGCACTCATCTTCTTTTATTACTCCTCTACATGACTTGATGCCCATCATGACATCTTTTACCCACTTGCCATAGGCTTCAATATCTTTTCCTTCTTGCATTATCATATCAACAAATCTTCCTCTCAACCTTGGAGTGTTAGCCCTCATTACATGCTTACCACCACCATGTACAATGTTTAGTTTATCCCACATCTCATATGTTGCCTCTAGTTCCTCCACATCTTTATACTTGAAGTAGGATAGGGTGCTTATTAGAGCATCCATTTTGGTTGTTTGTATCTCCTTATCCTCCAATTGGTCTACATTGAGTTGAATAGTTGGTTCAACATATTCTACCTCTACATGGGTACAATAAGAATCTCCAAGATTCTTCAAATGAAAATACATCTTCCTACACCATGAGTTGTAGTTTTCCTTTAAAAACTTTGGTGCATCTATTATAAACATCTTGATCTTTTCCTTGAGATGTTAAACTCTGGTCTCTAGAGGAATTAAGATCTGGTACCAATTATTAGTCCTACCATAGGTCAGTATACTAAGAGGGGAATTAATCAACATACTCACCAATCTAAACTTTTTACTCTAGACCACACTCCACATTTGTCTACAAGTAATTACTAGCTATAACTTAACTAATTAGGATTAAGAAAAAAATAGAACATAAAAATAGTGACACATAACATAGTATTTATCTCATGGAAACCTAACTAGGGTAAAAACCACTTTGTGCATGTGTGTGTCAATCCTCACAAAGCTTGCACTCTTTTGAAATGTGTCCAAATAAGATCTTATCCCTATTAGAATATTACAATGAGACTATTAGGTGTCATCCTATTAGGGGATTTTAATAAGACCTATTAAAGTCTTTCTATGTTAGGAGAAGCCTAGTTAAAGGACTTTGGAACATAAGTTAATGTGCCACCTATTAGGATATTTATACAAATAACCTATTAGGATCCACTCTCTATGTGATTTTTTTTTCTAATGTAAAAATAAAGGAAACAATTAGATAATTTATCTAATACAATTAGCTTTAAATAGATTTTTCTTTAGCTATACTGATAAGTCTGGAACTAAGGTCTACCTTCTCTTGGCTCTGTAATTTCATATTCTGATCATGTGTGTGCTTGGATCTCCTTGCTCATGCACACATTACATCTTATGATGTTTGGTCTTACTCTCCTCTCCTCACTACAATCACTCTTCAAAGAAGACTCTTTTTTTATCACTCTTCTTCACACTTACGAGATTTCACTTTAGCTTGAATCTTTTTGCTATTTGGCTATTTACTTCAAAATCTAACCTTTACTCTTCCAACTATATTTTCTTTTATACTTTCATTTTCATTTTCTTAGAAGTCTTGATCCATAAATTCAAAATTTTAATTATCACCCTATTACTAGCTTGGCTTCTCATTGTAGTAGTGCGCACTCTTGTTAGATGTAGCATGTTCTTATAGAAGTCACAGGTTTCATGAATTTTCAATGACTTTCTCTTATTGGAAAGAATTTAAATTTGAATTCTTTCATCTATTCCTTGATCTATTCCCCATCACTATTAAATGTGACATAAAGTACACTCTTACCCTCTACATAACTAGATAGTCATGGGTTCCTTGCTCCATGCTCTTCTTGTTGACCTAGCCAATCCAACTTAGTGGTCTATCTTCTTCTCCTTTTTCTTTGCATCCTTCTACTTATTCAAAATTCAATTATAATGTTTCATCTAAGTGGATTAACTTTTTCATCACCATTATTGGTCTTATACATCTTCTTTTCTCTAATTACCCTTGTGAATTAGAGTTGCACATTAGTGTGTTTTACTAATTGTTCCTTTCTACTAGATTTGATTCCTTCATATGTGTTACAATCAATGAAAATATCTTTGATGAATAAGTCTATCATTCTATCTACCAATCATTATTTAAGAAACTTAGGACAATAGTAAATACATGAAAAATATCTCAGAGACATGTGTAAACCAATCATGGAATTCATTTTTACATGAATCCAAGGGAACAACTCTTTGTTAAAGATCTAGAAAATTATCTTAGAAATAGTTGCACAGGAGAAGGTTTAGACATTATTAGGCTTGAACATATGCATAGGAACAATAAAAACATGCACATAAATAATGGATGCAAAAGTTTGAGTGTCATTTTCACAACTTTTAGGGTCATATATGCAAAATCAATAAAATGGATGGGAGTTTTTTGTGGAGGCCTAAAACTAAAATTGTAACTCTATAAGCTTCAACATGTAGCTAAAATGAGTACAACTCTACACTCATGACTACTTGAATGCATGATTCAAGGAAATACATACTTGATATCATGGATAACATTAAAATCTAACTAATCCATGGATCTAAAATAAGTATGAACAAAAAACATGAAAATGAAAAGAAGAGATAGAAAGGAGTGCATCGTGCCCCAAAATTTATCAGTGGAAGTAGTTTTTCATTTCTACATCAGTCCCCAACAATGGTAAACTGAAATTCCACCCTACTATGGAAATTTTAACCCTTCCATACTTTTCTTGCTAAGATAGTAACTTGGTACCACACACCAAGATGGGCTAATACACAGGCCAAGAAGATACATACACTCAAAGGATGATATAAATGTCCAATGTATTACATAGATATAAAATGCTATAATCCATGGAAAAGAAACAAAATTAGAATAAATATCTAATATAACAAAGAGGCCCATAATTACCATACACTAGGGTACTATTCACAACTATAGGATCTAGATATGAGAGTTTTAACCATAGAGAGTGTCCATGCCTCATAGGTCAATACAAACATCTAGCACTCATGCATCATCTACCTCTCATATGGATCACTCATGATATCTAGGGGATCAATGATCTCCATTATCTACCTCAAGAATAAGTCACTCATAAAATATAGGAGGTCAATGATCTCTACCATCTACCTCTCACATAGGTCACTCATGAAATCAGAAGGATCAATGATTTCCATAATCCCAAAGTTATATTGTTTAATTTTTATACACAATATAACAACACACCATACACAACTAGGAGGAGGATGAATCAATTGTGATAAAATCAAAATATTAAACCATTCATAACTTATTAGGTTTGAAACCTTTAAACCAATAGAATGAAAATAACACCATAACATATAACAACAATATCTTGTCTCAAGGAAAACTCTTTTAAGGGAAAAACCTCGGTAGTGATCAAACCCACAAGATGATGTACTAGCACATATAAAACCTTATTAGAGACACAATGAGGAATAAATATGCATTCAGGCCCTCACCTTAAGCTCACTATTCTAACACAACAAGGGAAACAACCCTTCTTAGACAACAATCCAATTATAAAAATAGAAACAACCCAAATAGCGAAAAACAATTCACTATGGATAAAAATCCATTAAAATTAGATAACTCAAAGAATCAACTATGCCAATATAGTTCCTTTAAAGAATAACATTAGATTCCACTCACACCTCTTCTCAAACAACTCTTATATCTTCTCTAATCCAATACTTGTGTTAACAACTTTGTATTCACATACATACATCCAAATTTATAAATGAATTAACTTACATATGAAGATCTAAAACACATAAGGTTTGATTAGTATGAGACCTAATACCAAAATAAATTACATAAAGTATTCCAAAAGTATCAACTAGAACACATATATAATACCTCACAATAACAATTAACACACTACCACTCAAATAGATAATCCCAATAATTTAAGCACTGCATTTCTTGACTAAGTTGGCCACAAAATAAATTCTCTTTCACTATCAATGATAAAATTGACTCTCAAACCATTAATCCTTAAGAAAGTCTACAAAAACATAATAATTTATGTTTCTATGAACTATCCATAATATTAGATCAAGATTTTGCTCCATTGAAACTTTTTCCTCAAAATATTGAACAACTAGTGGGATGGTTTATCAGTAAATATTGATAGTAACTAGTCTACATCAAATCCTTTGAAACTTTACCAAATCATCTCACTAGATCACAAACATGGCATGTATACTCTCTAAATATCAATCCATAACATTTGCAAGCACAGGTGAGCCAAATTGTATAACCACGAAACCTATCTTTGCAATGAACAATAATAGATATCATTGTTTGATAAATAAAAATGTTGACTTCAATGATAAAACATTAATTCAAAACATAATCACAAAAAATTATACTCCCTAATAGTCCAACAAACACAATCTCTAACAATATCCCAACAAGTTTATCCCATTATATTTCACTTTTTATGATAACTCCTTGACATGTCCACTACGATAATTGTAGGCCAATGTCTTGATGCAGAGAATAGTAGACACATTCCCATTTCCTATTCATTTAGGATAATTTCATTCCTCAATGTTCTCTGTGCAACTCTTATTTCCAAATGTCATTATCCAAGACACTATCCTAATTCCCTCGATAGAATCAAATGCACCCCTTTATATACCTTACATTCTTTAATTATATCATCTTGAAGATTTAAAACCTATAAAGATGTGACATAAAAGATGAATTAGAGATTATGCTTCAAATGAATTCATATACTCTTTAATCATTCACTTTTAACCAAAAATATTATAGACTCATGCTCATATGTCAATATAATGAAACAAATCCATGAATAATAATAATAAAATGTTCCTAAAATGGAACTCATGCATCCTTGTAATTTCTTGTTGATATTATGGTGTTGCACACATTTCATAATATTGTTTATTTTACATTATTATGTAATGTTGCACCTAAGAGCCCATACATGGATGTGCAACATGGAGAGATTCTCATGAAATATTATTGATGAGTTGATTTGACACATTGTGATAATAATTTATGCAATTATTTAATATTGAGGAACATAATTAAATTCCCAATATAGGATGTGGGGTCAATGGACTTAGTAGTGTTGACATATTAGTCAAGTTTGTTATTAGTGACACACACTTATTTAGATTTTGTATAGCTACCAAGCTCATTGAACAGTTTACAATGTTGTTCATGTAATTCAATAGCCACTGAGCTTTATAGTTTCTATCGAGTCCTTTGGACCAATTCAAATGGTTACTAAGCAGATTCAGTTAGTGTGAAGTTCAGTAGTTCAAGCCATGTATTTCAGTTTATACCAAGTTTATTAGTGGTTATTGAGTTTGCAGTTCATGTGATGTGAAGCAAGTGGTTACTGAGCATTGCAGTGTCTATTGAGTTCTCAATTCATGTGATGTAAAGGTGGTGTTAACTGAGCTACTTCATGGTAACCAAGTGATTTATGTTTACCAAGTTGCACAATATCTACTGAGTCACCAGTGTAGATTGAGTTCAAGACTACTTAAAAGTGATCAGTATGGACCGAGCTTCTATGTCTGCCAAGAGCATGATGATGCCAAGCAATGACAGTAGATGTCGAGTATCATAACCTCATCGAGTCAATCTTCAAAACCTGAGTATCTCCATTTGGGCTAACTTTGTAATATTTGTGTTAACTTGTGTCATGGCCAACTTTGTAATCTTGTAAATTGGATTGGTATATATATGTGATGTATTGTATCATATCCAATCAAAAATATAATAAAATGTAAGCAAGAGCAAGAAAGTGCAAGAATGAAAATTTGAGCATATATATAAACAGCAGATAAAGATTTATAAAGGCTATATTAGCATAAGGAGCAACAGTGACAAATCTATCATAGAAAGTTGATTAGTACACCAAGGAATATATATCAGAAAACTCAGTTGCAAGTCAAAGATCTTCTGCTTCAACCTAATAGGTGAACTAGTCAAAATCCTTTAACAAGGTAGACCTAATAGTCTTTCCCAAATCTCTTTATCAAGTGCATACTCTATTGTATGTTTTTAAATTCTATAACAAGGTGGACCTAGCACTCTTATTTGCTCCTAATAGGGCAGATCATTAGAAGTGATCAATGTAAGCCTTAACTGGCCAACTTTATACTACAGTACTAAAGTTTGTGGGTATCATCCCCACCCTAGTTTTACTTTCTATTTGAAAGGTTTCTGGGTCACCAAATCTTTGTGTTCAAGTGTTGTGGATACTTTCATATTTTCAGTTTCTCATGCATGCAATTAGATCAAATGTGATGAACTAAGTGCTAATTGGTTTATTGGATTAAGAATTGAAATTGGTAGAAGTTTTAGAAGTTACTGATTCACCCCTCCCCTCTTAGTAACTTAGCATAGTCTTGAATATTTCCAATAGGTAGCACATGGTTTATGTAATACCCGTTGATAGTTTTATGAGAGCTTACTTCTATAGAAGCATTCACAAGGGTAGTTTGAGGGATAGGTTAGCCAAGGTAGTATTTGTGAAGGTTGGAAGCATGACAAGGGATGTGTGGACTCATGCTTATTCATATGAATTTCTTGGCTATGGCTATGGATTTGAAGGCTCCTATGGTTGTATTGCAATGGTTTTTTTCTAAATAATACATGGTGATAGATGCTTTTGGAGGCTAGTATTTTCTCTCAATGAGGGTTTTCCAGAGTATATCTTTTATATCTTTTATCATTTTTTTTTGTTATGTTGTCTATTCTCTTGCATATGTATTCCAAGTGCTTATTTATTTCAATTTTATTATGGGTTGTGTGGAAATTCTTTTTTTATTGACTATAAGTTTTCTTACAAGTGGTAACATAAATATGGTTTTTTTGTTGTAAACCTAGATTGAATACATGGGAATGCATGAAAGAATTAAAAAGGGCAAGATATATGGGTTTAGCCAATTTTTTATTGCAGGCCTAGGGGTTTGGGGTTTGCTATTATGATGGGTTGTTGGTAGATTTTGTGCATGCAAGATTATTGGTTAAATTTTTTTTTGGGATATTTTATTTAAATGAGGATATGGGGGGTGCGGGTGGGGGCACTTGTAGTAATGACCCCCTAGGAAGAAATAAACATTGTCATTGAATACGGGTTGCCCTTTCCATAATTTTCCCTAGTTTGTCCATGTTGAGAGAAAATACAAATATTTTTAGTTGTGGGTCATGCATGCTATTAAATTTAATCCTGCCAAAAAATTTGTCATTAAAAAAAGTTAAAAAATTACTTTAAATGTGGTTTAAGTAAGTATATAGGTTGTCTTGTTCAAACGGCCATAAATTTCACTCTAGATGTTAGATTTCAGACTTCTTATAGTTGTTGGAAAGCTCTTTAAACAACTACAGTTTGGTATAGGTTTTATTATGTGATTCTAAGAATTTTTTATTTTTTTATGAGCCTAGAATTAAGTTATTTTTTAGTGCAAAGATTTAAGCATAAGTTGCATACAAAGTCAAATAATTTATATTAAATAGTCAACAAAAAGCTCTTTGAGACCTCCACACATCAGTTCAAATTTTTTATATGTTTAATATATAGTTTATTTGATGATATATTGATATGAAATATTTATTCTATTTAAATGACTATGATGACATTGTGATTTTATGGCATTGTATGTTTTAGAGATTTGGAGTTTGATGTCACTATATACTCAAGATGTATTTTATATTGGTCTCATGATGATATGATTATCAGTATTTAATTTGGATAATTATAATGACTTTTTGGATCTACAAGTCATATAGTGTTGTAAGCAATCTATACTTACATTTTGCATTTATGACTTAGATATGGGTTGTCTTTTCCAATTGATCTTTCATTATTAGTGCATATTCAAATTGGTGGCTTGGATTTGGGTTGTCTATTCCCTTAGTCACATGATTTTTTGATTTTTCTTCATGTAGAGGGGATGACATGGTGTTACTAGGTACACTCATGGTGGAGGATTATGGTTAACTATTCTATGTTGATAGGTTGGACACATTGAGAGTCATATGCTCAATTCATGGATGTGATCATAGTGCCACAGATTTTGGCATGACATGATTCAATATATGGGTACTTAATGGTTGAGTATCATGGTTATTTGATTTCTTTTGAGGAGATATTGATGTGTACTTTGAGTTCTTTGATGGTTTATTGCCTCAATTGAATCTCATGGTTAGAGGATGGATTTTCATCATGATTTCATGGATAGATTGAATACATAGTTTAATATGATCTTGTCATGGTGATGATGTAGTAATGCAAGATTAGCTTATGGTTTGGTTTATATCTTCTTTCTTTGGAGATCTTGGTTTCACTTGGTATTGACACTTTAGTTGTATGTGTATAGACCTATAAGATCTTCGTGTAGGATATGGATGTTATGATGTCATGGGTAAATCAATACCATGGTTGAGTGGGAGTTATTGGTATTAATATATTTATTAAGTATTTTATGATATTGGAGGATGTCTTAGATCCTATTGTTGTAGAACCATCTTTGACATTTGCATGTAACACTTTTTAGTGGTGGTTATCTTCATGGTGTGTGGAGATGGTTACATCTTATGGACTTATGGGGTTCTTGATAGAGGTGTGGTTTATGTTAGAAAGGCCATGGTTTCCATTGCACCAAAAGATCAACCAGTCAATGCCCGATATAACCAATGGTCTTATAGAGCCACAGGAGGTGGTTAAGCCATGTAGTGAATCCTACGAGGGACGTTGGCCCACTACCAATAATCCCCCTTCTAACATCAGTCACCATGGATTATGGGATTTGAACATGTGACCAAGCTCTAATACCAATTGTTAGAAAGGCCAAGGTTTCTATTGCACCAAAAGATTGACCTATCAGTGCCCAATATAACCAATAATCTTATAGAGTTACTAGAGGTGGTTAAGCCATGTCGCGAATCCTATGAGGGATGTTGACCCACTGCCAATATTTTATGCTTTCATTTAATATGTTATCCTTGGTATTAGAATGGTTTCATTATTATGTATATGCATCTAGATTTCTAACATGTTATGGTATGTTGATATGGAGCAATTATCTCTCTTTGGTTGATATTATTAAATCATTTTGTCATGTTTATGTTCATGAGGCCATGAATGGAACTTTGACATTGACCTTGTTTTAATTTCTTAGTATTGAGTACATTGATCATTTGTTGGATACTTCATAATATTGCTATATTCCATTTGGATTTTTCATGGATTGATCAGTTATAGGTGTTTATGGATACTTAGAGATGGTGGTAATGTTGTTATCTCTTGGATTAGAGATATGTTTTTTGGGATGATTTATAGTTTTAATAGAATGTCTAAGGGTCATTCACCTTATATGGGCTTGATAGAATATTTTTATTAGATTATTCTTGGTTGGAGACTTGGATATCTTGATGAGCATTCTCATTCCCCACTCTTTGTCTTCATAGTGGTTTACTACTTGAGAGGTATAGTCCATTATTTATCTTAGGTGCATTATGTTTATTCTTGTCTTTCATTGATATGGATGTTGAGATATGGAACATGAATTAGTTCTAGAGGGTCCATTTGAGAGATATTTTAGCATTGATTTTCTCGTTGTGTATATGTTTTTATGTTGGTTGAGTTTGGGAGATGATTTTATTGGGCATACTCCTTGGTTTTAAAATGGCTTTATTAGGCATATTTCTAATTGGTTTCAAAATGGTTTTATGAGTTTAATCTTCTTGTGAGAGGCTTACATCCATGATTAGTTATATGACATGGTTTTGGTGTTGTTGTCGCTTCTTGGTTAAGGTTTTATGGAGGATATCATACTTACATAGTTTACATCTAGAGGTGTGTGTCGAAGGACATGATATAGGTTATGATTTGAATGGTTTCTCTATGATCTTGGTTATCTTATTGTATATTTTATTTCAATTACATTGGTTATCACTTGTGATCACTAGTTTTTTTTCATGAATTTCATGTGAGAGATGCCATGATTATTCCTTTATTTTTTTCCTTTATTTATTGAAGAGAACTTGGGAGAGTGTTGGAGACCAATTATGGGAGTTTTTCTTGTAGGTTATTAATTTATGTGTTGTAGATATCCTTGATACTACATGGATTCATTTCTATGACCTATTGTGAGTGGATTGGTTACAGATTTGACATTATCTTTTGTAGTGGGAGCTTCTTGGTGTGTATGTGGTGGGTATTGCACTTGAGGCTTGATGTAGGAGCATCTTGGGTTTGCTTGAAATCCTACATTTTTGGAGGGATTTTGGTTAAGTGTTGTGGAGCTTGGAAAATACTAGTGTTTGGCATACACTGGGAGCTCAGCATGGTCTGGGCCAGAACTCGGCATGGTCTAGGGACTTGGCATCATCTTGGAACTTGGCATGGTCTTTGGTTGCTCAACATGGTTTAAGAACTAAGCATGATCTTTGGTTGCTCGGCATGGTCTATGGTTGCTCAGTATGGTCTTGGGACTCGACATGGTCTTTGGTTACTCGGCATGGTCTTTGGTTGCTTGGCATGGTCTAGGAGGAACTCAGCCTTGCTTAAGAATTTGATGTCTATTGCAAGCCATGTAACTAATTTTCCACAATGAGTTAGAGAATAAAAATTTCAGCGATTGAAGAGAGCCTAGAGAAATAACTATGGTTTGAAGGAAAAGTTCTCATTCCATCATAGCTAGGAGATATAAAAATTTTACTTAGACATTATTTTGGGCATTTAATTGTTGTTGCAAGTCGACTTGTGGAATTTAATTTATGTATTTGTATTTAATTTGTGTTTTGGGATGACTTGTGGCTTATATTGGTATGAGTAGGGGTTGTAGGGAAGCCTTTAATCATTATTCATCCATTTTGGAGAAGAGGAGTGGCCAAAGAGCTAGTTTTCCTAAGTTTGTGAATAGAGCACCGAATGTGAGGTAGTTTACAATAGGATTGTGATGGAGTTGTGAATGTGTGGATAGAGCGCCGAATGTGAGGTAGTTTATACTTGGATCTTGGATGAAGTTGGAGTAGAGACAGTAGATGTAGCTTCAAAAACAAATAGATTGCTTGGTGGGCTTGCGAGCACAAGTTGAGATCTTCCTTAGAGGTTTCTACCAGAGTGTGGATCTGGACTAGCTAGTGTTTGGATTGATTCTTGAGGGATCTTGCAGAACTATTACTTTCTTTGTATTTGGCCATAACTGGGAAGGCCTTATAGCCTAGCACATTTCATGTAATAGTTATATCTTATAAATATATTATTTTAATTTGGTATCAGATCTTGCATTGTTGTTTCTTGTTGTTGTATTTCTGCTATGTGGTTGTATAGCTGGGGGATAGGACATCTCCTCTGGAGATTCTCCTGCCTTGCACTACGTCAAGTGGTATCAGAGCAAAGGTTGTTCCTGAGTGTTTAGATAGATCATCGTAGTTGAGGTAGTTTACACTAGGACTTGGGTTGGAGAAGTATATCTGAGTTGGTCTTGATTTGGTGGTGAATTTCCTTTATGGATTCCTAGATCTTTTGGTTGTGAGGTAGCAAATCGTGATTCTGGCTTGCAATTGCAGAGGGCTTACAAATGGATTGATGGATGCAAAGGTGGAAGACTGATCTTTTTGAGGCATGATCATAGAGAGTTTATGGATTATACATATGTGGTCTTGGACTTGTGATTTGATTCTTGATTGTTCATGCAAGGTGGCAGGTTGCGATCTAACTTGCAAACAATTCAAGGTTGTCACAAGGAGCATGGGAAGGATTTGTTGCAGAGGGTTTTTGAAGATCTTGGGAGATGGCTCTAAGAGGATTGGACCCTAAGATGATTATGAATCATCATGATGTGGTGGAGAGGAGGTTTTCTGAGATGTCTGCTCAATTTGAAGCTAGCTTGGCTAATCAAGTTAAGGATGGAGCGAGGAAGGAATTTCGTGGATGTTTGTGGAGTTGGAGTCTACTGATCCAGAAGAGGGTTGTTTGGTTAGTTAAGAGACTTTTTTGGGAGAGAAGATGGAATGAAAAGGTTACAGAGGTTGGTTTTCATGATTAGTTGGCTGGGTTTGACATGGAAATTATAGAGCACTTGGTCGTGAATGATCCAGTTGTTGTTGGTGGTGAGTTGTGTGTTGCAAAACATCTTGTTGTGAGCAATGAGATTGTTGGTGTTGTGATTTTGGCATGTGTTGATGGAAATCAACATATTGCTACTAATGTAGAGTTTGTTTTTGCTGATGTGGAATGTTTTACTGCTAGTGTGGATCCACTAGCTGCTAATGTGGATAAAGATTTTTTGATGAAGCATTATATTCAATTTGTTCCTAGGAATGAGCATGTTGATTGGATGGTTGAGATTCTGGTGTTTGATAGAATGATGAAAATTTGGATGATTTTCATGTTGGTTTTCTTGTCCCTATTGGAGTTGAAGCCTTTAGTGACGATGAAGATGGTTGTTGATCTTTCTTTGGGCATCAAAGTTTGGGACACACTTTTCTATTTACCTGGGGAGTCTAATGCAGGAGCATCTTGGGTTTTCTTGTGATCCTACATGTTTGGAGGGATTTTGGTTAAGTGTTGTGGAGCTTGGTAGATATTGGTGTTTGGCATACACTGGGAGCTTAGCATGGTCTAGGAACTTGGCATGGTCTTTGGTTGCTTAGCATGGTCTGTGGACTCAACATGGTCTTTGGTTTCTCAACATGGTCTTGGAACTTGACATAGCCTTTGGTTTATCGGCATGGTCTGGGAACTTTTCATGGTCTTTGGTTGCTTGGCATGGTCTTGGGACTTGGCATGGTCTTTGGTTACTTGGCATGGTCTTTGGTTGCTTGACATGGTCTAGGAGGAGCTCGACCTTGCGTAGGAATTTGGTGCTTGTTGTAGGCCATGTAACTAATTTTTCACAATGAGTTAGAGAATGCAAATTTCAAGGATTAAAGAGGGCCTAGAGTACTATCTACATTGGAAGCATAAGTTCTAATTCCATTGAACCTAGAAGATATCATAATTTTACTTAGATATCAATTTTGGGCATTTAATTGTTATAGCAGGCCAACTTGTGGCATTTAATTTATGTATTTGCATTTAATTTGTGTTTTTGGATGACTTGTGGCTTATATTGGTATAAGTAGGGGTTTTGGGGAAGTCTTTAATCATATTCATCCATCATGGAGAAGAGGAGTGGCCGAAGAGAAATTTTTCCTGAGTCTACGAATAGAGCATCAAATGTGAGGCAGTTTACAGTAGGATTGTGATGGAGTTGTGAATGTGTGGACAGAGTGCCAAATGTGAGGTAGTTTACACTTGAAACTTGGATGAATTTGGAGTAGAGCTAGTAGGTGCGGCTTGGAAAAAAAGGAGATTGCTTGGTGGGCTTGTGAGCACAAGTTGAGATCTTCCTTAGAGGTTTCTACCAGAGTGTGGATATGGACTAGCTAGTGTTTGGATTGGATCTTGAGGGATCTTGTGGAACTATTACTTGCTTTGCATTTGGCCATAACTAAGAAGGCCTTATAGCCTGGCATGTTGCATGTAATAGTTATATTTTATAAATATATTATTGTAATTTGGTATCAAATCTTGCATTTTTGTTTCTTGTTGGTGTGTTTCCACCATGTGGTTGTATAGCTAGGGGCTAGGACATCTCCTATGTAGATTCTCCTACCTTGCACTGCATCAAGGCTTGTAATTGTAGGTTACAAGTTTGATATGTTGATGTTGTGAGATTCACTCAGTATACTTTTGAGTGTATGGATAATTGGATGAGTTAGCACTTGTTGTGGGTGCTATTTTAGCTATGGATTTTGACAACTATGAATACATGTGATTACCTTTCGATCAAGTGTTTGTGCTTGACATTTTAGTTGGTACAGGATTTTATTATTCTTATGTGATAGGTTGGGTGGATTTTTCTTAGGATGGCTTCTATGTATGTCTGATGGTAGTGGCATAATAGGAGGTGGGATCATTCATGTTTGAGATGTTGGGTACTTTGATTTTTTATAGGTACCTAGATGGAGCACATGGTGTACTTTGATCCATGATGGTGTATTTTCTATGAGGGATTGTTCCTTTGTTTATTTATGTGGCTACGGTTTGACCCTATGCAATGCATACAACAAGTGGGAGATTGTTGAGATTATGTGTGTTCCACACATTTCATATTATCGTTTATATTGTATTATTTTATTTTATTATGTAATATTGCACTTAGGAGCACCTAGATGAATGTGCAACATGGAGAGATTCTCATGGAATATTCTTGATGAGTTGTATTGACACATTGTGATAACATTTTATGTAATTATTTAATGTTGGGTAAAATAAATAAATGTCCAATATTGGATATGGGGTCAATGGGTTAGGTTGCATGTGGTTTTACTACATGGTTTATGTAATACCACTTTGTGATTTTGTGGGAGCTTGTTTCTATAAAAGCAATCACAAGGGTAGTTATTGATCAGAGACAAGTTAACCAAGGTAGATGTGTGGAGTCATGCTTGTTCACATGAATTGCTTGGTTGTGGCTATGGCTTTGAAGGCTTTCATGGTTGTATTACAATGGTGTATTTTTGAATAATACATGGTGATGAATATTTTTGGAGGCTAGGTTTGGTCCTCAATGAGGGTTTCCCAAGGTATATCTTTTGCCATATTTTTGTGGGTATGTTATCTATTCTCTTGCATGTGGATTCTAAGTGCTAATTTATTTTAGATCTATTATGGGTTATGTGAAAATTGTAGTTTTATTAGCTGCAAGTTTACTTACAATTCTAGTAATCTATTTGAATGATAAAATTAAGATAAAATACCCTTCTCCATCCCCACAAAAGATGTATCAAACATATTATCTAAAATTACCCAAAGAGAAATTATACCAATTAATAAATCCCAATGACAAAAGACCCATTTTTTATTGTCTACAACCCCATATTCTCAATAAAATATTGAACCTTTTTCTACTTCCTTATTCAAAAAAATAGGGATTCCAATTTCCCAAGTAATCAAAATGGATCACATTCTTAGTCTCCAACCTACATTAGTTTGTTTGTTGTTATCTCCCTTGAATAAAAATACAATAAAGGATTAATGCTCACCTTTATCCATGCAATCATTTATTTACGAGTAACAAAATTAATATAAGAATAATATTAATTTTATAATAAGAGAAGGTACTAGTACATGCATTAGTTCCATAAAACTATCAACTAAAAAAAAATTTATGTTTAGAGATTTGTTTTTCAACAATCCTACAAAGTTGCAACTAAAACTTCATGGCAAATGGGTTTTCCAACAACTCGTATAAAAGTCCAAAAAAAAAAAAATTATATAATTCAAATACCCAAATTGGAGGTGTAATTGGAAAATGAAAACACCCAAATTCTCAAATTTGTAGTTTGTTTTCAAAAAGATAAATGGAATTGGAATTTCTAAATTCTATTATTTCCCATAATGAGCATACCAATCTTCCACATGAAAAGGTGGGATCAAAAAACCAATTTTGTTTCCACTTTTTTATAAACCAAATTTTATCAAAAAAATAAAGTTTGTGCTCGTGTTTACCCAAAAAGTATTCAATGAACTAGAAGAGTTGTGTCTAGAATGAGATAGTCTAGTGTATGGTTGGGAAATCCTTTTGTTGTATAAACTATTTGTCATAGAGAAATCCTTTGTCATTTATATTTTAGAGAGAGGGAAACTTAAATTTTTCAAAGAGAAAGCCTTTTTCGTATGAAATCCTTTGTCCTTTATATTTTATAAAGAAATCATTTTTTCATATAAACAATAGTAGATTGACAAAGCTTTGAACCATGAGGTCATTGATTATCAACATAAAAACTGATTATAATAAAAGTAGTTGTACAAGTCCTTTAAAAACTAGTGTCCATGTTAGTACTTAGATGATTGTTCAACCATATTAGAAAAGTGCCCAATGAACTTGATCGAGTGATGTATTGTAGTTCTTTACCTTGAAGGGTTTTATTTTAAGCTATGAGCACATTTTAAAAAAAATTAATGAGGTTTTAATGAGAAAGCAAACAACTTTCATGCAACAAACAATAACATTGAAAACACCCAGAAAAACTTCCTCACAATGTAGAAAATACAAAAAAAGGTCTTCCTCCTCATATTCCAGGTGAACCAAATAGTTCTAGTTATTTTTTAAAAACTATATTTTGAATTTGGAAATTCTAGAATTGGGTAATTCTAGAATTGTAGACTTTCAAAACTCTTCAATTCCAACAACCAAACAGACCCTGAAGGAAATTGGTTATCATACACCTAAAGCATATGCTAGGTAATATGGATTTACTTTGACTATTATAGTGAAGGGAGTCAACTATTGCGCACTAGAGCATCTAGTATTTGGACTGTTGAACATTAATATTTAATAGAGGGTGAATGGAATGAATCAATCTTCAAAAGACTTTGAATTTTTTATATCATAAATTCAAGTATTAATTATCTGTATTTAATTAATCATCAATGAAAGATATTATAATGATAACACAAATACTTGAAAACTAGATGTTTATATAGAAAACTTAATGTTAGAAGATTAAGGTAATAAATATACTTACTATATGAATAACTAATCATAAATGTTTACACCATGTGGTAGGTAGATCATTTCTCTTAAAAAGGGCTTGAAAACTAAGGTGTACAACATTAGGGAAAGATATAAGGAATTTTAAAGTTGAGACGCATGATTTGAGAGCACTATACAATTCTAAATAAGCTTCCAAATGAGTCATTGTATTACAATAAGAAAAAACATATGATGAACTAAAGAGCTTTAGTATCTTTTGATCAACCACTTGCAAAAACTATGTCAAACTCAGAGATCCACATTGTCTTCATATTCAATCCAATCCAAACTTCAACACAAACATCCACTCATTTATAAATATCAACTTGGTCATCCAAAAAATACAACTAGATCAACCATAATAGAGATATGCATCAATGTAATATGATTTCCACAATCTATGATAATTTAAATTTGATATTGTTTATGAATTCAATTGGGTTTCAATTTTCATCAACATAATTAAATTTTCATCAACATTTCAGATCGCACTAGGTGTTGATTGTGAGTAATCATAGATATTTTGATGAGTGATGTCATTTATATTACACTACATATTTTCCACATTAAAAATATTAGTAAATATTTTTTTAATAAATCTCCATTAAAAGAACCAGGTCAACTACATTTTATAAAATATAAAGCTTGGATAGAAAGTTGAAGTTCAATGGACAATATGAAGGTATATTTCAAAGATGATACATTCTAAAATTATTTAAAAGCTTAGAATTTCTTGAACACAAAATTGAAATTTAAACATTTAGGTGTAAAAGGCAAACACACCAAGTAGTTTGAAAGAATTATTCTTTTGAATTCACCACTCATTACCATAAACCATACTGAGCATAGTGAGATCAAATTATTTATGCACATAATCAATTAATTCATAAATAAATAAGATCAACACTTTTTAGATTAAATGATAGATAAAATAGAATAATGAATTTATAGTAAATAATGCTAAACATATGTGAATTAAAATTCCTAATTGTGATAAATATTTTACTATAAAATCAAAAAAAACATATTTTTACTTTTACTTAGTTCACTTGTAAACATCTTCACTTATGCCCATCCCAACCATCATAAATTGTCTAAGATGGAGTTGAATTTTATTTTTAAAGTGTAGAAGTTTCTCTAGTTCCTCTTTAAAAAATTCCTTAAAATTATCAAACGTGAGAGCTTACTCTTGTATAGAGATGGAGGAAGAGATTCTCCACAATGATAGTTATGATTTCATTATTGAGTAGTGAGCTTTTATTGAGTTTGATTTTATTGAATGAACTCTGGGTTCTCTCTCCTATTGGAAAACTTTATATTGAAGAGGGAAAAACTCACACCTTGTTCTTGTGAGTATTGCTTATATTTAGTTTTTTATGGGGTGGGTGTTGAATTATAACATGTTGATAATTATAGTCCAACCTTTGGTGACTAAACATTCCTCAAAATAATGCAATTTCAATAGATCCAAGCTATGTAAGTTGCTACCTTTGAATCTATTTTAACCATCTATAACTTTCCTTGTACTACCCTGTACTACTTAAACAAGAACTACTACCATACATAGATAAAAGGTCTCCAACCACAAGTCATCTTCTCTTATCATTAATTTCCAAGATAAAGGAAACATATTACAAATAGATATGTCAAGACCCAAATCCATAAGAGAAAATCTAAATAGATACATCATGTCATGAAAACATACAACAAGGTTGATCAAACCTACAACAACTTAGAATAATGCATTGTTATGCATCACATGTCATGAATCTCCATCACAGGCTAAAACTCACTACCCTGACCATTAGAACAAGAAAGCTAATATAGGATTGTAATGTCCCCACTATTAGGGTTAGTTTGGGACAAGTAATTCCTACAAAATAATGGTTAAAATCACAACAATAAAAAATTAACTATATTATTCTACCTTTCAATTTAACCCCATTCTTAATGACATCTCTAGATCCAGCTTCCTAGCTCATAACTACCTCATTGTCTTCCTAATTGAACACCTCTTAATATTCCTCTTGCATGGTTATCCTCTATCCATGACTAATCACATATTCATATATTGACATCATCAAAATATTTTGGCACATTGATTCTCAGCCATGGCAGACAATGGAGATCTTAATATCCCACATGCTCCATACTTTGAGTCTCGTTAATATCCATGGTGCTAACCCCATAGGTTACCACAATATTATCCAAAAGTATGATTCATTAATATAAATAAATTCATAAACATAATTATACAAATATATTACATAAACATACCTTTCTTACATTCTTCTTTTCTTCATCCATGTGGCTCTATCTTTAGTTGACCCTTCAATGGATTATTCCTTCTAGTATATCTCAACTCTATATTCACTTTCCAAAATTATTCCTTTTCTAATTATAAAGAAAGGTCAAAATGTATTTTTTTTGTTTCTTCGTTTCCAAGAGTCACAACCTTTCACAATACAAATCTTTTAAAAAGTCACAACAATTCATAGCTATAATCCTTTCAAAAAGTCACAATACTTCATAACCAAAATCCTTTGGAAAAGTCTCAATACTTTATAATCAAAACATTTTTGAAGAGTCACAACTATTTATAATTATGACCATTTCACATGTTCACATCCTTTCAATATCATTGATACCTTTTCAGAAATTCACTTCCTTATTTTCTCCATATAATTACCTTCCTCTTCCATTTTTCCTTTCTGAACTCCTCTCCTCTCCTCTTCTTTTTTCCCCTCTCTAAAATAAACTCTCCTCCCTTTTATATCTTAATTTTAAGGAGTCATGTCTATCTGTTAAAAGTCTCTTGATTTTTCATTAGATTTAGTTATTTTCTATTATTTTATGTTATATTATTTATTTAATTACTTATTTGTATTTATTATTATTTATTATTAAATTCGATTTAGAAAGCTAACATGCTTTCAACAATATTATCTCTTCTATTCAATTTTATTTCTTTCTTTACTCATTGAAATTTTATTATTTTTTAATTATTGAAAATATCATAGTAAACATTATTTCTTTGATAATATAGATTAAATAATTATTATTTCCTATTTTATATTTAAATATTAGTATTAATATAACTTTATTATCATTATTTATTTAATAATATTGTAATATCTAATTATTATTAAAATTTTATCTTAAAATGGGGATATGACAAGGATTGAACCAATCTTAAGATAACTTCTTCTGAGAACATCATAATAGGATGTAAAGATAGATATAGGGTATTTATTATTACTATGTCATCTCATAAGTATTGCATTATAAAATGATCCAATTGGATTGATCATAACCTAAAATAATAAGAAAGACTTCCAAATGAATAGTAAATAGATAAACCAAAAAGAAATATTTTTAGGTGATGCAAGATTGTCAACGACCCAAGAATACTCTTGCATCACACAACCCAGGTGAATAGAAGATGTTCCACAAAAGAAACTTATGAATATCTGAAATGATTCATAACATAAACCCCATGCTTATTCTTGACCCATGAATCTTTGAAGAATACACTTCATAATTTGGTGGCTTATTGCTACTACTCCCACAATATATGTTTTGATCAGTCATATAAAAATAAGTGTTTCAACCTCTATCACCTCTCCAATTACCAACTAACAATTGTTTTAGCTTCTACTACTTGATTCCACCTCCAATATCATTCTTCAACAAGTTTTTGTTTTCCAATCTACTCATGAGATTTTATCATTCATCCAATGTCACTTTATTAGTATATGAGGGTAACATCATCATCTAGTTTTTACTAATTTTCAAGTTCACCAATTCACATACATTCATTGAATTCATCTATAATTAGATTACCTCAGTAACATTTTTAGCCCTATTGCAAATCCATCATGTTTTTAATCAAAAACAATATGATCACATAAGGTGTAAGTTATCCCTATACTTAGACTCTTATCTTTCATTCCTTCCTCCTTCAAAGGGAGAAAAGTAATTTTTCTATCAATTTTATGATGGAAACAACATTGTAGCTTTGATAATCATGAGTAGTACCAACATCATACTGCAAAGGTATACCCAAAGATATATGGAAAGCAATCATGTAAAATTATCACACATTAATTCATCTTGATAAGTTAACCAAACACTATTCATTTACTCCTACCATATGATCATCCTAAAACTAACTTATCTCATAAGGACAAGGATGCTTAAGTCTCCTCAATCCCATCCTCTCTTTTGTTTCCTCTAATACAAGGTTATCAATACTTCCACCATCCATTATTTTTTTGCACCATTTTTGTTTGAACATGAAAATAGTAACATCATATATTCTCCCATCTCTATTGTAACTTATATTTTAATAAGTTCATCTTTCTTAACTTGTTCCTCATGTGCCACTAGGTTATTATTTCCTTTGCTAATACCAACTAAACATTTAAAATATTTATGTCCAAAATTACCACATTTGAAAAAAGTACTTTTGAATTCACTATCACCTCTTCCCTTTCCATGAATTGTCTGATTACGTTCCTCATTAATTATATGTTTATATTTTCCCTTATCAACAACTGGTTCATCCCTATCCCTATGGGTGATTTATCTTCTTTTAAACTTATCTTCTACCTTTAGGACATATTGATAATCATTCTTAATCTTACTAATCTAAGCATCATACCTAACTCCTATTGTATGTTAAGTATTAGACTATTTACATTCCTAACCATTTTTTCCTTGGATGACTCTAGGTGTCTAGATCTAATTGCCATCTTGCAAAACTCCTCGGTATACTCCTTAAATGTTAAATATTTATAGTTCAAGTTATGTAATCTCTTAAACAATTATGATTCATAATCCCTTGATATCAACTTGGTCTGTATTCTATAAATTATAAGTCTCCATATACTAATCTTAGGTTCACCATTATCTTCCCTATCTTTCTACAATTATATCCACAATAAAGAAACATGATCCTTTAACTTATTTTGTTCTAAACTAACTCTTTATGGACCTCTAATATATTCAAGCTCAAAATAATCATCCAGTTCATTGATCTAATCTATCTATTCATCTATATGAAACATTTGTTCCATAGATCTCTATAGTATTCCTTCCTTGATGGGAATATCAACTTTAGTTATCTCAATATCTTCTTATTTAGTCTTAATATTTCTCCTAGACCCAAACAAAGTATTTCATATCTCATTCCTTATCTACTTTATGAAATATTCCATCATCTCCTTCAAGGAGACATGTTTATCAAGATGCCAATCTCAAAATCCTTAAGTTTGATGATATGACTATAAGTTTTAATTGCCTCAATCCAATTTTACAATATACTAACACCAACAACTGACCTAAGTGACTAGGGTCTATTTAGTAACTAGGAAACCATCAATTTTTCAAAAAACTAATCCTTCTTGTGAAACCTTCAATAATTTCAAGATAGGTCTAATATTTTGTCACCCCACAACTAGATTTAAAAATATGATCTCTAATCATCCACCAACCAATCCTTCTCTTTTCACCTATAACAATCATGTGATTGATGTGGATTAGATCGTTGACTTCTCACTCTTTACAATAATGAAGCATGAAAGGTAGAGACACAATATTCCAAGTTCTTGTTCTATCCTGATGTAAACAACCTTTTGATGCCACTTGACACACTCAAGGAGAGAGAATACCAAAAGGGGATTGATGACCTTATAGCTAGATTAAACCATAGCAAAAATGTTGAAATAAACTAACAAAAATTAACAAAAAGGGAATGAAATTATTGGATTGTCATTGAGCTAGACTAAAAATGAAATTTTTCAATATGCAATTGTAATAAGGCATTCTAGCCTTCGACAATTGATCATTCCTCAAAATTTTACAACCTTAATAGACCCATGTTACACAATTACTTCTTCCAAATCTATTCAAAGAATCTATCACTTCTCTTTCCCTACCTTTTGCTTCTTAAACATGAACTACTACCCTATATATACACATCATCACTAGCCACAAGTTGTCTTATCCAATAATTAATTTCTAAGATAAAGGAAACATATCCCAAGTAGATAGGTCAAGACCTAAATACATAAGAACAACCACAAATAGATACATTATGTAGTGCAAACATACAAGACAGTTGATCAAACATATTAAAACTTTTTAAAAATGTTACATTATGCATCATATTTCATGAAGCTCTATCACAAAATAAAATTCACCACCATGAGTGTTAGAATAGGAAAACTATATAGGATCAAATATAATCTAAAGATAATTTCATCTAGAAATATCAGAGAAAGATGAAAAGATAGACATGGGATCTCCATGATGCCTAGACTACACCATAAGGATCACATAATAAAATGATCCAATTGGATCAATCACAACCTTAAAAAAATAGAAAAGCTATCCAAATAAATAATAAATAGATAAAACAAAAGGAAATATGTTTGGGTGATGCAAGATTTCCAATGACCAAAGGATGCTCCTACATTAGAAACTCTTACCCACCCTAATATGGTGTCCACCATCAAAATTTAGCCTTTGGGAAAAGAATTTAAGATCCCTTCCAATTCTAAGGCAAAAATGAAGAAATCTAAGTACATTATTTAAGAGGTTGGTTCCAATGATGAGGGGGTTGAAGATTTGAATACCAAAAGTCACTTGCACTTAAATATACTAAGTCATCTAGAAAGGGATAGTACAAGGATATTAAATATTTGGATGCAATGGTTCTTGAGGAACATGAGAAGAATAACAATAGAGAAAAATATTTGAAAAAAGGAAAGGAAGATAAAGGTAGAAAGGAGGGAATGGATAAGTGTTACATAATTGAGGGGGGGGAATTAGTTATGTCTAGTTATCTCATAGTCCCTTCAAACATTTCATCACCATCAAAGAAACTTAAACATCAATAGAAATGACTTCAGTACATTCAATCACTCGATAGATTCATCCAACTTAAAACTTAACTCATACATCAACTTCTTTCCAAACTATTATTAATTTGTTCCCTGCATTACCAAGTATCAATACATTTCTAGTTATTACCTTGTGATATCTTAGTTATTACTGAGATGCATTAAATTGTTAAAACATATAAATCAACTTGTAACACAAATAGCATTCATATAATTAACACCAATATTTTTAATGTGGAAACTCTATTAAGAAATAACCATCTGGGACTGGTAGCCCAAAAATTTTACTTTCCTAAAGCAATCTCTATTAGGAGACTACCCATTGGAAACTACAATTGGAGCAATTTTTATATTGTCATTTATGTCAAACCTACTGAAGTGACATTTTGTAATAATTTAGAGTGCCATATCATTTGATTGATGAAGAGGATTTGAAAAGAAGAGATAGAAAGGTGAGTTAGTGATGTTGATGAGTGATGAGAAGTTAAGTATCATAGAAATAAAATAGCCACTTGATAAGTTATTCCTTTACAAGATCATATGCCATTAAAGAAATACATGAAGTGAAGAAGGAAATTGGATGAATCTTAGAGTTGAAAAAATTCAAAAGGATAAACGTGATTGAGTATTAGATTGGTCAGTTAATGAAGGAGCTAAAACAAAAGATTAAAGAACTTAAGTAGAAGTGAAACATAATAGTTCAAGTCAACTAATAGTTATTGTTGAGAAAATATATGAAGAAGTGCTACTAGTGACTGAGCATAGTAATTGCAAAGTGAGCCTATTGGTGGTGAGCAAGACTATATAGTGTATGTCGAGCTACACAATGATGATCAAGAAAAAGAACATAGTGATTTTTGAGTGACAACAAAAGTTATAATTTTTGAACGAATTTAGTATGAGGCTAACATAGTTAGATTTTGAATTAGTCAAAGTACATGGAAGATAAGGATTGATGAGTTGGCAATGATTTGATCAAAAGTTTATAGAAGAAGAAGGGAGAATAAAATGATGGAAAGATTTGATGAAAATGATCTAACCCTAAGATCAACGATGACGTTTAAATGAAAAAAGATTGAAATTGCCTATTTTAGGAGGAATAGGAGACATTTTCAAAGGTTGGTTCATTGATGATTAGTGATCTTAAGGAGAGGCTATGAAAAATAAAATAACAAAAGTAAAGTGTGAAGATTTTCGTGAAGAGTTATTGATTGAGGAGATGCCAAGAAAAATAGTGATGGAGATATCAATGGAGGTTAGTCAATGAACTAGTAGATGAGTGAATGAAAATCCAACTTTGCAAAGTGAGTTGTAATTTAAAAATCAAACCTGCTGTTACATTCTAATCATTGTGGTAGACAAAATCCTTTAATCAAGATTAACCTAACAATGATTTTGTAAATCCTTTAATCAGGGTGACATTCTAATGGAATGATCCAAAATCCTCTAACAAGTCCACTTCTAATAGGGTGATTAAATCTTTTATAGGGTCACAATTAATAGTGTATTGCATAACCTTTAATAGGGTTGGGTCTTAACTGAGTTCACTTCAAAAGAGTGAATAATTGGTAGCATGTTACTATTGGAAGTCTTATTGGGAATTAAGATACTAAGAGGGGGGGTGAATCAAGATCTATAAAAAATTTAACTCCTTGAAATAAAATTATAAATTAACTACATTCACTCCTAATCCATCGCATATCTTAGATCATGTACCATGTAATCATAAACTATAAAAATGAAATAGATATAACTATGCATAACATCCATCAACATGAAAAGTAAATGTAAACACATAGCAAAAATGTTTGGTTACCTAGAAACCCTCCAAGGTGAAGGTAAAACTAGGGTGGGGATGACACCCATAAATCTTCACTACTACAGCAATAAAGTGTACCTATTAAGGTTACAATATTTGGTCACTTCTGGTGATCTACCATGTGAGGGGTTTTCCTTGTTAGGAGCTTACAAGACTGTTAGGTCTACCTTGATTAAAAGATTTAAACTTACAACTAAGTAAGAACTTATGAGATTTTACTAGGTTTGTTAATACCACTATGTTAAGACATTTACCAAGATCCACTTGTTAGAATGTCTCAATATCTGATCCTTTAGTTATCACTTTATGCCAAATTAAAAATCTTATCTTTCCTTGTCTAAATTGATCTCCTTATCTGATATACTTTGTTTTTCCCTTCATTGCTAGATTGCTCCATCTGATCTTTATCTTTGACTATCAAATGTATCCTTCCTTTGCTCTATTTGTGACCTTCTCACACATACATGATCATTATTATGATTTAGGTCTCCCTTCTTAAATAGATAATTGGAGAAGGTTCTAGATCATGATCAATGACCTAGAGTTCTCCATTTTGTTGCTTAGTCCTAATTTTCTGATCGGTTACTCTACCTTCTTGGGGATCGATGTACTCTAAAAAAATGCATAATTATCTCCTTAGATATCTCTATAATCCATAAATCTTTCATAGAAGTTGGCTAAAATTATTTACATAAGTGTTTGTGCCATCACAAATTCATGTCAAAATTGGTTTATTTGGTAATTGAATACCCTGACACTCAATCATAACTAATATTCATGTTGTCCCTCAACTTCTATATGATTGGCAGTAACTAACTCACTTAGTGTATACTATCTCTCCTTTTCTTAGCTTTTTTATCCTTTACTTGGCATTTACTATAACTCAATCGATACTAGGGTGCTCGACAACCTTAAACTTTCTTGATGTGCAATGAAAATATAAAAAAGTTCATGAAACTCAGCCTACTTTAGGTGTCTTGGTTGTAGTGATGACCAACCAACTCTCCCCAAAAATGACTAAGTGTTAGACACTAATAGGAAACAAGGCTTATAGATCAACAATCTTCTCCTTTGACATTAGTGGCACAAAAACACTTTGTCATGACTTAGTAATCCATTCAAAATTACAAAATATAGCGCTCCCCCTTTGACTATGATTTGGTCTCCAAAAAGACTTCATTATATGGAGTATATGTACATGTCTCTCCAAAAATTGAATATTAATATTCATACCTATGATCGAATATGAATTTTCATAGCTATGATCTTTAAATATCTAACTCTTGTAGTTGGTTCATGGTCATCATTCCCCCTTTTTTTGACACTTATAGCATGGGTTCATATGGTTCAACTCGTGCTTATCCATAAATGTTTTGTAATTTTGTAAAATCATCTTGAATCCCTAAATATGTCTTGATCTGACTGATTCCATAACCTGAATCTAAATTCTAGTTGTGTTTCTAGATCTACTAAATGATTTGCAATAGAGAGATGTAGATCTATCTTGACTAAGACCTTTGCAGATGATAGCTCCTTCTCCATTACCTCCATATGATGTAGCAACATGGTTTGAATAGAGATAAATTTTGTTCTTATTTTGCTATCTTTAGCCATGAACTTGACCAACCTTCCTTGACCAAATGTCAATATATTGAATAGATGAGAGCTTGAACTTACATTCTTGCTCAAAGAATGTTCACTTTCCTTCAATTCTACTTGCAATTGATTAATTGAGTGTTGATTCTCCATGATGAAAATATCAACATCACAAATTTTTTTATACAAAGATTGAATATTCTACAAAATACTTTGTAACATATTTACAAGGTTTAAAAGCTCAACCTATTTTATTACAATTTCTGTTGAGACTTTCTCTAAAACTTTGTGCTCAAACTTTTTCTTAGACCATCTCATTAATTTCTTATTGGTCACTATATCCTCATTATTAACCTTTTCAACTATATGAACTAATTTTTCCAAAATTGGTGCCTTCTCATTTACATTTTGGATCTCAAATACATCTAAAAAATATCTTTTATATAATGTAGTACCTATTTTTTCTTAAATTCCCTTATGATTTGTTCTTGCTTTATCTTTTGGCTCAATAATTCTTGTAGAATCTACATTTTTTCAAGCGTCATTGTGTCAGGGTCACACTTAGATAGTGTAATATGATGTAGAGGGTCTAGGGTTCTAACACTTAACCACTTATAATTAAGGTTCTAATCCTTGAACCATTCAATGTTTCTTTTTTTCTTGATCTTTTTCATCAATCTTTTCCTCTAATACCTCTATTCCAACTTCCCTCCTAGGTATAGTTGGATGGATGTAGAACATAGTCGTTCTTGTTTAAGGAACTAGTCCTACTAGTCCTTCCTTCCCTTAGAACCCTAAACCCTTGCTTAGGATCTTACTATCCTGTGTACTAGGAATTTACTAATATTTTGGATATCCTCCCTACCCTTCTTTAACTTGACTAACACCTCTAGTCACATCAACATTTATCAAAGAGTCACTATCCTCAAATAGGGCTAATTAGGCCTAATTGCATTAGGTCTAGTTGCACTATTTTAATCAATTGCACCAATTTATTCCACACAACCCCATGTAAGACCCTATTATTCTAAAATATATCACCTAGCACTTCTAGAATCTGAATTTGCAAAGTCTCAAACCACACACAACCCTATTCTCCCTCAAGCCCTAGTTTCGAGGCTACTCCTTAGGCCTCTAGACTAGTTTTTACAAAAAGACCTCTAAAACCTTTATAACTTAACTCCAACCTTCCCAACTACTTGATTTATCAAGGTAACATCCTAGAGCTTCTACTCATGTCATTAGGTTGGCCATGTTAGATCATGGGTGTGCTCTACAACAACTTCTTCTCGTTGTCCTGGCTCACCTACTCCTAATAGTCAACCAAGGGCATCACTCCATAGCAAGGTAATTAGTCATAAAAATGCAAAGGAAAGTAAAAGGACTATGTGAAAGGTCTAACCTATAATCCCACTAGATTTTATGCATTTTCCACCGTGGATGACTAGGTTTGAACTATTTATGTGATAGTAGCCCTATGAATGGAAATCACAAACCAGTCATTAAAATAGCTACTAGAACTCTCCAATCCTGAAATTTGAAATTAATTTTGAGTAAGAAAAAGAAAGGTAAGACACTACACTAAAAATTCCTAAAGTCAAATCATCTATCCCAATCCATATATAGTCATACTAGGGCATGAAAGCTCTACAAAAAAAATGAAAAATATAGTAATAGTCTACACAGTTTGCTCACACGAGTGGAATATATCTGGAAATAATTTTAACCTTCCAAAATATGCATCACATGCTCAAATACTTAATCATGGGTAGTTACAACTACCCAAACCTTCATTTGCAACTTTTTGCAAAAATTGCAAAAGTTTCTCAAGCAACTTTTGAGCAACTTTACAACTTTTAAGCAATTCTTTGCTCTTTTCAACTTTTGATCAAATGAGTGTCTCTAAGCCTACTATAGGACCCTAGTTATGACTACTAGGACCTAATAAGTGACAAAATTCCTCATTTTCTCATCCCTAGCAACTTTTGACAACTCTAGGACCTCATAAGCAATGTTTTCTCTTTTACAAACACATTGGGACAAGTTAGATTCCAAGGACCATTAGAACTTATTAAATATACACAAACTCTTAACTAACATCCTAACAACTCCTAAAACCAAAAAGCGAGGTGTTCTACACCATAATCCCCTAGGACAAAGAAATAAATTTTGTTGAGTTAGGAGGTCTTTAATAGTTACCCCATGCTTCAAAATATTTGCTTCAGTGGCTTCAACATCTGGTAATCCCCTCCATTTCACCAAATAGGTCTTGTAGGTTCCCTTCCTAGTCTTCTTAATCACCTTGGATTCCATTATGGTGTCCAATTGCAAAGGTTGGGGAGTGGGAAAATCTTTGACCCAATTAGCTTTCTCCAAGTCTACAATGGTGCAGAATGAATGCATCTGTAAGGAAATAGACACGCACATTGGAAATGGGTGAGATACCCAAATTAGGAGGAAGTTACACTTCATAGGTGTTGTTCCCAAACTTAGGTAATATTTTTAGAGGTCCTATCTTCTTCATTAGTAGTTTAGTTGGCTTTTCGTTTGGTAATCTCTCCTTCCTAAGAGAAGCAAGCACCAAGTCTCCCACCTTAAATTGCAAATCCCTCCTAGTTTTGTTTGCTCTAGTTTTTTACTTCTCCACTTGATGTTAAAAGATCCTACTAATATATTCATGAATTTCTTTCATCTACTCTACAAAGGATTCTCCTTGAGCACTTCTGTTATCTTGCAAGTTGAGGTCTCTCAATTCTATTACACCTCTTGGAGTTACTCCATCAACTATCTCAAATGGGCACTTGCCAGTGCTCCTATTAATGGAGTTATTGTAAGCATGTTCTACTTGTCCTATTATGAAATCAGATGATTTTCCATGATGTTTAGTTAAGCACCTTAATATATTACATAGGGACCTATTTACCACCTCAATTTGGCCATCTGACTGAGGATGATAAGCTAAAGAGAAAGACAAATTTATTCCCAATATCTTCCAAAGGGTTCTCCAAAAGTGGCCCACAAAATTGTTGTCCCTATCACTCACAATGTTGAGTGGTGATCCATAAAGTCTTATTATGTCCCTAAAGAAAAGTCCTACAATGTGGGAAGCATCATTGGTTTTCTTGCAAAGAATAAAGTGTGCCATCTTGCTGAACCTATCAACCACTATAAATACAATGTCATGTCCTCTTGATGTCTTAGGAAGCCCTAAAATAAAATCCATTCTTAGGCACTCCCAAGGTCTTTGTGGTATGGATAGGGGTTCATAAAAACTATTATTACTACTATGTCCCTTGGCTCTTTGATATAATTGACAGTGCTCCACAAATTTCCTCACATCTGTCTACAACTTAGGCCAATACTAGTGCCTATTTACCTACTCAAGCATCTTAACCACTCTAAAGTGGCCTCCCAAAAAGCCTTGGTGTTTCTCCTTAATTATATTCTCCCTCATGGAATATTGGGGTATACATATCTAGTGTCCCTTGAATCATAGTCCTTCTTGCAACATATAATCAGTAAATTCTACCTTGGAGCCCTACATGAACTTCTCACATGATTCATATGCCTCTTTAAAGTTCTTTTCCTTCTTATAGAGATCTTTAAGATCAATCATTCCCATACTTTGTAACTATATCTCCTAAATAGGTAATGCATCTACAACTTTATTGCTCACCCCTTTCATGTGTTTGATGACAAAGGTGTAGGCTTGTAGGTACTCTACCCATTTTAGGTGCCTTTGGTTCATCTTTTCTTGTCCATTTAGGAAGCTAAGAGCATTATTGTCTATATATACTATATAAACTCCTTGGGTAAGAGGTAATGCTTCTAGTTTTTAAGCTCTTGGACCATTGCATATAATTCAAGGTCATAGGTAGAATACCTTTGTTTGGCTTCATTCAACTTCTCTGGGAAGAATGCCACAGGATGTCCTTCTTGACTCAACAGTACCCCAATGGCTAATTTTTTGGCATCACACTCCATCACAAACAACTTATTTAAATTAGGGTACCTAAGGGTAGGTAGCTCTATTATATTCTTCTTCAACATGTCAAAACTCTTACATGCTCTCTCTATCCACTTGAATGACATTTAATCCCTCCTTGATTGTATTTAGGATAGGTGCACACACATGGCTAGAATTCCTTACAAAATTCCTATAATAAGAAGCTAGTCCGTGAAAGCTCCTCACATCCCATATAGATCTAGGTGGTGGCCATTCTAGTATATTCTTGACCTTATCAAGATCCATCTTAATATATCCATTAGAAACAACAAACCCAAGACAGACTAGTTCAATTTTCAAAAACTCACATTTTTCTTGGTTTATCATCAACTTCTCTCAATTTAGCCTCCTCAAGACCATCTCCAAGTTCTTCATATGCTCCTCCTTGGACCTTATAAAGATCAAAATGTCATCAAGATAAACAATTACAAATTTACCTATAAAATCAACTAGCACTTCATTCATGAGTCTCATGAATGTGTTAGGGGAATTTGTTAAGCCAAAAGGCATCACAAGTCACTCATACAACCCTTCATTTATCTTGAAGTTTGTCTTCCATTCATCATCAGGCCTAACTCTAATTTGATGATAACCTAATTTCAAATCTACCTTAGAGAAGTAGCAAAATCCTCCCAAATTGTCCAACAAAACCTCAATCTGAGGCATATGGAATCTATATATGATGGTTATCTTTTTGATAGCTTTAGAGTTAGTAGACATTCTCCATTTTCCATCTTTCTTAGGTTCAAGGATAGTTGGTATAGCACAAGGGTTAAATCTCTTCCTTATAAGGCATTTCTTCAAAAACTCTTATATTTGTTTTGCAATTGCAGCATTCTGACTTGGAGTCATTTTATAGGCTACCTTGTTAGGTAAATTAGCTCCTGGTATGACATCTATTTAATGACTCACATACCTCATAGGTGGTAAGGCATTAGGTAGTCCATTATCCACTACTTCATGATACTTCTCCAATAGTTGTTTTACTTCTCGAGGCATCTTGACCTTCCCCTAAGTTTTCTCTCTAGGCTTCACTATCACTATACAACAGACTCCTTTCTCCTTCTTGATTACCTTAAGGAACTCTTTTCCACTCAAGAGCATCACACTAGATCCCACATGCTTCTCTTCACTAAGTTATACTAAAGGATCCATGTAATATTTCTTGTTGTGATTGGTGATTACTTAACTATTTTTTTCTTCATCATAAATTGCATTCATATCATATTTCCATGGACGTCCTAATAAGAGACGGCAAGCATCCATTGGCATTATATTATGTAGTATCTTGTCTTTATATTCCCCTATTTCAAACTCCACCAAGTTTTTTTCATCCACCACTATTTCTTGTTCCTTACTTAACCATGACACCTTGTATGGTGTGGTGTGAGGTATCCTCCTAATCTTTAGCTTGTCCACCATCTTAGTTGACACTATGTTCTCTATGGAACCAGAGTCTACTATTACCCTGTAGATCTTCCCATGTAAAATTAGTCTCAAATAAACTCTTTGTTTGAGGTATTTCTACAACATTAGGCACCTTCAACAATATCATTCTCAACATGATGTTCTCTCCATCCAATTTTGGCCCTACCTTAAAAATTGGTGAAGTGACACTTTGGGTGTTTTCTTCCTACACTAATTGAGTTATCATCTCTCTCATAGTTCATTTTGAACCCTTTTTATGACATTTTCCCATAGTGTGACCCACTTGATTGCAATTATAGCACTTGCCAGTGAAAATTGAATTGCCTCTACCTTGGGACTAAAACTTATCTCTAGGTGGCCCTCTTCCTATATATCCCCCTCTCTGAAATATGCCCTTATTCTAATTACCTCCATTGTTGTCATTTGTTTTAGTTTCTTTGGGCCTACTTGGTCCTTTTCCTCTACAAAATTTATCCCTTCCTTTGAATCCTCTATTAGCTTTGCCTATTTGTTGTGAGTCATGTCTTCTCCTAGCCTTCTATTCTAGCCTCAATGCTAATTGAAAGCACTTATGCATACTGTCAAGGTCCATCATGTTGATCTCATCTTGTATTCCTTGCCTCAAGCCATTGAGGTACCTTACCACTATTTCATCTTCATCTTCTTGTCTTCTTTCTCGTAGACTTATTTTGTTGAACTCTTCAATGTAGGCACTCACTATGAGATCCCTTTGCCTTAGGCTCTGCAACCTCTAATATATTTGTATATCATAGTTTATGGGTAGGAATTGTTCCCTCAACCTATTCTTCATCCTATCCCATCTTCTTCTTCCTTGTTGTCACCCTATCATCATGCATCATATTCCACCATACTAATGATGATCCCTTGAGTCTAGCCTTGGCATAATTGACTCTCTTCTCCTCTTGTACTTCCTTGTAACCAAACTGATTATCTATAGCCTCTAGCTAATCTAAAAATAATTCTCCATTGAAGCTACCACTATAATAGGGAATATGCTCCATACTCTCTTTTCTGAGAGACTTAAAAGCATCCAAGAACACCTTTTGGTCATTATCCATCTCTATGTCCTTGCCCCTATCAGATGTTTCCCATTTTTTACTATCATCTTCTTCCTCGCTCTCATCTCCCCACTCTATGATTTTATTTTTACTCTTTTCTTCTGCTTGATTGGCCTTGGCCAATAATTCCTTGACCAAATCCACCATGGCACCCTTTCTAATTTCCTTGAGTGGTATACTATCAGCCTCTTGGCTATCTTCCATGTCAAACATACACCAAACTGAAAGTTGTCTCTGATACCACTCTTATGTAGAGGATCTAGGGCTCTAACACTTAACCACTTCTAATTAAGGTTCTAATCCTTGAACCATCTAATGTTTCTTTTTTTCTTGATCTTTTCCACCAATCTTGGCCTCCAAGACCTCTATCCCAACTTGCTTCCTAGGTATAGTTGGATGGATGTAGAACTTAGTCTTTCTTATTTAAGGAACTAGTCCTACTAGTCCTTCCTTCCCTTTGAACCCTAAACCCTTTCTTAGGATCTCACTCTCATATTTAATATGTCTTTACTAATTTTTGTAATGTCCTTCATGCCCTTATTTAACTTGACTAACACCTTTGGTCATGTCAACAATCATCAAAGAGTCGTTATCCTCAAATAAGGCTAATTAGGCCTAATTGCATTAGCTTGAGTTGCACTTTTTTAATCAATTGCACCAATTTCTTCCACAAAACCCCATGGAAGACCCTATTATTTTTAAATATATCACCTAGAACTTCTAGAATCCCAATTTATAGAGTCTCAAACCACCCACAACCATGTTCTCCCTCAAGCCCTAGTTTCTAGGCTATTCCTTAGGCCTTTGGACTAGCTTTTACCAAAAGACCTCTAAAACCTTTCAAACTTCACTCCAACCTTCCCAACCACTTGATTCATCAAGGTAACATCCTAGGTATTCTACTCATGCTATTAGGTTGACCAAGTCAAATCATGGGTGTACTTTGCAACAACTTCTTTGCGTTGTCTTGGCTCACCTACGGCCTAGTCAACCTAGGGCATCACTTCATATGTAGGAAACTAGTCATAAAAAATAAAAGGAAAGTAAAAATACTATGTAAAAGGTCTAACCTATTATCCCACAAGGTTTCATACATTTTCCACCATGGATGATCAAGTTAGAACCATATATGTGACAAGAGCCCTTTGAATGGAAATCACAAACTAGTCACTAAAAGAACTACTACAGCTCTCCAATCCTGCAACTTGAGATTAAGTCTAAGTAATAAAAAGAAAGGTAAGAAACTAAACTACATATTATTGAATTCATAACATGTATTCCAATCCATACATAGCCATACTAGGGCATGAAAGCTCTACAAAAATAATGAAAAATATAGTAACAGTATGTATAGTTTGCTCAGACTTGTGGAATATATCTGGAAATCATTCTAACCTTCAAAAATATGCATCCAATGCTCAAATACCCAAGAATGGGTAGTTACAACTACCCAAACCTTCATTTGCAACTATTTACAAAAATTGCAAAAGTTGCTCAAGCAACTTTTGAGCAATTTTTGCTCTTTTCAACTTTTGATCAAATGGGTGTATCTAAGCCTACTCTAGGACCCTAGTTAGGATTCCTAGGACCTAATAAGTGACCAAATGCCTCATTTTCTCACCCTTAGCAACTTTTTACCCATCGAGAAACATTTGACAACCCTACAACCTCATGAGCAATTTTTGCTCTTTTACAAACACATTGGGACATGTTGAATTCCAAGGACCATTGGAACTCATTAACACACACCAACTCTTAAATAACATCCTAAGAACTCCTAAAACCAAAAAGGGAGGTTCTTACACCATAATGACCTCATCTAATCTCATTGGAGTCTCAGGTGACTTAATCTTCTTCTCAACTAATTGTGACCTTTGGGTGCTAACACTCAATAGCATGATTTGTAATTATTTCCCTTTAGCACTTGGTCCAAGAATTATTTTTTATGGAAGTAATCTCCTACTAAGTAGGTGTAACTTTTTAAATAGGTCTTACATTCGATGCATCCGTATGAATAGGAACAACACTCAACAACTATATAAGGGCTTGGATAGCCTCTTTATCCTTTTGCTTCTTGGCCTCCTTAGGCTTACATTAGTCAACCTCCTTTGTTCCTTCATTATGAGGTCCTGAGGCATCTTCAGAAGATTGATCTAATTTTCCTTTATTATATTCTTCATCATGATAAATAACAAGATTAGCCATAGGAGGGGGATATTTGATCACTATTAAAACTTTGTGTTGCTCCTTAGCACTTACATCTTGTTGTTCCTTATTTTCAACTATGACTGATGTAATTTGGAAATTATTAGTTGGTGCACTATCAATACTTGGGTAATCCTAGATTTTTATTAGTATTGGATTGGTGCATGGAAGAAGAGTGTTTGAGGTTTGAAGTGTAGCACTTCTTAATTCATCCTCAGTCAAGACATTTAGATCTAATTTTTCTCTAAAGGATATCTTCTATGGTAACAATATCCTATTGTTCACTCTCCTCTTCCCTCTTACTTATTTGTTCTTCCAAGATCTCATGCTCATTATAGCCTTCTTGATTATCCCACTCAATTGCATCTCTGCCTTCTTCTTCTTTCTCCTCTACTGTTGATGGAAGTAACAACCTAAATGCTTTCTTCCATATCAAAACACTTTCTTGTACAACCTCGTCTACTTTATTCCTCAAAATTTTGTAAGCTCTTGTCTCTGGTACAAACTTCTTAGAAAAATCTCTTAGGGCAATAGACATATGTGTCTTCCCTAAATCAAGAATTCTTTGGGCTAATGTAGCCTCTCTTATTTTCCATTCTGTGGATAATGCCCACTTCCATTTGGCATATAATTTATTGTATAAATCTTCTAGAATGTATTTTCCTAATTCTATAGATGTATATTTAAATTTTTTCAACATACTTAATATTATGAGTCTACCATGGCTTTTTCAATTTTATCTTGGTCTTCCTTATTCAAATAATCATACTTAATATGTTTGAAGTCTGCTAGTCCAAGTAAATTTCTAATGTTCTCACATACTTAATCAATGTCCATAGGAGGTCACGTGGGAACAATGTAAAGTTTTCTCATATCATCAAACATGGTTCTCTCTCCCTCATCCTCCTCATCATCAGGCATGATGACTAGCTTCCTTCTTGGCTTCTTCTATGGACTCTAATTGGTCCCTTTTGTGGTCTACTTTCTCTTTGGTGAACTTTTCTTCACTAGACTTTTCTTTGGTTTAACAACTGCAGGCAATGTTTCTTTGGATCCTTTCCTTGTGACCATTCTTATTTTAGGATTAGGGGTAGGAGGGGTAGCAATTTTCTCCACATTCTTCTTCAATTCCCTCTTCACCTTGGGATCCACTATCACAATCTTCTTCTGCTTTGTTGCCTTTGGCTCAATAACTACTAGTTATTTTCCCTTAGACTCTTCCTCTTCTTCTTCTTTTGATTCCTCATCTTCTCCCTTGCCTTCTATTATCTACAAGGTTTCCTTCACCAAGTTTTTCATCAAGATTAGATATCATATTTTTCCTCTTTATGTCCATATTAGTCACTTTAGTCTGCATCATCATTTTAATCATGGTTGACTCATAATTGCCTAAGAGCTTAGCATTCTTTTCAATTTCCTCAGATAACAGGATAGTAACTATTGCAGTGACTTCATCCACATTCACTTCATATCACATTGATCTTAACCATGCAACCCTTAGTAATGTTTTTTGTGCATATGTGAAATCAGTGTCCACCATGAAACAAATATCTTCATAATAGTGGTCTACAATAGATTATGGAATCCTCATTCTATTTTTCATCTTTCCCTTAAATTCTTCAAAGTAACCATCCATTATGATTTCAAAAATTTTAACCATTTGTTCAATAAAACCATTCATTTGCTTGGTCATGGGTCTAGTTCTGTCTCATACAATAGTTCCAATAGTTGGAAATGAATTTTGTACATTAAAAAAATACAAACTAATAGTGATCCAAAATTACACGATGAATTCTTGGGCTTCCTTATCACTCCAATATTTTTAGATAATTGTTGCATTGTAACTTGGCAAGCTCATAGCTATGTTCTTTCTTCACAATCTTGTAACCTAGGTCCACTGTAGTACATGGAACATTGTTCACTTGGCTTGACTAATAAATCTTTTGTGCTATCATACATATAGAAAATTCAACAATGGGGATCCTCATTTCCATTAGTTGACATTCCTTGGTTGTTCTACTTGGCCTTTGTTTGATCTTCAATAACATTCTTTGTTGCACACCTCATTGTCTTCACCCAATCTATAGTTGGATAACTTGTCACTTTGTGGATTATTGCCTTGATAATCTTTATTGGTCCACCTTCTAACCATAATTTCATATTGTGTACTCTTCTTAGTAATATATTTATCCATTCCACTTTAAAAGCCTTTGTAAATGTTAGGGCACGAGTAAGCCTTTTCTCGACAATAATCTTGTTCTTGTCTCTCAGGATTCTAATTTCTCACAATTTATCATAAGCATTTAGCATTTCATTATATCCAATATCTCCAACCTTACACATGTAACATGAATGAACATCATGTACCATTAACACTCTAGGAGAAATCGATGATAAAGCACTTGATGCATCTCTAGTCATCCCAATGCTAGGGTATGCCTTAAACTTTGGTGGAGGACATTGATTATTCCTCATAATTTGTGCATTTCTTTCCATCAACATTTCCTTTCTAGATGCACAAGCGGAAGATGTCATTTCAAAATAGGGTTTTAAAATTAATTTAAACAACTTCTCAAAACAACTAAACTCAACACTTCAACTTTTACTTACTTTACTCTATTGTTTGTCGATGGTATGTTGTAGATCTTCTCAAAAAAATTCTCAGGTCGCTCTTTGATCACCTTTAATCACTCTAAATGTTTGAAATTTCTTGGTGAATAAAAATAAACTTCAAAAATTTGGTGTAAACCTTCAATCTATCGAATTAGATCTGTAATAAATGCATTGTACTATGTTAGGTGCATTATAACTATCTCGTCCTTCCTAAAAAAAAATTCACACTACTTTCCTTCCATTGCTTTATCTTCATTTTCATTTGGATGCTTGACTCAATCAACATATCAACTTTTCTCTACGTGAAAGCTTAGCTTATATAGCAATACTTAGTCACTACAAAGAATAGTACTGATACTTGGTATATTATGCATATGAATTATTTTTCTCAATTCTTCCTTTAAATATATCCTAGTGCATCTTAATTCATGTAGATATGGACTTTTAATCATATCTCTTGTTAGGAACTAGTATATAATTTATCATTCAAGTATACAATTCCTTACATACCTTATTTTCTTAGTTAGAAGTGGTGTGATCACCTGATTAATTGGATTGGGTGATCTTGGCTTCACTTGATCCACTACTTCCATCATCTACCTTCTTTCTCCAATTTTGATTCAACTCATTTCTTATTTTCTCCACATCAACTTTACCTTTTCCCTTGATGTGTTCATTTCTTGGTGCTAGTGCTTGATTCTTGCAGTTCTTGTTCACATGTCCAACCTTGTGGTAATCAAAGAAAACTAAGATTCCATTTAACTATTTCTTGTAATTGCCTTTGAAATGTGTCCTAATGCAATTTTCTATGATGTGACCATATTCTCCTCAAAAATGATAACTATATCATGTGTTGTAGTCCCAAATATAAGAATTACCTTGCTTAGGTGCATGCTCTTTCTTCTTGGATGTCCAATCAAATTTTTCCTTAGATCTACATTCTTGATATTTGTAATGCCCCGCCAAGGGATCCAAAGAATTAACCTAAAATTTCACTAAGTTTGGTAACAATTTTTTTTTTTTTTTATAACATGAAAGTAAATACCACATATAACTTGTACATAATAACGGAAGCAATAGCAACAAATCAAATGAAAGTAAACATGATATATACAATAGGTTACATTCCTTAAAGATCCCTTAACATTGTATCACATCTAAATGAACTATCCATCTAACATCACATCCTTATGAAATAACAAGGATACATCCAATTTCTTAAAACAATAGACATGTATCCTTTTGTAATTACATTTTAGTTTAGCTCAATCATCTATTGTACATGTTACAAGGTATGAAAAAGCTTAAAATAATATACATATGTGAAATAAGGCACATCATCCTATTCCAATCCATGATACATCAAAGTAGAGATAATCACATGATACATCATCATAGAAGACATATACATCCATCATAAAGATCAAACAAAATAAACTAAGTGCACAGTTCCTTCCAACCGTAAATAGCATCATTAGACCATCGTGGATCCTAACCATCCCTCCGTGCATAACATTCCAAAGCATCGAAGAGATCATCAGTATTATCATAGTAGGAATGTCACTCCTAAAAAAATCCTACTAATATGCAAAGTAAAGTATAAAGTAACATCATCTAACATATGCAAATCATCAATGAAAGAATACATATCCACCATCACGAAGGACGCATCAGCCACGGTGTCTCAATGAATCTCAAATGATAAGAGTGGAAAATACACTACCACCCGACCGCGAGGTACCTAAGTTGTCCACTCCCACCGTGCTGAGGAGATAATCTCAAGTCCCAAACAGGCTATCCATAACACATAGCACAAATCTCTATAGTCCAGGAATCCTAAAAGTATACTAACTCAAAGGTTCCAATCACGAAACTGACATCTACTTCCTAGAGGCACACAATGACATGTAGGAAACCTATTCTGCAAGTGGGAAAGTGTCATCGCATTTATCATGTACAAGTTACCCTAGCAGTTAGCTAAAGTCCACGGGTCCATACTGATCTCATGTGGCCACTAGTATCCTCTCATACTCACGAGGCATACTACGAAATGCACGGTCGTAACCATGTGTTCTCACTACTTCCATCCTAGCCTGTACAAGCACTCAAGGCATGGGCAAGAACATCAAAACAATTATCTTTTTAAGTTCATTTAATCCCCATTTAGTGTGTAAATATTATCACTTACTAACCAAACTTACAATGAGTTACCCTGGCAGCCACTTAGGGCCTCGGCCCCCATTGCAAGCCACTTCCTGACACTACAAGTAGATTACCTACCCTAAGCTCATGAAATCATAAATTTCAAAATCACAAAAAATAATCCATAATAAAATCATCAAATATGCATAAAAGCATCAAATATCCATAATAAAAATCATCAAACCTCCAAGATAAGAATCATCAAATCTCCATGAGCATCCGAAAAGCATCCATACAAAATCATGACCACAACAGTTCTCTATTGGAAACTAAAGGCATCACTGATAATCATAAGTATCCATTGGTTCTCAATAATCAAAATATATCTCAAAATAAATCACAATATCCATTGGTTCTCAATAAGCAACCAAGAATATCTCAAAATCATATTGATCGAAGACTCCAAAATGGTTGAGTCAAACATGTCACAACATGACATCATTAAGAAATAAATTCACATTTCAGTCCCATCATGGCGACTAGAAAATAATCCAAGGATAACTAATTAATGACTCAAAAATGATTAGCTCAAGTGTCTTATACGCATACATCTTAGCTTCACACATGAAGACTGATGAACAATAACAATCAGTAAATAAAAACATTTCATAGAGCATGTGATCACATTACCATGGTTGAGCTTATAAAGATCGAGACCAAATAAAATCAACATGCCATCACATCTCATAACCCCCGAGCCTTTGGTAACAACCTAGGACTGGTCAACACTAGTTAATCCAAAACCCAAAACAAGAAGCATATAGAATACACGATGCAGACACATGTTTTGGTTTTGCTATCTTACATAGTTGAATCAAGTGTAGAGGTTTCCAGTTTTCTGTTTGCAACTATATTTTCAAGTGTCTTAAGTTTCATCATTTGACCTACAAGTCAACCCATTTGATCCCCGATAGCATTATCCTTCTATTAATTAAAAAAATACTTTAAGAATAACTTAAAGATAAATATTCACTAAACTGATTATCATTGACCTTTAATTGTTCTCTTGATTTAACTATGATCTATATTCTAATTGATTAACACTTCTTTAAGGTTACTTCAACTTTTCAAGATAATCAAAGATCATTATTCGTTCATAAAAAAACTAATGAATAAGAAGATTATAACTTAATTAAAATGATCAATCTAATCCACTAATTATCTTAGCTGCACAATTCCATGATCTATTAACATTTTAATGGTTAAAACTCAATTAAGTATCTCTAACACTTAAGCCTCTTAATTATAATCATTATTAAATTGTCACTAATAACCGTTAAAATATCTAAGTCATTATTCAAGTTATTAGAATAAGACTTATCAACTTTGATATCAATATTGTTTTTACAATTTTGTTAAAAAAATTATATCAATTAAATCTCTATTACATAACTTAATTATTAATTAAATCTAATTAACTCTCATTAATTGATTTAATTAATAATTGCATAACCATAGCAATGTTCCAATTAATATCAGTTGACTAACTAACTAACTAGAATTCTATAAGTTAAAAGTCAACTATAATTCAATATTCAAATGATCATATTAATAATTCAATAATAATTATTGAAAATCTTAAATGACCATATTCGTCATCTTTCAAAGAATACTAACATTTCCTCAACAAATTTGTATTATAATTAATCTTTTCGAATAAGACTCTATCACACAACTTAATTATTAATATCATAGTTATATTATCAACTCAATGAATATCAATTGATTAAAAATTAATTATAATCCAAATCCAAAAATTAATATCTTTTACCAAACTTTAATCATCAAATAATCTCCTCTAGATTAACTCTAATCGAATATATTGATAATTATTTAAACCATTATTTATTAATAGTTTGTTAGACCCAACAAACATTAATAAATAATAAACTCATCAAACTATTATTTTCATAAATCTCATTAGTTAATATTTGACTAACTCTTAACACCATAGGGTGTTCAAACGTATTAACATAACAATTCAATCTTAATCCAATATCATTTAGAGTTTCTAAATTTTAAATCAACATAATATAAATTATCATCTTACAATTATTTAATCAATATTAAAATCAACCATTAGACTCCATTTTCTAATTATTCTAATAATATTTTGTCTATATAAACGTTGTTTGAAAAAATTCCCTATCACAAACCAATAAAACTCATTGTAGATTTTAACATGAATAATCTTCAAATTCTTAACATTATCATCTTCATTAAACAACTCTAAAATTGTTTTATATATATTAAATAGTATTTAATATACATTATAAAAAGTTCACTATATAAACTATATTAAAATCTCTTTTCTTTTAATTTTTTCTCATTTAAAAAATCCATTTAATTAGATTAACTAATAATTAATTACACTTCTTCGACTATTAACTAATCTTAATTAAATTTGATTTAATTAGATTAGATAATAAACCATATAAAACTAATGCATATTAATAAGATTCTAATAACGGAAGATTGCAATAATATCTTTAATTTATTTTATGCTTTGATATATATTATTTTTGTGAAGTTTAAGCATAAAGAACTCTTGGTTATGGGAAATGGAGAAATATCTGTCTTTGAATAAAATAGTCACAGTACGACGACCATATCTCCCTAATGAACCGTTGGATCGGGCTGAAATTAAAATATGTTAGAGAGAGCCAAGTTGCGCCAATTATGATCGGAGCGATCGAATAAATTCGATCACAATAAAAAATTATAAATGACTGAGTTCGAGTCTATCCAAGGGGCAAGGACAGGACAATTTGTGATGAATTAAGAATTTCCTCTTAAAATATAATTGTTCTCTAAATTTATCCAATAATTTCACATATGAATTTGGCCATAAATCTTGAATCCATTTTCAAATATATTTCAATCTGATTCTAATTTGAACCCAAACCCGTTTAGATCTAATTTCTTCCTTAATTAGATCTAAGATTTTTCTATTGTTTTCTTCTCAACCAAATAGCATATCTAGATTCCTATTTCAATTATAGATTTAATCACAGAGAGTATTCAGATACATATAACAAAGATGATAAAGACAAGAAGAGAAATAGTGCAAAGAGAATATGCGAATATCACGAGTGCACCTGGACACTAATGCTAATCCGTCATGCCTCAGAAGTTCATAGAAAATCCCTTCCTTCTCCACCATTCGCAATTCCTCCAAGATCCAAGACAACCGAAAACCTCCAAATGACTAGAAGTGCTAGAAGAAGCATAAAATCATATAGAAAATATATGAGCATATGAACTTCTCCAATGCATGTAAGCTTTGAAGCTTCCATTTTAAGCTTGTAGCTTGTAGCTTCCATTCCCCAATTGCTCTCCACGCTATATCTAAGCTTCTATGAATGTCTGAATATAAAGAGCTCTCAAAAAAAATTTGGAATGCTTCTTGAAACCACTGAAAGGTGTCACCAACTAAGCATGGGTCTTTTTCAACCTTTTTGATGAGTCATAGAGTTGTAGACACCTTGCGCTTAATTGATGCACTAACTCTCGTGTAGTTGACACATGTTAATTTTCATGCAAGCTTATAACTCCAATTTACTTTACTCTTTCCAATTTTATTTATTTATTTATTAAGTCTCATGCACTAACTTTAATATCTCCACTTTTCAATCTTAATATATTTATATTTTAATCATATGAGATTTAGAATCTTTTAATAATTTAAAATATATTTTCTACTTTTAAACTTTATTGCTAAAATATTTATTAGCTTTAATAATAATATTATTTAGTAATTTATTTAAAAATGAGCTCCAAATATATTATAAATATTGTCACATTCCAAATTTAATATTATAACTTTAAATTTTTATTTTCAAATTTAATTATTTTATTTAATTAATTTTTCAATTAATTAAATAAAATAAATATTAAAATACCATATTAATTTTTTATTTAATTAAACCATTAATTAAATCTTTTAATTGGGCTTAATTAATAGAAAATATACCAAAGACTCACAAGCTAAAAATATGAAAATCCATCATAGCCAAAATACATACAAATCAAACCAAGTGGTTTATATCACGAATTACATCATTTGACGCATTCGGAGGGTACTCAACTTAGATACTTGTCCTAATTTTTCAATTAGAACAAATGGCTTAAAGGGTTGAGATTTGGACTTGAGAATTTATCTCCCCTCTCTTATCATTGAGATAATGTGATAGGGTATGCTCATCCTGACAATTCAGAGAAGTCGATACCCGGTACCTGCAACCTGCATAAAAAATCATGCATGTACAAGCACAATATATACTAAACTAAATAGGCAATGGCAAGAAGTGGTGCATCGTGTAGATCCCGACTAGCAGGTGACTACAACTCCCTTCCTTAACCACATCAAACACACCATACAAAAGTAAACATGCACAACATACACATGCAAGTATGGGGTAAGTATCCATAAGAAAACACATATGATAATAAATCATCTTACTAATCATCATTAATAACTGCAAACACTGAAAATAATCATCATACATACATGAAATGTAGAGTCTAAGTAATCTCATCACATATCAACTGAATCCATAGCACAATATCTGATAATCTCATAATAATGTTACTAACCATCAACATGAAACTAGCTCTAAAAGAGTTCAGCAATGATAACAAAATGCGAACCAGGGGCAGGCACTACAATATCGATGTCCATATTTATGATAGTTCTAGAAATGTCATACTAATTTAGGTGCAATGGGTGTATCACTTATCTTTCGCATGCATTCATGATCATGGTGTCCTTGTTTCTTGAAATTAAAATAGTTACCAGTAAAATTAGGCTTAGGATTTTTCTTACGTATCTTGCTTCTATAAATGTTTCTTGTGTGTTTAGGTTTTTCATACTGATAGCATGTAGGATTGCCTTTTGATTTTCTATTTCTTTATTCTCCACTCTTGGATAGTTCTCCTTCGTCAGTAGATGAAGAGTACTTGATATGTCCTAAACCAAAGGTGTCACAACATGACCTTGGTGATTTCATCAATTCTTCAAAGTATCTTATAACTTCAATAGGTTTTTTTATCATTTCTAATAGTTCCTTCTTAGATCTTAACTCATTCCTCAGTTGGTCACTTTATGATCTTATATTTTCAATATCTATGTCCTTTCTATTTAGCTCCTACTTTGCAAGTAGCAATTAATTCATCATGTATGGTTGATTGTTGGTAAGCTTCTGCACATCAGATGATCTTTCATCAAGTTTGGTAGCCATTTATGTTTTATCTTCTTTTTCTATGACTTTGTCTTCTTCATCTTTATTTTTATGCTCAGTCACCTCACGTAGCCATACTGATTGGATTTCACGTTCTCTCTTCAATCCTCGTATTTCTTCATTCAGAATGTTGTTCTTTTCCAATAGGTCTACAATTATTGTATCACTTTCACTAGAATTTGCATCTTCAAACATTCCTTAGGTATCCACCTCTTGATAGAGTGTATCATTTTTTTGAATGGCCATCTCTTCTCTTTTATTTAAGGATTTCCTTAACTCCTCTCTTGTTGATTCAAGATGTTGCAATATGATTTGGATGTCAAGCCTCTATTTTTAAATGATTCTTCCCAATTTGTAAGCCTCCATCTCCAAGATATCGACTCTCATATTTCTTCTAAGAGAACAAATCTCTGATACCAATTGTTGGAAGTCTTATTGAGAAGCAAGATACTAAGAGGGGGGTGAATCAGAATCTATAAAAAAATTAACTCCTTCAAAAAATAATTAATTAATTGCATTCACTCTTAATCTATCACATATCTTAGATCATGTACCATTTAATCATAAACTATAAAACTGAAATATATCTAACTATGCATCACATCCATCAACATGAAAAATAAATGTAAACGCATAATACAAAGATTTGGTTACCCAAAAACCCTCTAAGGTGAAGGTACAATTGAGGTGGGGATGACACCCACAAATCTTCACTAATGCAGCAATAAAGTGTGCCTATTAGGGCTACAATGTTTGATCACTTCTAGTGATCTACCATGTGAGGGGTTTCCCTTATTAGGAGCTTACAATAATATTAGGTCTACCTTGATTAAAAGATTTAAACTTACAACTAAGTAAGCACTTTTTTAGGAGATTTGACTAGTGTATGCCTAAAATGTGAGCACACTTCTATATGTCATTATATCCAAGATTGCTCAAAAATGAGGTCTCAAATGGCGGCTTATAGCTCTCTATTCATGAAGTGCAAGGGTTTGTAATAAAGGCCCTCAATTTGACCTAGTTTGTGGCCATGCAAGTACACCATGAAACAAGAGATTCAAGGATAAAAATATGAATGCAAATGAAGATGAAAACTAATATAAATGATAACAATGCAAAGCAATGCAGGAAAGGAAATCTAATCTATGAAACGAAATAACTATGCAATATTAATCTATGAAAATAAATATGACTAAGATAATATGAAAATGCAAGAATGAAACCTCATGATGGAAACTATGGATGCAAGAGATAATAAGATAAGAAGATAGAAGTTCTCCACAAAAAGCTTTAATGCTCAAACTACTCCAAAAATCACTCTCCAAACCTGCAACATAATCGTGGATGTTTAAACCTGGAGCATAACAATAGAATAATTGTGGATGTATAATTGTGGATGTATAATCGTGGATGTATAATCGTAGATATATAATCGTGGATGTATTGTGGATCAATCGTGGATGTCCAAAATGAGGAGAGGGCTCTCCCTTATAAAGAAAATTGTGGAAGTGGGAAGCTTCTCACAACCAATATGGGATAATAGAGTTTAATCCATGTGAGACAAAATTCCACCAATGAGAAAAGAGGAGAAGAATTAAATGAGGGAAGGAAAAAGGAATTTATTTAATTTTTATTTATTTCTTTTTCTTTTTCACATGGGATTTATTTAATTAAAAGGGAGCAAGTTCTTTTAATTAAATAGAAAATATTTAATTAAATTAAAAGATGGGTTTTTCTCTTAATTAATTAAATGTGGATGAATTTAATTAAAAGAGAGGTTTTCCTTTAATTAAATGGGGACTTATTTTATTTAATTAAAAGGAAAAAAAAATTTAATTAAATAATACTTATAATAAAACGATCAACCTTAGAAATGAAATAATTAAATTTGATCAAGGAAAATGATTTAAATTGATTTAATATAATATTACAAACCATTGATTCAGGAAATTTGATAAATTGAATAATGGGGGTTCATAGTCTAGGTAACCATTTTAGGGTGCATACAACTAGGTCCATTAAAACTACTTTGTTAAGAGATTTACCTTGATCTACTTGTTAGAATGTCTTAGTACCTAATCCTTTGGTTAGCACTTTATGTCAAATTACAAATCTTCTCTTTCCTTGTCTAAATTGATTTCTTTATTTAATATACTTTATTCCACCCTTCACTGCTAGGTTGCTCTATCTGATCTTTGTCTTTGAATGTCAAACTTAGCCTTTCTTCACTCTCTCCTTTACCTTCTCATGCATACATGATCATTATTATGATTTAGGGCTTGGTCCCTTCTTAAATAGACAACTAGAGAAGCTTCTAGGTCATGATCAATGATCCAGAGTTCTCCCTTTTATCACTTAGTCCTTCTAATTTTTGATTGGTTACTCTACCTTCCTAGGGATTGATGTCCTTAAAAAATGTGTAATTATCTCCTTGGATGTCTCTACAATCCATATATATTGCATAGAAGTCTACCAAAATTATTTACATAATTTTTTGTGTCATCACAAACTCATATGTCAAAACTAGTTTACTTGGAAATTGAATATCCTAACACTCAGTCGTAACTAATGTTCATGGTGTCTCTCAAATTATATATGCTTAGCAGTAACTGGCTCACTCAACATATAATATCTCTCCTTTTCTCTAATTTTCTATCCTTTACTTGACATATATTGTAACTTAGTCGATACTTGGGTGCTCAGCAACCTTAGACTTATTCAGTGCGTAATGAAAATATAATTAGTACATGAAACTTGGTATACTTTAGGTGGCTCAGTCATAGTGATGACCAAACAAATATTCCTAAAAATAACTCAGTGTTGGACACTAATAGGAAACAAGGCTTCGAGATCAATAGTTGCTTGGTGATTTTTCCCAAATTGGGTTTCCACGTTAAATTCTGGTGTTAAAGTGTTATTTACATGTGTGGATGTTATTTTTATTTATGTTATATTTTAACAATAATTTATTTTACTGGCAGTCAAAATATATAAGAAATAGTGAGTAAAGAAATTGCATGAAAAGTTGTTTTATTAATTACATGCTATATAGACAAATTTGTTTTATGAGATTGATTAAATCTATTTTAAGTTAGTAAAAGTTGAATTGTTATATCTGGACATGAGATAACTAGTCCACCCCCCTTCTTGATTATTCTAAATAATTATGACAATTGGTATCAAAGAAGTCGGCCCTTGTAAGGAAATTTTGAAGCACTTATAGCTAAAGATCAAGATGTAGAAGAGAGAGATGCCTAATCTGAACAAGGAGAACTTCCTAGCATGGAAATGACTAATGGGATTTCATTTATTTGGTATTGGAGATTCCATATCATACTACTTGGACAATGAATATATTGAGGTTCCTAGACACATAATAGTTGAATAAATGAAAGAGAAGCAAGAGCATAACCAAATGATGATTGAACTTGCAACAACCATAAGTTATGATGAATTTGATGATGTGAAAGAATGCACTAATGTAAAAAAATGTGGGATGAGTTGACAAATATCCATGGAGAAGATTTAAAAAATTATTAAGGGAAAAAGAAGAAATATTGAAGGGAAAATTTGATGATATGAGAATGAAAGAAGGTGAGACAATTACATAGTATTGTGGTCAAATCAAAGAAGTGGTGAATGCTATCAAAGGAGCTAGAGGAGACATATTTGATGAGACTGTCATAAGTAAGAAGAAGAAGAAGGGCAAGTATGTCAAAAGTGATAGTGGATCTGATGACGACCTTGACAAGCTTGAAACATTGTTGGCCAGAAGACTACACAAAGAAAAAGGAAAATACAAATGTAAACTTCCTATTATATATTTTACATGTAACAAAGTTTTTCATATTGCCACTAAATGTCCTGATAGAGATGAGAAGGAGGAAAGGAAAGACTTTAAGTACAAAGGAATGAGAGATAATAGAGATTACATAGGCAAAAATACTACAAGGAAAAAGGCAATAAATCATGTTACATTATAGAAGAAGATGGTTCTAACAGTAATTCTAGTGATCATGATGAAGAAGTTGTTTATGTTGCAATAAAAGATGATTCTAGTGAAGATGAGAAAGTTGCATTGATTTCACATGTGAGTAAGAATGATAGATGGATAATTGATAGTGGTTTCTCACATCATCTTATTAGTGATACAAGTGAGTTTGAGAACCTAGAACATTATAATAGAAGTAGTGTTAAGTTTGGTGATGATGCACCATGTTATGTGAAAGGTAAAGGATCAATTATACTAAATGATAAAATCAAATGTGATGCTTCATATTGGGTTGATAATTTGAAATATAAACTATTGATTGTGGCATAGTTGATAAGTTTGGGCTACAAAGTTGGTTTTCAGAACAAGAAGGCAGAGATCTATGATGCTATTGGTGAAGGAGTTGGAAGTGGAGAACAAACAAGAGGTAACTTGTTCTACCTAGACCTATCTAAATATACTTTTCTATTTGTACAATGTGAAGATGTTTGGTTATGGAATAGGAGGCCATGTCATGTAAATTTTGATAATTTGGTAAGCATTAGTAAGATTAAAAGAGTTAGAGGATTACCAAGATTAAGAAAACCTGATAAAGTGATGTGCAAACAATTGCAAATGGGTAAAATGAAAAGGTATAGTTTCAAGAGAAATACATATTCTTCTGATTATATTTTGGAGTTGATTCATGCTGACTTATGTGATCCTATTGGAGTGAAAATCTACTATGGTGATAAATACTTCATTATGTTTGTTGATGAATTTTCTAGAATGATGACTATGATGTTTCTTAAAGAAATTTTTGATGCATTTTAAATGTTCTAAGTGGTATTTGGCTAGAGTTGAAAAATAAAAAGGAAATATTCTGAAGTACTTGAGATCAAATAGAGGTGGTGAATTCATCTCAAATAAGTTCAACATATTATGCAATGACAAAGGAATTGAGAGACAAATGAGTGCACCAAGGACTCCACAAAGAATGGTATAGTTGAAAGAAGGAATACATAAATTATGGATTGTGCAAGAACTTTGATGATGGAGAAGGATGTTTGACAAAAATATTGGAGAGTATTCATAACTACTACAGTCTATACTCTTGACTGAGTGCAAGTAAAGAAAGGTACAAACAAAACACCTTTTAAACTTTGGTATAGATATGCAACAAATGTGAATTATTTTAAAGTTTTTGGAACAAAGTGTTACATATTGAAATATGAAAGAAAAGGAAAACTTGATGCAAATAGTGATGAAGGTATATTCCTAGGTTATTCCACTAAGAGAAAAGCTTATAAATGTTTGAATTATAATACTAACAAAATTGTGAAAAGTGAAAATGTTAGAGTTGATGAATTTATAGAAAATAATGAAGAAAAATGCAAGAATAACCTAAAGACTATAGAAATTTTTCCTATATCTATGAAGGTGAACTAACACCTTACATGAACTAGAGAAGGTGGTTGTTGAGCATTAGTATTCATGCAATACTGAGGTTCCATAGAAGATTTTTGAGAAGCATCAGTAGACTATCTAGTATCAAGATATAGGAGTTGAGCCTTAGACATAGACTACCAACCATCAGATAGAGGAAGTTGAGTTAAAGCCAATGATAATTGAAGAGGTTGAACATGATGAATCCAGTTAGAAATAGAAAGATAAAAGAAGACCTGAACTTGTATTGCAAAAACATGTGAGAAGACATCATGCATCAAATCAAATCAATGGAGATAAAGATTCAAGATTCATGACAAGAAGAAGACTGAAGAATGATAAATTCTTATTGTGTGAATTTGAGCCTAAATTTGTCAAAGATGCTTTGGAAAATGATCAAGATTGGATCAAGGAAATGAATGAACAAATTGAAAAAATTAAGAAGAACAAGACATGGACATTAGTAATTAGACCAAAAGATAAGAATGTGATTAGAACTAAGTGGGTTTTCAAAAATAATCTAAATGAGAAAGGTGAAGCCACAAGGAACAAGGCAAGACTAGTTTGTAAGGGATTTGCACAAGAAGAAGGATTTTACTATGGTTAAAATTTTTCCACAATTGCAAGGTTAGAAGGAGTGAGAACTTTACTTGCATATTTTTCTTACAAAGGATTCAAAGTGTACCAAATGGATGTAAAATATGCATTTATGAATGAAATTTTGGAGGAAGAAGTCTACATTGAAAAACCTAAAGGATTTTTTGATCCAAACAAAATGAATATGGTATGTAAGTTACACAAAGCTTTATATGGTTTGAAGAAAGCCCCTAGAACATGGTATGAAAGGTTACACAATTATTTGATGAAAGTTGGTTTTGCAAGAGCTAATGATAATAGTTGTCTGTATCTAAAAAGTGAATCTGAAAGTAAGATCTTTCTAGCCAAAATTTGTGTTAATGATATAATTTGTGGAGGAAAATACTCATTGATAAAATATTTTTTTGATCGAATGAAAAAGGAGTTTAAGATGTCAATGTTTTGAGGGATTAAATTATTTGTTGGATTAAAATTTTTTTAGATGAATAAAGGCATTTACATTACACAATTTAAGTATGTCAAAGAAATTTTGAAAACTTTTGGTATGAAAGACTCAAGACTAGTTGGAAAACCTATGGTGACTGGACATAAGTTGTCAAAGAATGATAATTCAACTAATGTGAATCAAACATTATATAGGTCAATGATTAGAAAACTATAATATGTTGTACATAGTAGACCTAACAATGCATTAGCAGTTAGATTTTTTGCTAGATTCTCTTCTAATCCTAGATCAAATCATGTGATGGTACTAAAAAGGTTACTAAGATACCTAAAAGGAATAGTAGACTATGGTTTATGGTACAAAAAAAGTGGCAAATTTGAGCTAAAGGTTTATACAGATGTTGATTGGGAAGGAAACATTGATGACACAAAAAGTACAAGTGGGGGAGCTTTCTTTTTAGGAAGGACACTGATTTCATGGACAAGTAAGAAGCATAATTGTATTTCACAATCTAAAATAGAGGTTGAATATGTTGTTGCAATAGTAAATTGTTCAAATATTGTATAGATCAAAAAATTTGTGAAAGGTATAAAGGAAGAAATCATTGAACCTGTTGTGATATATTGTGATAACACATGTTCTATAAATATATCAAAGAATCTTGTAATGCATACAAATACTGAGCATATTGAGATCAAGTATCATTACTTAAGAGAGTTGGTATAAGACAAATCAATAAGATTAGAATATGTGAATACAAAAGAAAAGTTAGCTGACATATTCACTAAGGCACTATGTAAGGATGTTTTTTGGTATCTAAGAGGTAAGTTAGGGGCCATTCCCCTACCTAAAGAAAATTGAGAAGAGATGTTGCATTGCATCAAATGTTTTAATAATAATATCATATATATTGATGTAGGAGGTCACACTTTAGGAGCTTCCTAAAGGTGTGAAAAGAAAGACACTAAAAAATGAGTAGATGAAGCTAGAAAGATTTAATGTTGGAGTGACATTTCTATATCAGTCAGAATAGTAACATGATGATGTATGTGAATGGTTGATGTCTTTGGCATTATCATCAAGGAGGGAGAGAATAGCATGATTGACCTACCATTCATATATTGAGGGAGAGAATGATTTTTATCAAAAGAGGGAGACATGTGTTTCTAGAGGTGTTTCTAGAGTATGTACTAAAATGGTAGAGAGAGCATCCTGAGATTACATGGATGAGAATTAGAAAACTAAGAAAGAGAAAACATAAATGTGGAGGGAGCCAATAGTACTAGTATTGAATATTTTGGATTACATCGTAGTGAGGTGTGTGAGGTGTTGCCATCAATGCCAAAGAGGGAGATTGTTGGAAACTAAAATTAAAGAAATTGTTATGTTGTCATTGATGTCAAACCTAATGGTAAGACAAAATGTCAAATCTACTAAAGATACATTTACTAATAGTGTAGACTACCATATCATGTGATTGATGAAGAGGATTTGAAAAGAAAAGATAGAAAGGTGAACTAGTGATGTTGATGAGTGATGAGAAGTTAAGTGTCATGCAAATATAATAGCCACTTGATAAGTCATTCCTTGACAAGTTAATGTGTTGTTCAATCAATACATGAAGTGGGGAAGGAAATTAGATGAAGCCTAGATTTGGAACAAGTCAAAAAAATAATCTTGACCAATTATCAGTATTGGTTGATCAATAAATGAGTTGAAACGAAAGATTAAGGAACTTAAGTAGAAGGTGAACAAAATAGCTCAAGTTGAGTGATAGTTATTGTCAAGAAAATGTATGAAGTGTTAGTAGTGACTGAGCATAGTAATGGTCGAGTGATCCTATTTATCAAGCGAGATAGTATAGTGTATGTTGAGCTATAAAGTGATGATCGAGCAAAAGAACACATCGATTGCCAAGTGACATCAAAAGTTATAGTTTCTAAAATAATTGAGTTTGAAGTCAACACGGTTGGAATTTTGAATTAATCAAAGAACATGAAAGATAAGGATTGATGAGCTAGCATATTTGATGCACAAGGAGATTTTGTATAGAAATCAAAGGCAAGGATTTGATCAAAAGTTTCTAGAAGAAGGGAGAATGCAATGATGGAAGGATTCAATAAATCTAACCTAACCCTAAGATCAACGGTGATGTTTAAGTGGAAAAAGATCAAAATTACCTATTTAAGGAGGCATAAGAAATTTTTTTGAATATTTTTTAATTTTTGATTAGTGATCCTAAGGAGAGGCTATGAAAAAATAATAATAGAAGTGAAGTGTGAAGAGTTTGGTGAAGAGTGATTGCTTGAGGAGATGTCAAGAAAATCAATGATGGAGATGTCAATGGAGGTCATTCAATGAACTAGTAGATGAGCAAATGGAGATCAAAATTTTTAAAGTGATTTTTACTTTACATATCAAACCTACTATTACATTCTAATCATTGTGGTAGACAAAATTCTCTAATCAAGGTTGACCTAATAGTCATTTTGTAAATCCTTTTAATCAAGGTGAAATTTTGATGGAATGATCCAAAATCTTCTAACAAGGCCAATAATAATAGGGTGATTAAATCCTTTAAAAGTTTCACATTTAATAGTGTGTTGTATAACTTTTAACAGGGTTGGTTCTTAAATGAGCTCACTTCAGAAGAGTAAATAATTGGTAGCATGTTACTTTGTGGTTTTTTCCAAATTGGGTTTCCATGTTAAATCCTCATGTCAAAGTTTTGTTTACATGAGTGGATGTTATTTTTATGCATGCTATATTTTTACAGTAGTTTATTTTATTGGCAGTCAGCACATATAGGAAATAAAGAGAAAATAAACTGCATGAAAAGTTGATTTGTTGATTACATGTTATATAGACAAAGTTGATTTCGGAGATCGATGAATCTATTTGAATTTAGTAAAATTTGAATTGGTATATTTGGACCTAAGGATAATTGGTTCACCCCCCTTATATTTATTTTAAATCATTATAACACTGCCTTTTTAAAGGTTATATACACTTTGTTAAAGTGACCTTATTAGAGGATTTTGCCAAAAGATAATCTAGACCTTATTACTCCTATCTAGGACTAAAAGAGTGTCCTTATTTAAAGCATTGAAAACACCACTAATTGGTGTTACCATATAGAATTTCATAGACTTGTTAGGTACACTTGGTGCTTCTAAGATTTTATGCTACAATGATTAAATAGTAACAATGTAAAGTGATCTGTTAAGAATAGCATCTACCTTTTCTTGTTCAGATCTCTATTCTTGCTCTTTCTTTGTCTTTTACTTACTCATTTGATTATGTCTTCCACAAACTCTCCTTCTTTTGTCTCTTCTCTTCTTAGATTACTTCACTAAACAATTCTTCTTCTATTACTTTCTTCAATAGTTCACATTCACTGCAACTTTAACACTTAAGCATAATCATCTTCTAGCCAACAATATGAGATCAGCTCTACAACTTTTCAAAATCATATCAACAAACTAATCTGACATTTCTCCTCCTTAAATAGATTTCTCAATTCTGGTAGATCCCTCCATCTTTTGTCTCTTAATCAAAATCATTGATCTTAGGTTTACAATATAATTCATTCATACAATGAATTTACACACATATATAATAACTTTGCATATAAATTTGTGTCCATCCTTATACATCTTCAATTTTCTTCATTAGATCCTTCTTGAATTTTCTCCATCATTTATCTTGCAACAAACTTTGATTCTCGTAATAGACCTTCTTAAACTTTCCAAATTTCCATCAAAAGTTAGCCTTAGATTCTAATTTCTCAAACTTGTTCATTTTGTTGTCACTCAGTGAATATTACATTTACTCAAGTAACACATGACTCAGTTAATATTGTCTCACTCAAGCAACACTATTTCCTTCCTTCTTCTTTGTAATCACTCAAGCAATATTGTAGTCACTCGGTGAATATAGCCTCCCTTCATTAACATTTTGACTTGGTTAAACATGTGATCATCAATATTTCTTAAGAATACATATTGTAAAATAATCAAACCAATATTACATAATAATTGTCCAGCTTATTCAAGTACCCATTGAATACTTTACATATCAACTCTAGCTTCATCATACTTTCTTCAAATCATCTTCATCAATCTAATGATATGGTACATTACTGAGTTAGCATAATGTCTAGCCAACTAAGGCTTTGATGTCAATGACAATATATTAACTAATATGAATCTCTTATATAAATTAACAATATAATCACCTTAAAATATCCCACTATCATTTATAATATTAGTTGGGGCTAACATTAAGGAGGAATTTTTGGTGGCTAACAAATCAAAAAATGACCATTCTACACATGTTTTCCTGAGAGTGATAATTCAGGCCCCATTGATATGACTAACAATATGATGGGCTTGAGGAGAAAGATAGGGTCACATGGACTCATAGAAAAAATGTCACTAGGACTTGTGAGGGTTTCATGGTGTTGGAGGTTTACATGAACAAGATCAAGATCAAGATGATGGACCTCAACTAGAAAAAATAACTGGTATATCCCACTTCAACCTTATAGTTATGCACAACTCTGACCTCACGTGTTTTTTGTAGAAGAATATAGTGGGGCCAAATGATAAATATTAGGGAATGATAACTAATTGTTCAAGTTCCTTATTTATTACTTGGCTTGGATCCTTACCTAGTGGGGTGTTAATCTTAATTAAGTATGGTTATGATTTCTTTTCTAAAACTCATGAAGACATGTGGTGCCTCTAGTATCCTTACTATGTTGGTTGAGACTATGTTTTTGTTAATTTATGGGCTCAAGACTTTTTTCTTGGTTAGTTGAGTTGTTACTATATTAATCATACTATTATCTATGTGGTTTCTATGATGGTGATTTTTAGCTAGTTCCTGAACTCTTACCTTGATACTTATTAGTTTTGATACTCTTGGTGAGTTGTTAACTTCTCCTAGTTCTTTCTATGAGTGTATTAGCTTGTACGTATGGTTCATAGTCCCTGATTATACTACTTATATTTATCAAAAATAAACACTTTATGGGGAAATCATAAATGAGAAAATAAAATAAAATAATCTTGTTAAAGGCCTCTCCTCATTCACTACTCATTTTTTTCAATTTTATTGAGTGTTTATTCATTGTCTTATATAATAATTATAACTTAGTTAAATGAGACATTTTTCATGTCCATTGATGTTACAAAGATGAATTATATGAACTCCAAGACTATTCATTTTATTTTTATTTATTTTCATTTTATATGGATCTCTTCACATTTAATTTCTAGTTACTCTCATGATGTTCTCTCACAATATACCAACATTCACCTTGTAATTATATGTAGTGAAATGTACATGTTTCTCATGATTATTCTAGTCTCTAGATTTTAAAAGTAATTTTATCTTCTAAGAATTTTCCTAAGGAAAGGCATGAAAATTTTAAGTTCTAGAAGCTCAATTGACAACACAAAAGAGATAGAAAATATGGTATGATTAATTGATTGACTCAATAATGATAAATAATACATAAATAAAATTACCATTTTAGATATTAAGATATAAACAAAGTAGGCATGCATAAACTTATAGGAAATGCATGTTAACTAGGAGTGATGCAAGCTATAACCTATCAACTAGAGAAGGTACAATCACAAGTCCACTAATGCTGGACCATTCTCTATTGTACAAAATAGTATGTGTAACATGTGCAAAAATGAGAGAATGATAATGTGATAGGAAAAATAGGTGGATCTCAAAAACAATAAGGAATGAGATGACAACTAACTCCACCGCAATTGGATTTCTCTAAGATTGTACACTAAACTAAAATATAAAAATGCATGATCCTAAGTAAACTTTCATAAAGTTTAATTAGTAATATTTAATTAAACCAACACCCCTACATAAGTGAAACTAAGGGAAAGCACTTAAGCTCACAATTCTAGATGAAAATGCATGATGGGTCCCAACTACTAGGCCTTACTAGGTGACAATGTATGATATGCAAAAATTATGTAATCTCTCATAAACAAGAGCAAGAGGGAAAATCTCATGGAAAAAACCATCCCATAGAAAGAGAAATGAAAAAACAAACAATATTCATGGATGGATGGAGTAAGAAAGACTCCCCCTGTTAGATAACTAAGGGGGGGGCGGTAAATAAGTTATGTCATCTCACAGTCCCTTCAAACATTTCATTGTCATCAAAGAAATATAAAAATTAACAACATTAACTCCAATATATCCAATCACTCAGTAGACATATCCAACATAAAATTTAACTCATACATCAACTTCTTATCAATTTTTTGTTATTTTTTTCCTTGCATTATGGATTGTCAATAAATTTCTAGTATACACCTAGAGATAATTTAGTTATTATTGAGTTGCGGTAAACTATAAAACATGAAAATCAACTTGCAATGCAAATAAAATTCACACAATTTTGACACCAATATTTAACATGGAAACCATGTAAAGGGAAAAAACACCTAGGACTGGCAACCCAAAACTTTCACTCTTCTAAAGTGATATTTGTTATGGGGCTACCTTGTTAAAGGTTATATAAACTTTGTTAAAGTGGCCCTAGTAGAAGATTTCACCAAAAGATCATCTAGACCTTATCACTCCCTATCTATAACTAAAAAGAGTGGCCTAATTTAAAGGACTTACAAACACCTATATTCAATGTTACCATATAGGATTTCATATACTTGTTATGTCCACTTGGTATTTCTAAGATTTGCACTACAATGGTTAAAATGCAAACAATATAAATTGATGTGTAAGAATATTAACTAACTTTTCTTGATCAAATATAATATCTTTCTCTTTCTTTATCTTTTACTCACTTAGCCAATTTTGTCTTCCACAAACTCCTTTCTCTTCTCTTATCTCTTCTTAACTTGGCTCACTTGGCTCAACTATTTCTTCTTCTTCAGCAACTTTCAATCTATTCTCCAACTCTAGGATCAACTTTGAATTAGCTCAATATTTTAGCAACCTAAACTATCATTTTATCTTCCTTAAATATATTTCTCAATTCTTTTAAAACCTTACATCTTTTGTCGCTTAATTAAAATCATCAATCTTAGGTTTACAATTGAATTCCTTCATACAATGAATTTACACACATGGAACTTTGTGTCAATCCTTATCCTTCTTCATTTTCCTTTGTCAAATCCTTCTTGATTTTTCTCCATCGTTGATCTTGTAACAAACTTTGACTTAGGCAATAGACCTTCTCAAACTTTCCAATTTCCATCAAAAGTCGGCCTCATATTTTAATTTCTTAGTCTTATTCATATGGTTGTCACTCAATAAACATTACATTTACTCAGGCAACATGTAACTCAATCAATACATACTTGCTTAGGAACCATATAACTTGGTTAATACATACTCACTCGGGAAACATATAACTCAGTTGATACTAACTCACTCAGGAAACATTGTGTTCTCCATACCTCTTTACAATAACTTGGGCAACATTGTGTTCTCCATTCCTCTTTGCAATCACTTAGGAAATACTATAGTCAGTCAGTGAATAAAATCTCCCTTCATTAACCTTGTGACTTGGTTAAGTTTGTAATCTTCAACTTATTACAACAATACATGTTTGTAAAACAATCAAAAAAATTGTAATGCCCCGCCAAGGGATCCAAAGAATTAACCTAGAATTTCACTAAGTTTGGTAGCATTTTTTTTTATTTTTAAACATGAAACTAAACACCACATATAAATTAATACACAATAATGGAAGCAATAGCAATGTCCATAAACTTAACATACATAATAGATTACATTCTTCAAGGATCCCTTAACGTTGAATTACATCTAAATCAACTAACATTATTGAATCCATCTAATACAACAACCACATGAAATAATAGTGATAAGTCCAATGTTTATACATTACATTTCCAAATGCTCAATCATCCACTGTACATGTCACAGGGTAAGATAAGCTTAAAAGAATATACATATGTAGAATAAGGTACATCATCCTATTCTAATCCATGGTACATCAAAGTAAAGATAATCACATGATACACATGATACATCATCGTAGAAGATATATACATCCATCATAAAGATTGAACATAATAAACTAAGTGCACAGTTCCTCCCAACCATTAATAGCATCATTAAACCATCGTGGGCCCTAGTCATCCCTCCGTGCGTAACATTCCAAATCACCGAAGAGATCATCGGTATTAACATAGTAGGAATGTCACTCCTAACAATACTATATCATATGCAAAAAGTAATCTAACATGCAAATATAAGCATAAGATAACATCATCTAACATATGCTAATCGTCAATGAAATGATACATACCCACCATCATGAAGGATGCATCAGCCACGATGTCTCAATGAATCTCAAATAATAAGAGTGGAAAAACACTACCACCCGACCACGTGGTACCTAAGTAGTCCACTCCCACCGTGCTGAGGAGATAATCTCAAGTCCCAAATAGGCTATCCAAAACACATAGCACAAATCTCTATAAGTCCAAGAATCCTAAAAGTATACTAACTCAAAGGTTCCAAACACAAAATCAACATCTAATCCCAGAGGCACACAATGACATGTAGGAAACTACTATGCAAGCGGGAAAGTGTCATCGCATTTATCACATACAAGTTACCCTAGTAGTTAGCTAAACTCTACGGGTCCATACTGATCTCATGTGGCCACTAGTATCCTCTCATACGGACGAGGCATACTATGGAATGCAAGGTCGCAACCATGCGTACTCTCTACTCCCGTCCTAGTCTATACAAGCACTCAAGGCATGGGCGAGAACCAAAACACTTATCTTTTTAGGTTCATTCAGTTAGTATTAGGTGTGAATGTTATCACTTATTAATCCAACTTATAATGAGTTACCCTAGCAGCCTCTTAGGGCCCCGGCCCCCATTGCAAGCCACTTCCCGACACTACATGCAGATATCCTACCCTAAGCTCATGGAATCATAAATCTCAAAATCACAAAAGATCATCCATAATAAAATCATCAAATATGCATAAAAGCATCAAATCTCCATGAGCAAGCATCCATAGAAAATCAAGATCACAATAGCTCTCTATTGGCAACTGAGGTATCACTGATAATCAAAAGTATCCATTGGTTCTCAATAACCAAAATATATCTCAATCATATTGATTGAAGACTCCAAAATGGTTGAGTCAAAACATGTCACAACATGACATCATCAAGAATAAATCCACATTTCAGTCCCATCAGGGCGACTAAAAAATAACCAAGGATAACTGATCGATGACCAAAAATGGTTAAGTCAAGTGTCTCATACATAAGAATCTCAACTATAACAATCGGTAATTACAAACATTACATGGAGCATTCCATCACATAACCATGGTTGGGTTTATAAAGATCAAGATTAAAACATCATCATGACATCACAATCACATAACCCCCAAGCCTTTGGTAGACGTCCTATAACTAGTCAACACTAATCAACCCAAAACCGAAAACAATACCATAAAGAATACACAATGCAAACATATGTTTTGGTTTTGCTAAATTTACAAGTTTGAATTTAAATGTAGAGGTCTCAGTTTACGTTTCTGAGTTTGAAGAATGAATGGAGGAACATTTTGTACGGTTTTCCTAACACATGTATTGTTTTGGATGGATAAAAGTTTTTTTAACTCTTAGAATCAATCTTTTAAATGTTCTAAATGTCTTTTATACACATTTTGTTGATAGTGACCTCCATCATTTTCAAAATAATATTTAAAATTCTTTTCATATTCATCTTTCCAAATTAAAAGATTAAATTGAACCTATATTATAAAATAATTTGTTATTAAAGAATTACTCTTTAAATTCCAATCATCTATCAATATATTAATTACTTATTATTAATAATATATATACATATATATATATAAATACATATACATATAATATTATCAATTTATCAAACAAATTGTATTAAAAAAAAATTGAATTAACATATGACAACCGCACATCACATACGGCAAGTTTAATATCCGCCGGACACAATTCATATATACGACCTGCGGATCGCAGGTACACTACAGACCGTAGGTACTCTACGGTACTGCAGTCCGCATAGTCACAACCGTCAGTGGGGTGGGGAAATAAGTCCCTCCCGCCCCAATCCAAATTTATTTATTATTATTTTTAATAACATTTTTCTAATAAACGTTGTCATGTGCGAATCCAAATCGCGATGCGATTTTAATGAGATTTCACTACGAAAATTCATTCGAATTTTAATTAAATATATATGTATATATACATATGTATGTATATATATATAAAAGTATATATGTATATATATGTGTGTGTGTATATATATACATACAAATTTTTATCAAATATCACAGCATATAGACACATATATATATAATTGTATATGTGTGTGTGTGTGTGTGTGTGTGTGTGTGTGTGTGTGTGTGTGCAAATTTGAAAATATAAACATATATACACAATATATAAATTCCAATTCTCATAATTTTCCTGTAAACCTTTGATCTCAAATTTATCCAATGATTAATCTAATGGGTTTGGCTATGAATTCAAACCCTAGCCCTGTGTTCTTTTCTGATTTATGCATATAAGACTCTCAAATAAATTTAACTACCCATATTGAGAATGCATACAATTAAATAGAAAAATCCTCAGAATACATATGGAAGACACGATGAAGACAGGGAATGCAAGATGCGGAAATAGCATAAGTAAAATCACAAGAATCTACCCGGATTTTGATGCTAATTCACTTTTCCTCAGAAAACCCGCAGAGCAAGCTCCTCCCTTCTTTAGAGTTTTCGAGTCCTCCAATGCTCCAATTGCTCTCCAAACGCTATGTCTAAGCTTCTAGGAATGCCTGAATATAAAGAGCTCTCAGGAAACACATAGAATGCTTCTAGAAACAGCTAGAAGGTATCACCAACTAAGCATGGGTCTTTTCCAACCTTTTAGATGAGTCATAAGGTTGTAGACACCATGTGCTTTAATTGATGCACTAACCCCCGTGTTGTTGACATATGAGAAATAAAAAGGGTGCGTTAACTCCCATGCAAGCTTATAACTCCAATTTAATTTTTTATATAATTTCTATTTAAATCTTTATAACTTTCATTTTTTTTATTTTTATAACTTTTATTATTATTATTTATTTATTACTTTATTATTCTTTTATTATTATTATTAATTTTTTAATTTCTAATTTTCTCTTTTATTTAATTCCTTTTTCCTCAATTAATTCTCATTTAATTAATTATAATCAAAATATCACTTATCATTATATTTTATATTAATTTTCTCCAAAATAATTAATTAATTAATTAAATCTATTTATTAAGACTTAATTAATAGAAAATTCACCATAGACCTCCAAGATAAAATATGAAAACCCATCATAGAGCAATTCACTCAAAATCAGTCTAAAGGGTTAAAAATCATGAATTATGTCATCTGACACATTCGATGGGTAAAATATCCAGATACTTGTCCTACCTCACTAGGACAATTGGTTTAAGAGTTTGGGATTTGGACTTGAGAATTTATCTCTCTTCTCTTATCATTGAGATAGTATAATAGGGTACGCTCATCCTGGCAATTCAGAGAAGTCGATACCTGGTACCTGCAAACTGTAGAAAAACCATGCATGTACATACAATATATATAATGCTAAGCTAAATAGGCAATGGCAGAAAGTGGTGCATCATGTAGATCCTGACTAAGCAGGTGACTACGACTCCCTTCCTTAACCATATCAGAAATGCCATACAATAAGAAAACACACACACCATACACATGCAAGTATAGGGTAAGTATCCATAATAAAACACATGAGGTAATAAACCATCTAACTAATCATCAACAATAACTAAAAGCAATGTAATGATCATCATGCATACATGAAATGTAAAGTTTAAATGATCTCATCATGTAACCACTGAATCCATAACATAATATCTGATAGTCTCAAAACAAAACCGCTAATCCATCAACATAAAACTAGTCTATCATAGTCTGATAATAATAACAACAATGTCCAAAAAAGATGTAAACGAGGGTAGGCACTACATCAATATTACATGATCATTGTCCAGCTCATTCAAGTACCCATTGAATACCTTACATATCAACTCTATCTTCATTGCACTTTCTTCAAATACTCTTCATCAATCAAATGATATGGTACTTTCCTAAGTTAGCATAATGTCTAGCCAATTAAGACTTTGACATCAATGAAAATATAAAAATTGATGTGATTATTTTACATATGTTCATAGCATAATCAATTAAAATATCAGTTGGGGCTAGCAATCTCCTCCTTTGGCATTGATGGAAATACATAACATAAGATTTTACATTACAAAACATTACATAAGATAATGAAAGGTATGTATTATCAACAACACAACTTTTCAATTTTGGTTCTTCAAATTGTTACTCGGTCTACACCTTTAGTAGCAACAAAAGTTCAACTTCTTCAACATTACTCCCCCTTTGATTATGAGCTCTTGTTCAAGTTCAACATATTATATTCTCTTCTTTAGTTATACTTCTCTCCCTTTATAGGTTATGTTGGCGCTCAAAATTACAGCCTTGATTTTGAGCACTGTTGAGAAATTAAGGCCTATGAAAGCTTTTTGGTGCCTATGTACCCGACTATTTGTTTGAAGCCCAAAAGGTGTTTAATGTTTCTAACACCTTATATTCAGCCTATTTATGCATTTCGTGAAGTTAAATTGAGTTTCTGAGTCATTTGACGAAGTCCTATTTCAAGCATTTGTTAAATTTGCAATTCTGCCCTAGTGTCAAACAGCGACAGGAGGCTGTGTTTGTCAATGAATATCTCGTACCCAAAAATGTGTCATGACTTGCCACTTTGAGATTATCTAGTTTCCATAACCAAGAACCTACATTTTAGATTTTGAGTCATTTTGAGTTCGTCTGACTAGGTTTTGAATCCCTCAAAGTTGGTCAGTTACTATTTTAATGCTTTTGCACTTTGTACAAATTCTGGGAAGCCCTATTTGACGAGTTATAATTGTTGACCAGTTCATCAAAATGCTAAAATTCCTTTTGTGTTGCATTGTAGATGTCAGAGATTTTTCATGTTTCAAGTTTTAGCTCTTGACGAATCCGTTTGATCAGTTTTCAAACGCGATTCCAAATGGAATTTCTAAAGTTTTACTGATGTCAGCATTTTCAGATTTGTCAGGACCCTTGTTTGGGACATCATAACTTGAGACCCGTGATTGGTAAGATCGAATGGATTATACTGTTCTGTTTTATACTGAAAATACTCCAAGTGTGCCAGTTTGCAAGTCATGACGAATATGTTTGCACACTTTTCCAGGGTCATTCAGTTTGCTAAAATCACCTTCAATCAATGTTCCTAGTTGCAAATTTCTAGGTAGCCTACTTTCAACGTCCGCCATTTGCGCTCAGTTATTTTTCATGAGCCAAAATTGTGGAATCATACTGTCCTCATGGCAAAGTACCACTGCCCCAGTTTTCAGAATCTCGCGTACCCTTTTGTCCAGTTTTCCAAGCCATTTCCAAATGCACTTTCCAATTTTCTAACATGTTTATCTGTAGTTAAATTTAAGTTGGCAATTTGGGGGGTCGATATCTTTTGACCCCGATGTCGTCATGCGACAAGATCTAACAGGGTTGTTCAACGTGTCAGAGAAATGATATATCTTGAGTTTCAGAGTTATGTCAGATGTTTGAATTAGTTTTTAAGACTAGCTTTATAGGCACTGTCATCAGAAAGTCACAGTTTTCAAAGAGCAGAATAAATGTGTTTTCAACGATCAATTTGTGATCAAATTTGACTCCAGTCAATTTGAGAAGGTCCATGGATCAGTTTTCCAGTTTAGTTGTCTGGAAACGAAAAAAATTTAGCCGGACCCACTTTGGGGTCCAACTGATTATATTAAACAGATAAAAGATGGCGTACAGTTTTGGATGAAAAGCAAGAAAGGGTCTTTTCAACAATAGCATCACATGAAGTAGAGATAAACAGTCTGATGGAGCAAAATAGAATAATAAGCAATGAATTAGCAATGATAAAGGATCAAAAGGATGCTTTAGAACTACAGCTTAGGGAGGCAAAGAGCACTCTGCAGGATAGAGGATTTCCTAGGTATGGTCATTTTAACTTTGGCATAATTGTTGTGTTGCAGTCCCGTATCACTCCTTACTTGGCAGATTAAGTTTCAGCATGTGAATAACCTAAGGAATAGGGAGTTTTCTCCATGCAATCAAAGGACAATCACGATGCTTGTACAAGGGGGCAATCCAAAGCATAGAAGCTTATGAGGGAAGATTTTAGGTTTGAAACATTAATTCAAAACTTACATGCCTTGGCAACTCCTCTAAATGCTTGCGGCTTGTAAAAGAGGATTTGAAAAAAAAAAAAAACAAATAGAGAGTAGACTGCTCCGCAAATGGAAGAGTGGACCCTAGCAAGCATAGAAAATGAGGAGCCAGCTGGGAGAAAGAACCCACAGGCATCAAAGTTTGTGAAGGAAAAGATTTTAAAGAATGGTTGTCAAAATGGACTCTTCTTCAAATAGCCACGCAAAGTGTCAAAGACCCATCGTACAGGGCAGGGATGTCTAGTAATAGAGGAGGCATTTCTAGTATGAAGTAAAATTGAAATGGAAGGATGAATCTCACAATATCACTACGAAGAGCCCACGCGATTGAAAGCTCAAGATGTTGGATTGAAGCCACGTCTCCAAGCGAAGCCGCAGCAAATTGAAAAAGAAAAGGAGAGCCTTCAGTTTCAAAGCCGCAGAGGAGGCATTTTCGTGTCTTAAATGTAAAAAGAATTTGTTTTAAAATAGGCTGACATAGCTAAAGAACACCAGTCCACGCATGAAGCAAGAGCAGCATATTACAAAGGAGCTTCAATCACTATAAAATGCACCAACCACTACAAAATGCAATAGCAAAAAAAGAGACCACGTCAAGGCATCCAATAGCGTATATAAAAATGCAGCCAACCCTGCAATTAATGCCAGATCCGCAACCAAGACGCCATGCAAGGAATAGAACAGTCCATGCCATAAGAGGATCACGCCCATTTCAAACAGGGAGAACACGTGTGGATGAAAAAGGCAGGCAGCATTAAGAAGCAATTAAACCAACAAACCACGCATAAAAGAAGAAGCCACCTACTGAAAGAAACCCAATGCCAACAGCATGAAAAGAAATCTGCCAAAAGAGAAGCCGCTGCTAAATTAAAAAGATCAGCCCACACCATTTAAAGAAGAGGCAACAATTTAAAAGACTATCCATGCAGATACAGAGGAAGCATGCGGCATACAACATTCAACATGCATTAGAGGAAGCTATTCACTGTGAATCTGGCTGACGCAGATGATGAGCTCCCATGCATGAAGAAAGGGGACATCCCGTGCAGGTGGGGCAGACTTCCCACTGAATTTCCCATGCTAAATAGAATAGATGCCAAGATGAAGGATCCTGCAGTCAGTGTATTGACAAAGAAGAACTGGAACGACAGTAGGAACCCATGGAGCTCACATTTGAACAGGTATTCACATATGAAGAACCGCCCAACCAATGCACCAATGAAGGAGGCTACTATCATGAAGAACGCAGTCGTCCACAAAGAGAGTAGACCTGTGCCATGAAGGAAAAAATGCAGTCAGATAAAGAAAATCCAAGGGCCATTATCCCACATTGCCCGTGGGAGGTTAATTTCATGTTTTTAAATACAACTGTAAGCAATAAGAGTTGTGTCTTAAGAGACACGCATTTTGAAGAGTGCATGTGCAAGGTGGGGTCCTCATGGATGACGTCTGCGCAACTGAGCAAAATTTTAATTAAAGATGCCAACACGCTGATGTGGCATCGTTGAACTGGATGCTGCCACGTGTTGAGGATCGACGAACGGCGCTTCCCCGCAAAAGGAGTTGCACGGAGATTAAATAATGTGGGGATGCGCCTAGGCACCATGTGGCATGGCGGGTCTCAGGAATGATGACATGGTGAGAACGAGCAAATCAAGACAGAGGCACAAGATTTTGCCACGTGGCGAGATCCAACGGTCCGCGCATCCCCGCAATATGGAGTTGTAGGGATTTAAGTAATGCGGGGATGCACCTTGGCGACACATGGCACTGGGTCCCTGCGGCGCTGACGTGGCATTTGAGAATAGTGGTCGACCAATCAGAGGCCACCATATGGCAGAAAGGCTCAGTCAAACATGAGTTGACCCGAATTAGAAGGCAAGGGTTGTTAAAGAATAAGAAAATAATAATATTTTATTATTATTTTTATAAAAAATGTGCTATGTGCAACTTGATTTTAAATTTAAGAAGGGCTTAAATGAAAAGTTTTGACTTTAAAGAATATTAAATTCTTGAAATTTAAAATCAAATTGAGTGCAAGTCTGAACTTTTAACCAGAGGGGTGATTTTCAAACGAAGACTTAGTGGGTTTCTGATAAGCTAGATGTGCACTCCAATATACCGTCGGAACCAGGAAAAGATGAACTATCCAATTCTGGAGTCAATTTTTACACAGGTAGTAGATGGTTCAAGCTACAAGAGGTTTCCTATCAGGTACCTGAATTGCAACCTTTTTCAGACCAGGAAGTTCAGTTTTGATTTTTGGCAAGTTGATAGCTTGAATATGCGTAAAAGACAAGGCGAATTTAGTTGGGGGTATCTCTGAGTTAGTTAAAGCAAGTTTTATCAGCATTTTGATGCAAATCAGATTTTTAGCAAATAAGGGATTTCATCATTCAGGAGGGGATATTTTGCAAATCAGTTACAAGGCAATGATGAAATCAAATTAGATCAAGATGGAGAAGGAAGGATGAAGTTTTCAGTTGCCAGAAGATTGAATTTCAAGTGGACACTTGTCAAGTAAAGATCAGATCCAAAAATTCTTTCTCTTCTATATCATTCTTTCTTTCTGTCATTTAGGAGGTTCCAGTTTCTAGGAAGAAAAAGTTCATTGCTGTGATACCATTAGGGATTCCAGTTTTTGCACTGTGAGACCATTGGTTCCAGTATTTTGACATGTTTCTATGACTGTGACACCATTTTCTTTAGCAGAACTCTCATGTGAATAGCAGTTGTAGAGATAATATAGATAGTTCTAAGATATTAGGTTTTTTCATGTTTTAATTTTATGCATCTGAATGTATAATTTCAAGGAAATGAATACATATGAGCAACATTTTCACAAGTTTTGTTCTGGTTCTTGTCTCCTGTCTCAGCAATCTGTAAGTCTTATGTGGTTGTGGAACAAAGATTTGAGACCCATTTGCATCCCTTTCAAGTTGTATGTTTGATGTATTTTGCTGTTGGACCAAAGGGCCAAGTAAATGCTCGATATGTTTGAGCAAGGTTACTAGTTATTTCAGAAGGATGTTTTGTGAGAATGAGACTTGAATGGACATTGATATCTAAATCACAAGGTGGTTGGATAGATCTGATGTCTGGGTATATGAGATACGTCCTGATGTCATAGATGTATGTTTTGGATTCATAGAATTGCCCAATGGATTAGGCATTGATCAGTTATAGGATCATTGGTTATACTGTTGCATTTTTGAGGTTTTGTTGAATCAACATCTTTAATCAAATGAATTTCCCTTTAATGTTGAAGAGCTATAAACAGAATGCCCTCACTCAGCTTACGAATTTCATTGTTTTGCATCTAGCTACTGCAGATATATGTTATTTCATAAGTTATTAGGAGAAATAAGGGTTTTATATGCTTCATAATAGATTTAGTGTATGCTTTGACAACTGGTACCATATAAGGAATCTATAGGTTCACCCGCCTAGGTTTTGTAGAGCTTGAAGTGCAGAAGGAGTATAGCCTTATAGTTGGCCTGGTGTCTAAATGGATGTGTTGATAATGGAAGTTAGTTGCCCCTAGATGCGTTTTGTTCTCATCAGGGTAATTGGAAATGGGTAACATTTTCAAACACCAACAGGTTATTCTCTTCATTGTTTCTCTACTCCTTTGAAAATAATGCCAAAGGTCATTATGAATTTCATTATGAAACTTATAAAACCTTGTAATTACCTATGTACCCTACATATACAAATTACATTAGATTCATCACAGCTAACTTTATAACTTTAGAAATACTTCTAAAGTATAAACACATCTACATCAACTCCATAAGATATTTCAATTCATTCATGAATTGATGTAGCATACAAATTCACTTAGTGAATTATGGATAGGGGCAGGACACCCAATTTACCTCTTAGATACTCCAATGAATCCTTAAACAATGGTTTGGTAAATATATCAGCAATTTTCCTTAGACTTTACATACTTGAGCCTCACTTTCTTTTATTTAACTTTCTCCCCCAAGTAATGATACTTGATTGATATGTGCTTTGTATTTGTATGCATCACTGGGTCTTTTCATATATTTATAGCACTTGTGTTATCATGGTAAATTGTGACAAGATCAGTTACTTCCTCTTGCATTCCTTCCAACAATTGTTTGATCTAATACAATATTTGAATAATTGATTATAGTAGCAACATATTTAGCTTTAGTAATAAATTGTGAAATACAACTTTATTTCTTACTTATCTATGTGATCAACTTTTCTTCTAAAAAGAATGCTCCTCCACTTGTGTTTTTTTTCTGTCATCAACATTTCCAACAATTAGAATCTATGTAGACTTTAAGATTAAAGTCATCTTTATGTTTTTTCCATAGGCCATAGTCTTTAGTTCCATTGAGATATACAAATATCCTTTTCATAACAATAAAATGTGTTTCCTTGGATTAGATGAAAACCTTGCAACTATTCCAACATCGAGAGAAATATCTAGTCTACTATGTACAACATATTGTAGCTTTCCAATCATAAATTTGTACTGTCTTTGATCAACCTCACCAGTAGTGTCATCTTTTGATAATTTCACTCCAGTCAACATAGGTGTACTAACTGGTTTAGACTCATCCATCCCAAAAAAAATCAATATTTCTTTCACATACTTAGATTGAGTAACATAAATTCTTTTTGGTGTTTGACAAAGTTGTAAACCAATAAAGAATTTTATCTCTCCAAACATTTACATTTCAAATTCAATACTCATTTGATGAGCAAATAACTTACTCAAAATATCATTTCCTCCAAATATTATGTCATCAACAAATAATTTAGCAATTAAAACCATATTGTGTGCTTCATTCTTCAAATACAAATTAATGTTTTCACTTATTCTAGCAAATCTTATCTTAATCTTATAAGATTATAATCTTTCATACCATGCTCTTGATGCTTGTTTTAGTCCATATAGTGATTTGTTCAACTTGCAAACCATGTCCTTTCCGGGTTCAACAAATCCTTCTAATTATTCAATGTAGAATTCCTCTTCAAGTATTTCATTCAAAAATTCATACTTACCGTTCATTTGATATACCTTGAATTTATTGTACATAGTCGATATCACAATAGGTGAGAAACTCTTGCCATAGTCAATTCCTTCTTCTTGTGCATAACCTACATAGACCAAACTATCATTGTTTCTTACCACTTCTCCATTCTCATTCAATTTGTTTCTAAAAATCCACTTTTTTCTAATCACATTATTATCAATTTAATCAATCTCTTCATTCATATAACTAATCCAACATTCATCATTCAATGCAACTTTAACTAATCTAGGCTCAGAATTAGCTATTAGACATGTACCTTCTCTTATTTTTCTTCTTGTTTGTACTCTAGAACTTCTATCTCCAATTATTTGTTCAGGTGAATGGTTCTTTCTCATATATTTGGCTAATATAGGTTCAGTTCTTTGATTTTCAGTATTCCCTTTGCTTGGTGGGAGTTCAATTTCCTGCTTAGGTTGTACTACCTAATGCTTGGGTATAACTTTCTAAGACTTAGAAACCATTTTATGATGCTTGGTGTAGCTATTTGACATTTGAGCACAACTTTTTGTGACTTGTGTGCTACTACTTGATGCTTGGTAGGCCTATGCTATAACTCAAGTAGAGTATATATTGCATCATTGTAGATAATAAAAAAATTTGTTGTAATCCTTATGTTCCTTCTTTCTTTCCATGTCATTTTTCTCTACAAATTCATCAAATCTTATATTTCACTTTCAATCATCTTGTTAGTAGCCTTGTTCAAACATGCGTAATCCTTGATCTTAGCTGAATATCTTAGAAATATACCTTTATTTCCTTTAACATCAAGGTTACCATTCCTAACATCCTTGTGAATATAACATCTACTTCCAAATATTTTGAAACAACTTACATTTTGTGTGTGACCATACCATAGCTCATAAGGCATCTTGTTTGTTCCTTTTTTCAATTGTACTCAGTTGAGTGTGTAAACAGCAATATTGATTGCTTCTCTCCAAAATGTCTAAGAGACCTCTTTCTCAATCATCAGTGTCCTTTCACAATCCATGATAGACCTATTTCTCCTTTTAGAAATACCATTTTTTTGTGGATTCCTTGGTGTAGATAACTATCTTTTGATACCATTCTCAGTAAAAAAGTTAGTGAATTCTACAAACATAAATTCACCACCTCTATTAGATCTTTAACATTTCAAAGGTTTTCTATTTTTCTTTTCAACTCTTTCTTTGCACCATTTAAACATATCAAAAGCATGTCATTTCACTTTCATGAACATTGCATTCATCATCCTTAAACAAATATCCACAAACAATATAAAGTATCTATCACCATAGTAACTATCAACTCTAATTGGACCACATAAATTAGTATGCACTAATTCTAGAATATTATTGGAAGTGTGTGACTTGTCAGAAAAAGTAAACTTTGTCATCTTAAAGAGTTGACATTCTTTGCACATAGCATTATCAGATTTTTGCAGATTCGGTAAGCCTCTTACTCCTCTCTTTCTACTGATTTTCACCATGTTTTCAAATTTTACATGACACAACCTTTTATGCCATAACCACCATCCTCAATTATAAAAAATAAACATGTATCAACTGTAGAATCAAGGTAGAATAAGTTATCTTTGGTTTTCAATCTTGTTCCAATCAGATTAGCTTCATCATCAAAGATTTTGACCTTCCTTTTCTCAAATTCCAACTTGTGACCTAAATTATTCAACTAAGAAACACTCAACAAATTATATTTCAGTCCTTGAACCCAATATGCATCATCACATCTAATCTTATTATTCATCGTTAATCATCCTTTTCCTTTCACTGAGTATGGAACATCACTACCAATCTTAACAATTCCACCATCGTCAATTTCTTCAAATTTTTCAAACTTACTTAGATCACTAGCCATATGATGTGAGAAACCACTATCAATACTCCATGAGTCACTCTTTTTAACATGTGAAATAGGGGTAGTTCATTCTCATACCTTTCACCATTTGGCTTTTCCTTGATTGTGACATGGACCAGTCCAACTATTTCTTTGTCATCATCAGAACTTGTCTCAGTGTGATCTTCTTCAGCAATGTAATATTTCTTCATCCATATTCTTCTTGTGCTTGTAATATTTCTTATCATTTCTACTAGATTTTCCTCGATTGGGGCATTTAGCAATAGAGTGACCAAATTAATTACATTTGAAATAGATCAAGGGTAGTTTACCTTTATATTTACCTTTACCTCTTGATAACCTTCTTGTAAGAAATTTTTCAATCCATCCAAATCATCTTCAAATCTAGATTCACTTTCTTCTTTGGATTTCTTCTCTTTCTTTGAATTGTTAATGGTTAATGAAGACTTAAACTCATTTCAAATTGTCACCATAATATTATCATAATTGCACAACTCAAATGTAGTCAACTAATCAACTAGACCATTAAGTGTCATATCATGACCAGGCACATCTCTTACTTCTTAAATAGTAGAAACTTTGATAGCATAAACAAGAAAAGAGTTCTCAAGATTTTACTTAAAATTTCAATATCCAAGATTTTTCCTCTGGTTGCTCTTATTGCACTCACAACATCCTTGATTTGGTTGGCATATTGTGCAACATTTTTACCTTCATTCATTCTCATGGCATCATACTTACCTCTCAAGATTTAAGCTTTATCTCTTTTTACATTGCCATCTCCTCTATAGACTAGCTTCAGTTTAATCCACATTTGCTTTGCAGTGGTATAGTTCTTAACGTCATCAAATTTAGGATCAGTGAGAGCATATGCAATATCAATTAGCATAGTGTCATGATTCCTCTTCTCATTCATTTGATCCATAGTGAAAGGATTAGGAGGTGTTACATATTCATTTTCCAACTAATGTGTGACATCACCTCCAATACCTAAAAGATGTAGCTTCATTCGGTCTTTCCATGAGGAAAAGTTATCCATGTTCAAATTTGGTAGCTCTCTTTTATGCATCTTGATCTTTTTCTCAAGTTCCTTTAAACTTCTTCTTTCAAAGATTCTTTCTTTGATACCAAATTGTTAGATAAATAAGAGGGGGGGGGGGGGGGGGGGGGGGGTAAATCAATTATGTCCAGTTATCTCACAGTCCTTTCAAACATTTCATCACCATCAAAGCAATATAAACATTAACAACATTAACTCCAATATATCCAATAACTCAGTAGACATGTCCAACATAAAACTTAATTCATACATCAACTTCTTCTCAAACTATTATCAAATTTTTCCTTGCATTACTGACTGACACTAAATTTCCAGTAATCACCTAGGGATAATTTAGTTATACTAAGTTACAGTGAACTATAAAACATGAAAATAAACTTGCAACACAAATAACATTCACACAATTTTGACACCAATATTTAACGTGAAAACTATGTTAAGGGAAAAATTATTGGGGATTGGAAACCCAAAAAAATCACTCTACTAAAGTGATCTTTGTTAGGAGACTACCTTGTTAAAGGTTGCATACACATTGTTAAAGTGACCTTGTTAGAGGATTTCACCAAAAGATCATCTAGACCTTATCATTCCCTACCTAGGAATAAAAAGAGTGGCTTGATTTAAAGGACTTACAAACACCACTAATCAAAGTTACCATATAGGATTTCACATACTTATTAGGTCTACTTGGTGCTTCCAAAATTTCCTGCTACAATGGTTAAACTCTAAATAGTATCAAGTGATATGTAAGAAAAGAAACTACCCTTCATTGATTAGATCTCAAATCTTTCTCTTTCTATGTCTTTGACTCACTTGGTCAATTTTTTCTTCCACAAACTCATTTCTCTTCTCTTCTCTCTACTCGACTCGACTCACTTGGCTCAATTCTTTCTTCTTCTTTAACAACTTTGAAATTCATAGTAACTTTCTATTAGTTCTCCAACTCTAGCATCAACTTTGAATTAGCTCAACCTATCAGCAACCTAAATTTTCATTTTCTCCTCCTTAAATATATCTCTCAATATGTCCAAATCCTTCCATCTTTTGTCTCTTAATCAGAATCATCGATCTTAGGTTTACAATTGAATTCCTTCACACAATGAATTTTAGACATATATAATGTATAATTTTACATGGAACTTTGTGTCAATCCTTATCCTTCTTTATTTTCCTTTGTTAACTCCTTGATTTTTTTTCCATCATTGATCTTGTAACAAACTTCGACTCTCACAATAAACCTTCTTGATCTTTCCAAATTTCCATCAAAAGTTAGCCTCAGTTTCCAATTTCTCAGTCTTGTTCATTTGGTTGTCACTCGATAAATATTACATTTACTTGAGAAACATATAACTCAATCAATACTAACTCACTTATGCTACACATTTTCTCCATTCCTCTTTATAACTGCTCGGGCAATACTATAGTCACTCAATGAATATAGTCTCTCTTCATTAACCTTGTGACTCGGTTAAGCTTGTAATATTCAACACATTACAATAATACATGATTGTAAAACAATCATATCAATATTACATGATCAATTTTCTAGCTCATTCAAGTACCCATTGAATACCTTACATGTCAACTCTATCTTTATCATACTTTCTTCAAATCCTCTTCATCAATAAAATGATATGGTACTTTCCAAAGTTAGCATAATGTCTATCCAATTAAGACATTGACATTAATGATAATATAAAAATTGATATGACTCTTTTAAATATGTTCATAACATCATTAATTATAATATTAGTTGGGGCTAACAGCCCCCCCATCCACCCCTCCTCACCCCCCCCCCCCCCCCCAATGACATACATCATGTGTATAAAATAAAGTATCCCCTATAGGAAGGAAACAATGAGACATGATATCCCTCCCTCCATAATGAATAATCTTCTCAAAGGATGATAAGTGCTTGAAGACTAAACATAGTCCAAACCATAGAAACAACTACTATCCCCTTAGGAAGAAGATAGACAAGATAAAAATGCAAGAAGGCTTCCATTTTGAATAGGAAGAATAAACAGGAATCTATATGAAGTCTGATGTATTTGAAGTATGCTAATGTTTCTCCGTGTCCTTGGTTAATGAGATGCCATGAACCAATCAATATCAAGCTCAATAAAAGGTTAAAAATAAGGCACCAATGGAAACTTATTAGGAATAAACCTGTTGATCTCAGATTGGTTTTGACAAGTGAGTGTCAACACACTTAAGCCATTTACTCAATTCATGCCAAACTAGTAATACATGTTGAGCACAACATGCAAATATTAGACCATGCCAAGTTTCAATGAGTGTCAAGTCACTCATGTGTTGAGTCACTCAAGTGCTGAGTAGATAGACCATGCCGAGTGATTCAAGAGCTGAGTAAATAGTGGATGTCGAGCAATGCATGTGTCGAGTCACAGTATACAAAATAGTGCATGTCAAGCATTAGAGACTTCATGTGCTAAGTAACACAGTTTTGACATGTTTGTTTGTAATGGTAAAAACAACTATGTAAACCATTTTTTATCTGACTTAAGATTATATTTTGATATTTTAAAGATAAGGATGAATCTCTATTTGGATTCCTATGTAATTACATGTAGCCAATCAGAAAATAGAAAGGATTAAGCGACAAAATGGATGAATCTTAGTCATAGATTCATACATAACCCTAAGCCACTTAATTCTTCTTAAGGAGGATGAAGCCCTAAACTCTGAATGGATAGAGGAGTGAGCGAGGAATTGAAGGAATGAACAAGATATTTTGCAGAGTATTCAAGGTGACTTAGAACTTATGAAGAAAGAGTGAATTGTAGAATCGGTTAGAGAAGAATAGAGGATAAAGAAAAGGATACAACATTGAGACATCTAATAGTGAAGGATCAAGAAGAAATTATTTAGAGGTGATATGTTATTAGGTAAGCAAGTGCCAACCACAGGATCTATGCTGAGACATTTTAACAGGTGATTTCAGTAAAATCTCTTAAGCAAAGTAGTCCTAACATGTTGTATGAAATCCTTTAATAGGGTGCTTACTTAGTTGTAAGTTGAAGTCCTCTGACAAGGCACACTTCTAACATGGTGTTGAAATCCTCTAACAAGGTGAGACCTAACAGTTTTTGTAATCCTTTAATAGGGAAGACCTTTCACATGGTAGATCATGTTTCATGGTCAAAACATTGTAACCTTCATTAGGTACACTTTATTACTGTAGTAGTGAAGATTTGTGGGTGTAATCCTCACCCCAATTTTACCTTCTCACTTGGAGGGTTTCTAGGTAATCATATTTGGTGTTATGTGTGTGCATACTTACATGGTTATATGATTTAGATTCATAAGCTTTACATGTTATTCAACTTAATTAATGAATGCATGTGATGAATGAATGGTGAAAGTTTTATGGGTCAAAGTTTAAACTATTGATCTTTGCAATTTTGAGAAAAGATCTTGAAATGGAAGTCTATAAGTTGGGAAAGACTATTGAAGACTAGGAGATTGAAATACATCTCATACTACATCAACTAAATGAGGTAAGAGAGGAACTAAAGAAATCCTTGAAGAGAAGGAAAGAAATTGTTATTGCAGAGAATGACACACTATACAAAGAGATAGACACTACTAATCTATTTACAAATGGTGACTCTAATGAATTTGATGTAGCAATTGTATATCTAATGGAAAAGAATAAAATCCAAGCTGGGGAAATCAGAAATCTCAAGTTAGAACAAGAATCACAAGCTATGTTGCTATGTGAGGTGACTAAACACAAGAAGAAAGCTATGGAAGACAAAGCCATGATTGAAGAAGACAAAAGAATTTTGGCCAACAGATTGGAAGAGAAGTCAATAGAGCTAACCAAGATTTCCAACATGTAACTGGATACTCTAAGCCAAATGATGAATGCCAACTATGAATTGAATGTCAAGGACATTGAGATAACTTCATTAAAGTTATAGAATGAACAATTACAGAGTAACCTAAAGTGAGAAAAAGAATTTTTTGAAAGTTTCAAGAAGCCAACTGAAGCCATCAAATACTTTGAGCAATTATTGACATCCCCTAGATCCAACAATGATACATTAGGACTGGGCTACATAAGCATTGAAGAAGGAGAATCATGCAAAGTTAGAGAAGAAAGGAACACCAAAGGTAAGAACTCAAAATTTACTTGTCATAATTGAGGTAAGAAAGGACATAATTCTAATGTGTGCAAGAGCAAGGTTGCAAATCAAAATGTCAAGCCTAAGAACATGACTCATTGTCATAAGTGCAAAGAGCAAGGTCATCAGGCACATAAATGTAGAACTAGGACCATGTATACACAAATATTTGAAGGATATTGCTACAATTGTCAGAAGTATGGACATAGAGCTTTTGAATGCAGATCCAAATCCATATGCTCATCAAACAAGCCAACAAAGGTAAGAAACAATGGGAACTCTTACAATTGGGATTATAATACAAGATATAGTTGTCATTATTGTCAAGATTATGGACATGTTCTGGAGAATTGTATTAGGACACACTTCAGTGGGAATTACAAAATATAGTTAAATCAAACTACATATTTTAGTTGTTTGAAGACTGGTGACATTAGTAAATGCTATCCAACTAGGTCAAGGGCAACAAGTTGTGAAATTGATAAAGGTAAAGGCAAGGCAGATTTTGAACACATCAGAGATGAGATAAACAAGACATGGAAAAAGAAAAATGTTTGCAGCACATCTGTAAGAAATGATAAAGTTGAGAAAGGAACGAGAAACAATCCAAGTAAGTTAAGTGTGAAATAATGTTACCATAAGATAAGCAACTCCAAGAGCATACACCAAGATGGTTCAACAATGGAGACAAGGATTTATAAGGGGAAAGCAAAGAAAACCCCTTGTGAGTATTATGAATGAAGGAAAATGCCTAGAGAAGAGAGAGAGAGAGAGTGTTGGAGCAAAAGTAGCTCAATACAATAACATCAAGTGCTTAGAGTGGTGTTGTAGCTGTGAAGAAAGAAGGAGGAGCATCTCTTATATAGAGATGAGAGAGGAGTTGCATTTGTAACTCCCATTTCTATGAATGCCACATTCATAATAGGTGTGTGCAAAGTGTCACAATCCTCTTAAGGAGGATAAACTAAATAAAGAAATAAACAAGAGTTGTCCTTACATGTGGAATAAAGGACAAACAATGACATGTCCTCCACGTGTACAAGTGGACAAACTACATGTAGGGACCCTTGGAATATCCCAATTAAAATATATATCCAAGGAAAGATTAACCTTTCTAACACCCCCCCTTAATCTTTACTTGGGGAGTTTACTTGAACGGGTTGTAAACCCAAATTTTTACAATGGAACTAAAATCTCTCTTTAGAAAGTGGTTTGGTTAAAATATCAGCCACTTGATCTTCTCCTTTACAATAAAGAAGAATAATTTGATTGTCTTCAACTTTTTCTCGAATGAAGTGATGTTGAAGTGAAATATGTTTGGTGCGGGCATGATACACTGGATTCTTTGTCAAGGCAATAGCACTTTGATTGTCACAATGTATAGGTGTAGGTAATTGTTGAGGTAGACCCAAATCATCAAGAAGTCTTCGAATCCACAAAGCTTCCTTAGTTGCATTGGTACAACCTTTGTATTCAGCTTCAGTTGAGCATAGGGAAATAGAGTGTTCTTTTTTGCTTTTCCAAGAAATTGGACCTGAACCAATAAAGAAAAAATAACCACAAGTGGATTTCCCATCATTGGGATCTCCACCTAGATCGGAATCAGTATAGCCATGTAAAATAAATTCAGAGTTTGGATCATAAAATAAGCCTATATTAATAGTTCCTTTAATGTACCTTAAGATGCGTTTAGCAACTTTAAAATGAGTTTTTTGAGGTTTAGACATAAATCGAGAAACTAAACCAACACTATAAGCAATATCAGGTCTAGTAAGAGTTAAATAATTTAAACTTCCTACTAACTGTCTATACAAAGTTTCATCAACAAAAGGAGTATTCATATCATTCATTAATTTAGTTCCTAATTCACATGGAATTGAAACATGGTTAGAGTCATTCATCTTAAATTTTTCTAAAAGATCATAATCATACTTGCTTTGAGAAACAAAGATACCTTTAGGAGTTTGAAAAATTTGCATACCTAAGAAGTAATGTAAGATACCTAAGTCTGTCATTTGAAATTTTTCTTTAAGTTGGAATTTAATATCAGAAATCAAAATGTCTAAACTAGAAATGAGAATTAAATCATCTACATAAACAATAACAATGATAATATCATCGTTAGTATGTTTAATATACAAATTAGGATCATTTTTGCTTCTAGTAAAACCTTGAGAAATGAAGAAGGAATTAATTTTAAAATACCATTCTCTAGGTGATTGTTTAAGACCATAAATAGATTTGTTCAATTTGCAAACTAGATTTTCACTACCTTTCTTAACAAATCCAGGAGGTTGAGCCATATAGATTTCTTCATGTAACTCACCATTTAAGAAGGCACTTTTAACATCCATTTGATGAATGGGCCAATTCAGTTTAGATGCTAAAGCAAGAACTAATTTGATAGTAGGCATTTTAGCAACAGGAGCAAAAGTTTCATTATAGTCTAAGCCTTCAATTTGGGAAAAACCTCTAGCAACTAGTCTAGCTTTAAATTTACTAATTTCATTATTAGTATTCAATTTTGTTTTATATAACCATTTACATGAAACTAGATTTTTGCCAGGAGGTAATGTGACTAAGTCCCAAGTGTGATTAGCAAGTAACGAATCATATTCCTCTTGCATGGCTTTCTGCCAATGAGGTTGAGAGTTAGCTTGATCAAAAGACTTAGGATCGTTAGAATTCATAATAGTAGTCATCAAAGCATAATTACAATAATTAATCCTTCTATGTTTAATTCCACCAGATTTAGAAATATAATCATCAGCTTCATTGATGAGGTTTTGAGCCCATTTAGGTTTACGTTTAGTTGTAATGGAATTATCACTAGAGGAAGAATCATGAGTAAGGAAAGTATCATTAGTATCTATTTGAGTATCATGAGATGTAGGAGCAGAAATAAACGGTGGTACTTGATTAAGAGAAAGAGTAGGGTTAAGAGAAGGAGGTTGGTCCTCCACCAGCACAATTTTAGTGCTACTGAATTCTTCATCCGTTGTAGTAGAGCAATCATGAACGCCATTTTCTGCAATGCAAACATCTCTAGCAACTTGAACTTTGTTAGTAGTGGAATCATAAACACAATAACCCTTAGTGTTTTCATCATAGCCAACAAACATATAAGGAGATGACTTAGCATCTAATTTATGCCTTTTCTGTTTAGGCGTATGAACATAAGCAATAGAACCAAATATCCGTAAATGATGTAAATTCGGTTTCCTACCAGACCAAGCCTCTTCTGGAGTGATAGCCTTGAGAGCTTTGGTAGGAGTCCGATTAAGAATATAAGTTGCACAAAACATGGCTTCAGCCCAAAATTTATAATGCAAATTCTTAGCATGCAACATGCTTCTAGCCATTTCAACAATGGTCTGATGCTTTCTTTCCGCTACACCATTTTGTTGTGGTGTATAAGGAATAGTAAGCTCGTGCTTAATTCCACATGATTTCAAGTAAGAATGAAAAGCATTATTCACATATTCCTTCCCATTATCAGTTCTAAGAATTTTAAGTTTATACCCAGATTGCCTTTCAACATATAACTGAAATTCAATAAATATATCAAGAACTTGATCCTTGCTATGCAAAAAATAGATCCAAGTTCGTCTAGAAAAATCATCAACAAAGGTGAGTGCATACCGAGAACCTTGGATGGAGGTATTCTCCATGGGGCCCAAAAGATCACTATGGACAAGATGCAACTTATGAGTTGCTCGCCATGATTTTCCACTTGGAAAGGGCTCCCTATGCATCTTACCACTCATACAACCTGTACAAGCAATCTTGGAAGGAATAATGTGAGGCAAGCCATCAACCATATTATGCTTTTGCATGAAAGTAATATAATCAGAATTTAAATGACCAAGTCTTTCATGTCATATATTGAAATCAATAGAAGTATGTAAAGAATATCGTGAACTAGCAAATTCATGGAATTTAAACAAATTGTCATTATCCATTTTAGCATGAGCAATCACTTTGAGAGTTTGAGGATCTATGATATAACATGTATCTTTGTAGAATTCTACTTTATAGTTCTGACATAACTGTGAAACAGAAAGTAGATTAGTTTTCAAGTCAGGTACATATAAAACATCATGCAATTTACCATTAGGAATAGTAACATCACCTAGTCCTTCAACTTTACAAGTCTGATTATTAGCTAACTGAATAGGAATGTTAGCAATATCAGGTTGTAAAGAATCAAAAATTTCTTTATGAGAAGTGACATGTTGTGATGCACCACTATCAACAATCCATTCTAAAGGTCTACAAAGATTAAAGCTACAAGTAAAAGCATGACGAGGATTAGAACTAGTCGAATTACCTTTTTTATGGTTTGAGTTTTGATGATTGTTACTATGATTCATAGGTTTTTTATCATTGTGCTTTTTAAAATAGTTATTGACAAGGTGACCATCTTTACCACAATAAGAACAATGAGGTTTGGAATTGGAATGGTTCCTTTGATTATTAGTATTACGAGTATTATTAGGATGATTGGTATTATTATTATATTTGGGATGAAATTTATTGTTTGTGTTATTTGAATTAGAATTAGATTGTTTGTAATTATTATTATTGGAATGAAAATTATTAGTTGAATTTCTAGACACAAATGCATGTTCAGTTGATTTGAGAGTACCAAACTGAATTAGCTTAGATTCTTCTTGTCTTAATAAAGTTTGAAAAATAACATAAGTTAATTGAGAAGTTAAAGTAGGAATAGCAAGCTGTGCATGAATATTAGTTATAAACTGTTGAAACTGTCTAGGAAGACATTTTTTAAGAATAAGATGAATTAAACGAATGTCCTCTAATTGAACACCTAAAGCCATAATTTGACTTTTAAGAGAATCAAATTTTAAGAGGAATTCATCCATACCTTTAAAATCTGCATACCTGAGATCTTCGAGTTGATCTTGCAATTGTATTTTGCGGTATTCATCGCCACTGTCATACTTGGTTTTCAAGATGGACCATGCATCATGAGCTTTAGAACAGTGAGCAATTAAGACATATAAATCTGGAATAATGGAAATACCAATTAACCCTAAAGCTTCTTTGTTTTTAGCTTTCCAAGTATCTTTCTCGTCTTGAGTAGCCGCTGAACCGGGCTCAAGAGAAGGGTCAGTGGCTATTTCGAAGAGATGTTTAAAACGAAAAATAAATGAGATATGAGTTTTCCAAGAATGATAATTAGAATAATTAAGTTTGATTTTTGGAATTAATGTTGAAATGATTAAGGAAAAAAAAATTCTTCACTTTTTTGAAAAAAAATTCCCTTAATTTGAAAATCAGATTAAGTGAAAAAAAAATGAAGTTAAATGAAAGAAAAAAAAATTTAATTTTATTAATTGAGAAAAAATTGGTTTTGTTTATAAGATTAAGAATATTTTATTTTAATTTCAACTATTTGTGTGAGAGAAAATTAAAAAATTGATTTGTTAAAAAAATAAAAACAAAATTTGAAAAAGGTGGGCAAAGAGGGGGAAAATTTTAAAAAAATTTAGAAGGGGGAGCGGAGCTCGTCGGTGGCTGCCGCGTGGCCAAAGGAGTGGCCCTGGTCGGTGGTTAAAGAAATTTAAAAAAACTTTGCGGATGAGGATGCGGGCTCTGCCCACGCAGGCGGTGGTTGCCACGTGGCCTGGACGCGGGCCGCGGAAAGGTTTGCGCACGGAGTTATGGGGGTGGCGGAAGTGGTGGTCAGGGGTTATATTGCAAGCAGAGTTGCAGAGGTGGGGCAGAGATCCAGAGGGCGTGAGGGAAGAGGGCGTTCCACTCTTCACTACCACGCAGACTGGTAGCGCGCGGTAGCGGCGCAACCGGTTCACAGCGGCGGTAGGGTGTCGCGCGGCGGTTGCGCCCGGCGGCGCAGGATCTGTACAGTCGACGGCGTTTGGGGATATAGCAAACTTCTTTTGTTCGATCTGAATCTTGTGCCCTGCGACCAAATCTCAGCTTCCCACAAACGGCGGCATTTTTGCATGGCGGCGCGGGGGTGGCGCACGGGTGGCGCGGCCGCCCTAAAAAAAAAAAAAAAAAAAATTTAATTTTATAAAATGAAGCTTTGCACTATTTTTATAAAAACACAATATAGTGAAATTTTTTTTTTTTTAAAGAGTAAATTTTTTTTATAAATGAAGTAAGAAAAAGTAGAGAGTTATAAAGCTTTACTAATGCAATATTTTTTTTTGTTTTGGCGGCATGCTGTCCAAAATAAACCAAAAAAAATTGAAATTTACTAAGAAAACCCTTTGGCGGCAAGCCTTCCAAAGAGGGTTAGTAAAAAAAATATGAAGCTTTACAAGAAAACCCTTTGGCGGCAAGCCTTCCAAAGAGGGTTAGTAAAAAAAATATGAAACTTGCATGCACAAGATTAGTTAAAAAGAGCTAAAATCACAACACAAACTTCTTCTCTCAATAACGTCTCCAAATAAGGTGTGCTCCAATGAATGGCAACCTTCACCACAAAACTTAAAACAAGGATTAGATAACCAAGCTCTGATACCATGTAAGAAATGATAAAGTTGAGCAAGGAACGAGAAACAATCCAAGTAAGTTAAGTGTGAAACAATGTTACCATAAGATAAGCAACTCCAAGAGTATACACCAAGATGGTTCAACAATGGAGACAAGGATTTATAAGGGGAAAGCAAAGAAAACCCCTTGTGAGTATTATGAATGAAGGCAAATGCCTAGAGAAGAGAGAGAGAGAGTGTTGGAGCAAAAGTAGCTCAATACAATAACATCAAGTGCTTAGAGTGGTGTTGTAGCTGTGAAGAAAGAAGGAGGAGCATCTCTTATATAGAGATGAGAGAGGAGTTGCATTTGTAACTCCCATTTCTATGAATGCCACATTCATAATAGGTGTGTGCAAAGTGTCACAATCCTCTTAAGGAGGATAAACTAAATAAAGAAATAAACAAGAGTTTTCCTTACATGTGGAATAAAGGACAAACAATGACATGTCCTCCACATGTGTACAAGTGGACAAACTACATGTAGGGACCCTTGGAATATCCCAATTAAAATATATATCCAAGGAAAGATTAACCTTTCTAACAACATCAAATGGAGAAGGGATCACTTCACCCAATGGGTCAAGTGATCACACCTCACCAAACTAAGCAAACAAGAGGTATGTGGGACTAATATTTAAAGGTTAAATCATGCATCAGTTCCAAAAGGAAATAATACTGAAAAGAATACATTAGCATGAGTAAAGATGCAAGATGTTATTAGAAATTCAAGATAAATCTCTAAAATTTTCATGGTGTTTCTGAGTATGAAAATTTTCCTATATGTGCCTAGTGGACTATTAGTTGATATCGAGCTGTCAAACAAGTTGTTGATGTTGAGCTCATAGTAGCTATCAAGCAATGGAAATATCAATGGATGTAGAATGAACCCAAAATTGGTTATTGTCAAGCTTATAGTTGTGTAAGCACTTAGCATTAAATGCAAGGTTTTCAAAGGGTATATGATCAATTTGAGCTCATTTTTCATCATTTCAAAATTGAGAAAGAGTGATAAAAACTAGAAGTGACCTAAAATTTGTCAGAAGCAATTGCAGAAGATTTGTGTAGTGATTCATTGCCAGTTTATCAAATTTTCTATGGCATTTATCAAGAGCCAAGCTACATAGTTTAAATTTTCATAAATCCTAGCTTGCCACAATAGAATCAAGTTCAAAAAATGCTAAAGGAAAGGAAGTTTTAAATATTTAGCTAGTTATTAATGAAGTTAAGTAGCCTGTATTTAAAGCCATTCTTGATATCACTTACAAATAAGACCCTTCTGGCACATTGTCTATGATCTCGCCAAATGTAATAATGGTGCAAGATGTTAGGAAATGCTACAATTGCAAGATAAGAAGCATTAGTGATATGGAAATAAGAGGTGCATACAATAGGTTCCATGAAAATGGTGTTTTGAAGGAAGAATACAAAATTGTTGAGAAAAAGGGTTTAACATAAGCCCTATATTTTCCAAATGTATTCAAAATTGAGTGGATACAAATTGTACTGAGCCAAATTAATGATGGTTTCTTGTGGCTAGAAGGAGGACCAATTAAGATTACCAAGAGAATAATTCATAGGGTTACCGGTTACCCAATCCTAGATCGGCCCAAGACACTCAAAAGTAATTCCAAGGAAATGATTGAAAAGAATATAGGAGTAGTCTAGAATAAGAGAGGTGTGACTATAGATACAATCACAAATCCTCTTATCAATTTTGTTGTAAGGGTAATCTCACATAAATTCTATCAATCCAGTAGATTGAATAGCATATGTTTCTTATAAAATTGTTAAGAAAGATCATACATATGATCTACTAGAACTTCAATTACAACAACTTACAGAGAATCTTGGAGCAATAAGGCAAACCAAGAGTGCACAATGCAAATTTGATTCTATACTAGTTTGCATATTATTTTATGTACAGAACACATTTCCCTCATTTGGAATAGTAGGATGGAAGACTATCAGATCAGTTGCAACATAGATTGGAGAATACATTGAGCAACTAGGAGTAAACTTTGAAGACTTTAAGAAATCAATGAAGCAGAGACTCAGAATACTAGTTTCCTTAGTTGAGAAACATTATAATGATGTATGTTTTCTTGTTGATGCTAACTACACATTTGTGCAAGCTGTCATACCAAGGATAAGATGATTAAGACCATTAGGTTATGAGGTAAATGAAGATGAAGCCTCAGTAGCCATAATAGCTCTACTTGCAAAAGAAGTAGAAAAGACTGCAAAAGTTTTGGGAAATTATGAGAAGATGAAATTAAAGATTGCCATGGAACTAAAAATTGCTTCTACAATCAAGAAAAAGGACAAGATAGTAAAGAAGTTAAAAGAAAAATTTGGAGAAGGTGTCGAGAAGGAAGAGGAAGAAGAAGAAGAGGATGAAGAGGATGAACAAACACAAGCTCAAGAACCTTTAGCTTTAACTCAAGGCATGGGAAAAAATAAAGAAGAGGAGGAGACTATAGGTGCAAAGGGAGAAGAAGCCAAGGAAGCACCTACTCCTACCAAGTCAAAGAAGAGGAAAAGAAAGGCACAGCCAATGGAAAAGGCAAAGAAAATTGTAAAACCAAGTCATCTAAACCCTACTATACCTACTACAAGGGCCACCATATGTGCAACTACCCAAAAGGCCAAAGAAAAGTCAAAAAAAATAGAGCAAGGAGGAAAGGTATAGAAAAGACAGAGAAGGAAGTATGTGGCTCAACCAGATTCTGAAGAAGAGAAGATAGAATTAGATGATAATAGCCAATTCAAGGTGGTAAGTTTCAATCAGGGAAAGAAGAGAAAAACCAAGTGGAAGAGGCATACACCACTATAATTTTCCAACTCAATACCTAAGAGCCTATATGATATTGTTGAGTAAAAATGGCATTATTGTCTGAATTTGGAAAGATAAATTAGGGAAACAACACTAGCCCAAGTAATGCCAGAGTTGACAAAGGGAAAAATTGATAAGGCAATCAAGAAATATGTGGTTAGGTTCACACCTAAATATAGAGCCTTTAGCATTCTCCAAAAAAATATTGAAGATGTTATTAAGAAATCAATGCAAATATAGAAACTCATTTATGTGTTAACCATTGTCAAGAAAGGAGCGGCTGACCCTTAAGAGGGTAATGATGATGATAAAGATGATGACAAAGAAAATACAATTGGAGGAGATATAGAAAAATACGATGATGACAAGGCAACAGTTAAGTAGCAGCAAGATGAACAAAGTGTGCAGGACACACAAGTATTGAGTGTCAATCCTTCCCATGACACAACCAAAACCATTGAAACTATAATCGTTAAGGATATCCTCTTAGTATAGAAGATTTAAAGAATATTTTAGATTAGTCTACCTTGCAAGCAAAACTATGTGGCAATCTTATTTTGGTTAGTGTAGAAGAACTACAAAATTGCAATAACTAATGTCACAAGGGAAAATGTGAATCCACAAGAACCACCTTCCATCATCCCTTCAGTTACTAATGTAAAATATTTGATCCAGATTATAGTAGATGCATCTACTAAGGTTGATACAATTGAAAAGAAAGCAAAAGAGCAAGACATAACTATAGGACAACAGAAGGAAATAGGAAAAATAGATTCATTTATACCTATAGCACAAGAACAAGGTGCAAGCCAAGTCATAGTGATAGAATAGGGAAAGCTTGAAGAGATAGAAGCAAAGGTAAAGGAATAAGTGGCCATCCAAGCACTGGTAGCTTTACCAGCATCTGGAACTCCTTCTAAACAAACTCTTTAGAGGCCGAGCACAAATGTTACTCCACTATAGATCTTCATGCCAAACCCAAGCTCATCAAAGGTAGAAAAGGTAATACATTATGGAGACATAAGGCTTGATGAAGACATTGTTATTCCAAAGTATGATTATGATACTATGACATTGGAACAAATAGGCATTTTACAACAAGCCTTAGAAAGGAAAAAGCATCAAGAAATGCCTAAGAGAGAATACAGGTAGAAGCAAGCACTTCAAGAGATCAAGGACATCTTTTTAGATGCATTTAGTCTACCAACTCCTAAAGAGACCAAGACACTAATAGAACAACTAACAGATGTAGTGGAGAAGGTCACTAATGAAGAGCTTGATACAAATACAAAACTATTGGAATGGTCTGGAATGAAGTTTCAAGGCAAGGTAAAAAAGAAAATATCTAGTGAGATAGCACTATAAGTTGCATTGGCAACCAAGGTTGAGGATGTGAAGAAGGTACTTGAGAATATATTCTCACTATACACAAAAATATGCAATCTTACACTCTTCACCAAAGAGACCAGAAGTCACATTTTGAGCCTAGAAAGCCAAATATCTGCATCAATCTAGCTTAAAGTGAGAAGCATTTTAGGACATTTCTTCAAACACAAAGTTAGTTAGCTATTTTAATAACAAATGAGGCTAATATTAGAGCCAAAATAACAAGCATTAAAGCTACCCTCGCCCCACATATGGAGATAATGCACAAGGAGCTAGGCTATGTTGAAACTTTATTAAAGAAAGACCCCAATATTTCTACTTTAGATGGTCTAGTACACCTTGCTGTCGAGCTTGCAATCCAAATTAAGTCATTGGATGTTGTGTGTGATAACTAGGATGTAGCTCTACAAATAATAATGGATGTCCATAAATCTTTTCTGGACAAACACACCATAGGTGTATAGCCCATTTGACATAAGTGCCAAAAGGGGGAGACATATAACATGGGGGAGATATATACAATATGGGGGAGTATGAACAAAAGGGAGAGAAATAAGAAAGGGAGAGCATAGTAGCAGGGAGAAGAGAATACAACAGAGCAGAGGTATATCATTAGGGAGATATACATTTTTGGAGAGGAAGCAAAAAAAGGGACAGATATCAACTTAAAGAGATCATATCAGATGAAAGAGTATTAGTAACACACTACATTGAAGTCAAAGTGTATCAACAGAGACACATTTAATCAAACAGAGCACAGATTTTGGATACAAATCAGACACATTAACTCCAGGGGAGTTATCAAATTTTGAGGTGTACAAGTTAGTGCAACATTTTTAAAAGTTTTGAAACTTTGAATATAAGTTGAGTCATGGATATGTAATGCTCGAGAGATTAAGGATAAAATTATATATTCAAGTGTTTTTGACACTCATGTCAAAAGAGGAGATTTTTTATCTCAGATTGGTTTTGACAAGTGAGCATCAACACAAGATTTTTGATCTCAAATTGGTTTTGACAAGTGAGCATCAACACACTTAAGCCATTTTCTTAGTTCATGCCAAACTAGTAGTATGTGTCGAGCACAACATGCAAATATTAGACAATGCCAAGCTACAATGAGTGTCGAGTCACTCATGTGCTGAGTCACTCAAGTGCCAAGCAGATAAACCATGCTGAGTGATTCAAGAGCTGAGTAAACCATGGATGCTGAGAATTGTAGGTATCAAGTCATAGTATATAGAAGCGTGCATGTCAAGCAAGAGAGACTTCATATGCCGAGTAACACAATTTTGACATGTTTGTAATGGAACAAACAACTATGTAAACCATTTTTTAGCTGACTCAAAATTATATTTTGATATTTTGAAGATGACGATGAATCTCTATTTGGATGCCCTATGAAATTACATGTAGCCAATCAGAAAATGGGAAGAATTAAGCGGCAAAATGGATGAATTTCAGCCATAGATTCATACCTAACCCTAAGCTACCTAAGTCTTCTTAAGGAGGACAAGGCCCTAAACTCTAAATGGATAGAGGAGCGAGTAAGTAAGGAATTAAAGGAGTGAACAAGATAGTTTGTAGAGGATTCAAGGTGACTTAGAAGTTATGAAGAAAGAGTGAATTGCATAATCAATTAGAGAAGAATAGAGGATAAAGAAAAGGATACAACATTGAGACATCTAATCATGAAGGATCAAGAAGACATTTCTTAGAGGTGATCTATTATCAGGTAAGCAAGTGCCAATCATAGGATCTATGCTGAGACATTTTAACAGGTGATTTTAGTTAAATATCTTAAGAAGAGTAGTCCTAATAGGCTATATGAAATCCTTTAACAGGGTGCTTACTTAGTTGTAAGTTGAAGTCCTCAAACAAGGCACACTTCTAACAAGGTATTGAAATCCTCTAACAAGGTGAGTCCTAACAGTCTTTGTAAGCCTTTAATAGGGTAGACCCTTCACAAAGTAGATCATGTTTCATGATCAAAACATCATAACCTTCATTGGATACACTTTATTACTATAGTAGTGAAGATTTGTGGGTGTCATCCCCACCACAGTTTTACCTTCTCACTTGGATGGTTTCTAGGTAATCATATCTAGTGTTATGTGTGTGAGTGCTTACATGGTTATATGATTTAGATGCATAAGCTTTACATGTTATTTCAGCATAATTATGGAATACATGTGATGAATGAATGGTGAAAGTTTTATGGGTCCAAGTTTAAACTACTGATTCACCCATGCAACAAACCCCCCCCCCCCCCCCGTCCTTCTTAGAAGTTTTTACTCTTTCCCCTTGTAATTCCAAAACAAACCCCAAATAAAAGATCCTAAAGATAAAAATAGGAAGACAAGAAAAGAAGCTCATCCCCAATATAGAAGCTACACCAATGATAGACTCTCCTAGATCAATGTAGAAGTTGCACCAAGAAAACTGAAAGATCTTCCTCCCCTTAGGAAGAAACAATATCATAAGAGTATAGATGAATCATTCACAATCTCTAGGAAGTGTCCATAAAATGTATGATATCTCAAGAAATATGAATCTCCAACACATGAGTGTGATGAACCTAAACCATGCAATGTGACATTTAAAGTGAATTTTGAGACTCGTGAAAACCAAATCCCAAAGAATCAAATTTATTCTCTGAAGTGAAAGAGACCTCCACCAAATGTTGTATCAACGGATCCAAAATCATGTCAAACTCAAAAATAAGGATCAAGTGGAGAATGAGGAGGCTTATAGTGTTCCCTCATAACAAATGAAGAAGGATTGTCCCCATCAAAGAGAAGATGAATGTCATCAATGATGTATCCCAAATCCTCAATATAGGACTCCACAAACAAACATGTAATTTATGTCTAGATGCCATCCCAAGGAACTATAATTGGAACACAAGGAATATCCAGATGTGATCTCAATAGAAGAAGTAGGATAGGTGGAGGCTTTGGATTATCAAGATTGAGACATATGCAAGGCATATTCATCAAAGGGTATTTTCTTTGCATCATCAAGGGGGAGAGACTATTTGTAATAAGATCATCTGGGAATGGAGGAACGTGTGGATCTCCATACATCTCTCAAATAATAGTCCAAACTATACATGGGAACGTAGTATCACTAATCTTATGGAATATTACTTATAATAAAATGGGTTACAGAGTCACAAATAAAAAATATGATTTAATCATTATTTCTTTTGCAAATGGAATAATTCCACTGCACCTTTGGCTCAACAAAAATTCCATAAAAATAAGCAAGATATTAAACCATGTATAATGTGTGATGATTCCTTTTGTCGATAATGCATAAGTATCCCCATATAAGGGTATGACTAGAGGATGTAGTGTTAACCCTTGTGATTTTATCTATGATGCACTTCTCACATTAGAAAAATAAGATCAAAAACAAATCATTTCACCCCCACCTCCATAATGAAATAAATAAAGAACCCACCTTTCCCCCACTCCCCCCTGTCCCACCTCAATACATTGCCAAATAGACAAAAATAGACTTCTAATTTTGATGGTTACTATAAGAAATATGAAGTTGTAGTAGACTTGACAAAATAAGACATAAGATCTCTCAAAGATTTAGTCAATTACAAGCGCCAAAATACATAAAATGATGAAATTACTATGTACACTCATAATTTCTCCAAAGTAATACCAAACATTGAAAATAGAAAAAAAAAATCATGCAACTTTAAAAAAATTACACATAAAATTATGTCTTTATGAACCTAAAAAAAGCCTCTAAAGTTGAAAAATAAAGATTGGATAGGTACTATCATAAAAAACCACAAATTCTATAAAATCCATCCACCAAAACTTGAAACTAACCACACCAATGAAAAAGTCAGAAGATTATGCCTAAAATAAAAAAACAATTGCACTCAATTTGGAGCTTAGATGACCAAGTTATTGCCTCTCAAAGTCAGACTACCAAATCAAAATTGCATATGGTGAGGGGTTCAATTTTAAAAAAATTCATGATGTCAAAAAAAGTACTAGGCTAAACTTGATGGTTAAACAGTCATCATAGAAATTTAGAAGGCTTAATTTTGTTGGTCAAACAACAGTCAAATTTATCATAATAGATAGATTACACACACACAAAAAAAATTAATTTAGAAAGTCATAAAACCATCAAAAGAAAAATAAAAAACTTCCTTGTGACATTCACAAGAATGTCATATTTAAGCCACATAAAATTACCAAGAAAGGAGAAAATATATAAGATACTCGATTGTTAAAACAATGGGTGTGGAGCTAATGAGTGGTTGATTTCTTAGTAAGGGGAATTTATGTTCCTTCAACATGGTGATTATTGGGTGAATGATTTAGGGTACGTGTCAAAGTTTGATTGGATTCTTTACCCAATTGATTGTGCTTGTCTCTATGGACTATGTGGCTTGTCCAATCTGTCTTAGTCGGTTCTGCTAATAATGTGGATCAACTAAAGTTAAGAGAAGTTGACATGGATCAAAAATGTGTCTCGTAAATGTCGCACATGGTGCTTATTTCTATGTTTCCCATAGTTAACAATAAATAAGTTTTTTTCTCTTTAAAAGATGCAATCTACACAAGTTGAAACAAAGTAGTAATCCTTCATTGTTGTGTGTGTCGAGCATAGGGGATGGGGTTAATTTTTCACTTTGATCATACACTCTTCTCAAGTTGTGATCATTTTTCTACAGTGGCGCCCACCTAATACAAAGGCACAACCAAAATTTTGTATAGAATAATATTAGAAAAATACTAGTTCTAAATCAAAAAATATTTATAGACACGAAAAATGGAAATAAAATTTCTAAAAATGTTACCAAATTTGTAAATCGTGCTTCCCAAACTTGATTTATGAAACATTTTTCCTCTAACTTTGACTTTTACCCAACATAGGAAACTTTGTAGTCATAATTTAATGCAATGAAGATTCAAATGCAATGGATAGTTCTGATCTTTCTCAAAATGCTCCCACAGACAACCTTATCACCATATTTGAATCATGACCCTCCAAAATATGAGGCAAATGCTCTCTAATAGATAACCAATGAAACTCATATGGATATGATACCATGTAATAATTTTCCTATGATGAGAAATGAAAATTTCAAGATATAGAAGCTCAATTGTAGCACATGAGAGATAGGAAAAATGATATGATTAATTGATAGATTCAAAATGATTAAGAATACATGAATAAAGTGTTCATTTCAAACATTAAGATAAATACAAAGTTGATGTTTCTAATATATAAGATGAAGGATTTCAGCAATACAAATCCACCAAACCCTAAGAATGCCTACATGCAAGAACCTATCACAGAGAAGCAAAGATAAAGAGAAGGCAAGGGTTTGGCTCTAAAAATATGAAAGAATGTATTATCAAACTAAAAGAATGAATTGAAATTTACAATTGATCAATCCTTATAGAAGGAGATCATAAAACCTTAAAGGGAAACCCTAAGAGGTAAATGATATTTAATTATTAAATAGGAATGCATGCGCATAAAGGGAAATCTTAAGAAGGGAGTAAAGGTAATTTAATAAAAAAAAATTAAATTAATCCTTTTCTCTAAAACCCCCCCTTAAGATGAGAAACAATGCAACTATAAAAAATGAATGAAAAAGAAAGGAAGCTACAATGATGAAAGAAAACTTGGGTCCTAGAAACAAGGCCTGATGAGGTACCCAATCACAACCAAATCTCCATGAAATAGAGAAATAGAGAAAACTCAGTGGGAAAAAACCCTACTCCAAAAAGAGATAGAAAGAAAAAGTATGAATGATATATGTCAAGAGACTCTCTCAAAACCTTAAGTATAATAAAACCCTCATGATAGAGGACCAAGACTCCATAGCTCCCCCAGAATGGTAGAACTCATGTTTCTACGAATAGACCAATGTGGCTCCAATCTAAAAGAAACAAAGGCATTAGACAAGGAGGCTGAAACCCCTAAATGTAAGGTGAAGCTAGAATTCATAGCCAATGCTCAAAGGAGAATGCATGAGAATCTTGAAATGGAATCTCCAATGGAGGTAGGATAATAGGTGTGTTGAATCTGTCATCTGAGAGGAGATGTATGTCCCCTGATATATCCTCAACAACTACACTAGGTGGATTGATGACTGGAGCTGCAATGTTGGGAAATGTTGAAGAGTAATCATGTGCAATAGATGGAATCTGAATAGGAGGTGGAGGTGTCAAAGATACAACACTAGTCTCTGGAATAACACATAAGTTCAAGTGACCTAACTTCACCTCAGTAATCTATTGGGAAGAAGGAGATTGAGTCTCCAATAGTGGAGATGGTGAACCAAAATGAGAGCAAGAGTATAAGTCGGAATAATTATCAACAATCCCCATAGCAATAATATTGCATGTCTCACTATCTCTAATGTGCACTAAATCATGTGAATACTCAATTGTCTTCCCTGTCCCACTATGTGTAATCTGATAAATAGAGAGAAGGTTACAGGATACAGATGGAACATGTAGTACATCATGAAATGTACCATCATCAATGTTAATAGAACCTTTACCATATACAGTCATAACAGTGTTGTTCCCCATCAAAATGGGTGGAATAGGAGAAGACTCAAAAGAAGAGAACAAATCCTAAGAAGATGCCATATGGTGTGAAGTGCCTAAATCCAATAACCATTTAGAAGAATATGAAGTTGTAGTTGTGCATAGTGCATGACCCTTTCCTATGTCTTTACCATCTGACTAAAATGATGAAGAAGAAGAAGATCTGTGAGAAGCGGAAGGAATATCAATATTTCTCTTTTGAAGGGGAGTTGTCAAATGTGAAACCTGTTTGGCATAGTCATCTAACTTCTTCTCATAGCAATGTGACTCAACATGATTGGGCTCATTACAATAAGAATACTTTGGTCTATCTAGCTTTGACTCATCCCTCTTAGGAGGAGGTAGTAAAACCTAAAGGGGAAACCCTAAAAGGTAAATGACATTTAATAATTAATATTTAATTATTAAATAGGAACGCATATACATAAAGGGAAGTCATAAGAAGGGAGCAAAGGTAATTTAATAAAATCAAATCAAATTAATCCTTTACTCTAACACCCCACCTTAAGATGAGCAACAATGCATAAAAAAGTAAGGAACCTACAATGTTGAAAGCAAATTTGGATCTCGATAACAAGGCCTGATGAGGTACCCAATCACAACCAAATCTCTATGAAAATGAGAAATAGAGAAAACCCAATGGGAAAAAATCCTACTCCACAAAGAGATAGAAAAAAAAAGTGAAAATGATATGTCTGAAGAGACTCTCTCAAAACCATAAGTACAATGATTTAAGATGAGGTAAACCAGTCATACCTTTCACTAGGTATCATCTCATTCCCATCCTTAGACTATACAAGCACTCAAGGCATGGGTGAGGCAATATCTTTAATTTATCTTTTTAATGTGTGTCTACATATTTTAAATTACTATGTTATCACTTATTACACAACTTACAATGAGTTCCCCTGACAACCTCTTTGGGCCCCAATCCCCATTACAATCCCCTCCTATAGACATGCACATATACTGCTTTCCCAAAATACACAAACCACATTTGTGTCCCATACCACAAAAGTAATACTAATCAAATTTAGTTCCTTAACAAACAACCCAAAAATAACATTGGTTCTAAAATCCAAGTTCTCATAAATGCTCAATAGGATAAAGCTCATAAAACATAAATCTCAATTCAAATCATAAAGTGCATCATGACATCAAGTCAAATAATCATAGAAGTAATCTCAAAAACGCATGGTGCACATCCTACCTTGGCCAACTAAACAACCCACAAAAAAAATCATCACGAAATAAATATCACAAGACTATAAATAGAATATAAGAAAACACATAGTTTTCAGCCATATGATTTAATTCTATCAATTTCTCTTGTCTAGTTTGGGTCATAAAGATGTGTATACAAATAAAGTAAGAATATAGGTGTTAATATAAATTATTATGCTAATATACTTATTTAAATAAATAAGTATTTAAATGCCAAATCTCTTTGTGCATATAAAATATCATACAACATTATCATGTTATTAATTTAAATAATCTTAAATCAGAAATGATTTAATTAATAACATAAATGTATATTATTAGATTAAATATTAATATCAATTTCATTTCTATAATATTAATATGACTTCTATTTAAGTTCAATATTAATATTTACTTCTCCTTTAATTGATAATGCAACTAAAGATAACTCAAACTTGAAATTATAATTTTAATTAAGTTATGTACAATTTCTCTCATAATACTAAATATTCATAACTAGATGATTATATAGTGAACTCCACTATAACTTCTCTTGGAATATAACTAAATCACAATTATATATTTATTAATTTGTAACTCCACTTGCATTAATATATATATATATATATATATATATATATATATATATATATATATATATATATATATATATATATATATATATATATATATATATATATATATATATATATATAAGTTATATCCCAATAAGAGTTTTAACAATAACTGATATTAAAAACTTACTCATAAGAAAATAAATAGTACTTATTTATTTAATTTTTAAAATAAATAAATAATTTTTTTTAATTTTCTTTTTTAATTTTTGAAATTAATAATTAATCATTAAAAATAATCAAAAATAATAAATAAATCTGAAAATTATATTATATTTTTTATAAAATAAAAATAAACATGCAATTAGTATTTTCACTTGTCTTTGATCTCTCAAATCACGCAACAATAATATACTTAGTTTTCTATCTTTAATATATTTGTTTTCACATGCATGTATAAGTTTATTTACAATATGCTTTCCTCTTAGTTAATCTTTTTTTTTTTAATAAATTTTGCAACCAAATTAATTTAGATATATGAAGAATGTATATCTTTATTTAGAAAATTCATGATAATAACATGGTTCTAATGAAAAATTTAAAGTTGAAACCTTATCTATTCAATTTGTTGTTTTCTTCCAATTTTTTATATTTGAATTTTTCTTATATTAGAAAGAGTTTTAAAATAATACAATCATAACTAGCAGTTTCACATTTTAGTACGTCCAACGAGAAGCTAATAGGGATGATATTGAAATTGGTTAATTTGAAATGATGACAAACATATATAGATTTTGAATTACGTAGAAATTTGCAAGTTATGGTCGATTTTAAATTTGAGAATTTGAAAAAGAAGTAGCATGCATAGAGAAATAAGAACAAAATAAAAGACATTTTTTTTTTGTATTGGATGGAGTTAACAACAATAGTTTCTAAGAAGACATATTTGTGTCATGCGTGTAAATTTTGAAGTACCATTGTAATAAGGGAGTAGTAAAATTGCATTGTTGTTGTAGGAGAGTACTTAATAGTGCAATGTTAATAATTAAGAAGCAATGGAACGAAACAAAAAATAAGAGCATTGATTTTATGTTGTAGTGAATGAGCTCAAAGACTTTGACTGTATTTGAGTTACCTACAATAAATAATTTTACAATTGTTAATTTGTATGCCTTTTGAGTATTAGATAACATGATTTTATGGTTGCATTTTTTCATAGTAAAAGAGTAATCTAAGTTACTTTGTAAAGAAAGAAATATTTGTTTCTTCATTCATTCATGTTAGTTTCAGTTAAATACCTTGAAATGTGTGGAGTGTGAAGTTGGGAGTACTTACCCATGAAGATTTGAATGCATGGTTGAGAAACGGTTTGCAGCAACCAAGTGATGAATGATTATGTATTATTTTCCTGCAATTTATTTTGAACTGAGTTAGTTAAACATAACAGAAATTTGTGGTTAAATTTTATTTTAACTGTAGGAGTGAATTTATACACATGACTAAATAGAGAGAATTGACTCATTACCTTTGTGGCTGAAATATTGGTTTTTATGGGGAATGAAGTTGGTGATAGTTGTTGTAGACGTGCTTCCTATTTTTCCGTAGTAGCTATATAAGTATTATTTTTCATCTTGCAATACCTTTCAAAAGGAAATGGTTGGTGAATTCATAGGTTGTTCAATTTTTTTACTCTTGATATTGTTGTTAATGTCAATCCTTGCCTTTCTCTTCTTCTGATGTCTATTGTCGCTCTATTTAGTGTGAGTCCTTGACATTTGTGTATGGTAATAGCCCAAGCCATTGTCAATGGAATTTGTGTATGACTACCTCTTGTAATTGGAGTGATCAAAACATTTTTTGGGTTTTGTGCATCTCAAGGTGGTCCAGTGTAATTGTCAAATTTTACAACTACATATTTTGGTAGATTTGGAGGAGATGAAATTGTATCATAAACTATAGAATTAACTTATCCAATTGATCCATTTACAAGACTAGTTTATATCCATAAGTTTATTGTTAGCATTACTTTTTGGCCTATTGAAAGGAGCACCTCTTATGCGAGTTGTTCATCATCAATATGTTCATTTGAATTGTGTGCAACAACTCTAGTAGTGCTAAGGGCAATTTGAAGGTTCAGGTTTTTGAGCATTTTCCTGTTATGGTTTATTATGTATTCATTGGTTGCAAATAGATGGGTGGAGTTATCGAACTTGATGTTGTTGTACTATATATGACCTTTCCTTTAAATTCACCAACACAGCCATTTCTAAAAGAAATGACAAGTACCTTTTTGGATTCTTTCAATAGTTTGATTTCATCTCCCTCTTTATGACAAATGGGCCCCCATAAAGTAACATCAATACATAAGAGTGATATGTTGATTAACTTTATAGTCCTGTGGAGGACCTCAGTTCCATCCCTTCATCTTATCATTGAAATGTCTCCATCAATAAAAACCACTCCAATAATGTCAACCAAAGTATTATTGCTGATGTTTTCAATTTCATTAATTGGCTTAAAGTTGTAGTGAATATTCCTAGTAGGAAATTCATCATCACAACATTTCAAAATAGATGTGTGGTCAAGAGTGATTTCAATGCATTTGTTTAGCTTGTTGTATTTGATATTTGCATCTTTGATTGGACCCTTTGAAATGGTATAGACAACACCTATATGCACTCTATCATAGTGCAATTCAGCTACCTCATTATAGCAAACAATCCTAGTCTGTGTGCCTTCATTGTCCAAAATGTCAAAGCTAAAAACTTGCCCACTACCTCACTGGTTATTAAATTGTCTCATTTCTTTTTTTGTTGTAACCCTCCCTTTGATTGTCCATCTAGTTTGGTAAGGATTCAAATCCTTGATTAGGCTTATAGTTTGGGGCAACGAAAGTTCCTTGCGAGGTACATGGATACCATATTTAGTGATTTTCATGGGTGACATAATTGGTTTGTCTTCTTTCATCTATTCTTCCTAACATTTGTATAGGTACTTAGGCCTCCCAATAATTTTGTAATATTCACGAATGATGTCAAGGTTGAAGATGATTATGATCCTAAATTTGCAAAAAAAACAAAATTAGGCATATATATGAAATGAAAGTTAAGGACTTGTAAGAATGTCATTATAGATGAAAAATATCATGGCCTACCTAGACTCTGAAGTGGGCTGACAAATATATTTTTTCAATGATATTATATATTTTATTTTCAGCTTATCAGAGAAGAGAAGGTCATTGCATTTTTTAGGTAGCATTGCTAGTTTCATGTAATTGCCATTAGATAAGACAATCTTATATCGGTCCATTTCATCTTCAATGGTAATTATCTTTTTGAAAGATAACATCTAGAGTACAGGTGCTATAACATAGTCTCCAATATTGATGGAACGAATTGCATTGGTAGTCAACACAACTTCAGCTTTAGTGGCCTAGAAAGAAAATGTAGTTTAGTATATGTTTGTACTAAGGATGGCTTTGAATTTATGAAATAATCAATTTTAGAAAATATGATAACAGTAAGGTTACATAAAGTAGCAATTACTTATATTGATTGACATGGTTATACATATGTATAGCTATATGTGTATTCTTAATAGGCATGATAGTTTGAAGTTAGCCTTTAATAATGTAGTGCAACTCGTTTTAGATAATATTGTAGAAATTAATTGGGGAATTAATTTAGAGGAAAGAAGTAAGGTAATCCAGATTCATGTAGATAGTAAAATGACAAATATATGTATTTCATGCTCATTTTAAGAATAAAAAACTTACAAATGGAGAGACATGTATATGATTTTAGCAAGAGGAATAGAGAGAGGCATAATGAACAAGTTAAAGTTAGTTGCACTTACCATAGTGGAATCCTCTCCTTCCTAAAGTTCTGGAACTTTTTTGGTAGTTTGCATTAGTTTAGGTTCTGAAGAAGGAAATACATTTGAAGGAGTTTCTTACATAGTCCCAAGGAAGTTGTTTGAACAGTTGTGTTTGAAACATAAGTGTCATTTTATGATTTAAGCATGTAATTTTACAGATGGGTATAAATATAAAGAGACATAGTCAAATAATGGAAGTTGAACATACAATATTGGCTATTCTTCATTGTTGATAGGGTGGAGATGCACTCTTAGTTACTCCATGTTTAGATTGTGGAGAGCTGAGTATGGTTGATCTAGTGTCCTATTCAATGACAATGTAGGTATGAATAAGGAGAATACCTATATTGTAGAGTCATGAAAATGAATTGTTTATGAAGAAACATGGAAATATAGTATCTAACAATATAGGTAAATATAAGTAGAATAACATGCAATTGAGAGATAGAGGTAGATGTTAACATACAATAGTTGCATTTAGTGATTGCTGATAAGGTGGAGATGCTTGGTTATGTAATGGACACCCCTGGATGTCCCAAAAAACTAAACCAAATTGCTGAAAGGAATTATGTTCAACTTCTTAAAACCCCTTATAACTCCGAAAATCAAACGTTTATTTGTTCGTTGTGTTTCGTGCATGGAATTGGTATCATACAACATAAACAAGAAAGAAACTACAATAATATGCAAAGTGGAAATGAACTACTGCTAATAAAATGTTATTTTCAGAATTCATCAAACCAAATACATGGCAGATTTATCAACTCACTAATTACTTCAGCAATATTGTCATAATACTCCAGCCCATGCTTACGAACTTGCTGCTACAATACTTTGTCCTCCAATCAGTCCACTACCTTCATAATACCATTCCCTCTAAGCGGCATAAGCGTCAGACAAGTAGTGAAGAAGATATGAGCAAAATACCAAATCTGCCTGTAGCCGAAAATGCAACTAAACTGCTTGATAATGAAGCTAATAACAAAGAATTCCAAAGGCCAAACCCCAAGGGAATGACGTCTAGAATGTTACAAGAGAGGATAGATGTCCTCAAATGCCAAGAACAAAGCTGCAACTCACACACCAATTTCTTCTCATATTCAACCTACCTAATGAAGCTACAAATGCTTCCTTTTATTCTATTCCCACGGGTCCGCTCAACTCATATGGGCAATGTGGGATAAAGATGTGTAATATAAAACATATATTAACATACCCCTTATGTCTCCCTTGGGTACACATCACCATAAAATAAATATTAAAGTAACACTTTAATATTTTACAATTAAATTAGACGTTACTTTAATAAAACTTCAGGCATTAAAATGTATTAGCAATCGAACTCTGAATAATGTGAGTGATAGCTCATCGGAAAGCTCTCACCGAGGAGTATCGAATCCAATCACCAAAATTGACCTGCACTGTGTCTTGCCGACTTACTAAAAATAGTAAGTATGCCTGAAACTGAGTAAATCAACTTCGTTTTGGCCCAAACTGGAAATGACTAGGCCAAAACACTCCAAGATCCCATTAAACCCTTCGTTAGCCCTCGGGACCATGTAGAACAAGGCTAACGCACACACACTTGGTCAACTGCTAAAATGGGGACATTACAGGTTAGGTACCCATTGTGGAGACGTTGGGGATGCCAATATGTTTGAAGTAGTCTCCTGCATAATACATTTTAAGACATTTATTTTTTAAACATTGAAGGAAAAATTTGCATGTTGGTAAAGAAATAGTTTAAACACATGAATGTATGAAATTATAAACATATGTAGACAGAGACAGAGTCAATGAAAAGAGGTAAAGGAAGGTGACCATACTAGATTGACAAATCTCCTTTGTTGGTAGCAAGGAGATGCATTGTTAGCTCACTGAGTTTGAGAATTTGGAGATGCCAATATGTTTAACAAAGTGTCATGTAAATTGATAATGAAACTATGAATTTTAAAAATAGTCACATTTTCAGAACAAGTCAATTTTAATTTTTTTGCAATTTAAAAATTAAAAAATGAGAAATAAATGGCAAAAAGCTCATATTTATTGTGGGAATTAATTAATTGAGTAGAGCTTGGTTCTCTCATCATTGCAATTCCAACTGCGGTGCTAATTTAGAGGTTAGATAAAGCTCTATCCTCCTCAAAGTTTCTTGGCCATGGAGAAATGTCATATGAGTAGAATGGGCAGCACCAAATTGACTTCTATATCTAGTGGGATCATCATCTATTCTAGATCACCTCAAAACTTGGAATGGTGTCAATCCAGGTACGTAAGTCAAATCTATATATATTTATATACACGCCTAAAACTCGTCTCCATTAGTGTTTGTACTTTTGATTTAGATGAAAGAAAATTGAAATACAAGTCAAAAGCAACACTTAGAAGTATGGAATGTAATTCAATCAATAAGATATGGCTATGAGGATGATTGTCTATACTGCCAAAGTTGGGATAAAATTAGATTCATCAATTTGAAGAGTCTGGTCTTAGCTTTAAAAATCAAAACTTTTTTTTCTATAATATCCGCAAGTTAGAGTTACAAAGGGAAGAGTGAGAATAGCAAGCATTCCTACTCTGGTCATGTCATGACAGAATACTAACATCTTCCCAAGAAAATAAATGCTCTCTCTAAGCGTTTCCACTATGACTTAAATAAAAAATCTTGCAGACTAATTTTCACCATTTAGGAAATTTTTTATTGGGCAAAATATCCGTGAATATTTTGAGCATCCTTGTTGGCAGATTGAGGTGTTTTAGCACTCAATCCTTCACTGCAAGAGAAAAAAATTTTGTGGACACTGCAATAGCAAAAATAAAATGTTTATTCCGAAAGACTATAGATCTAAGGCATGGAACGACCGCTCTGCTGTCATGTCCCCTTTTCAAATAATTAAAAAAGAAAATCTTTGCTAAGGCAGGCAGGCCCAAGAAAGTGAAGTTTCGAAAAAAGGGGGTTAATCTTTGGAAATCGTTGGACTAATAAATGAAAATTATTATTAAAATAAGTTTCATTAACCTCTCTTGGACGTGAGTTACAGTTATGCCCTCTTTTAAGGGGTTTGGAGGCATTTTGGGCTCATTCCAGAACTTGATTTTTGCTCATTCTTTGTTATTCTTCAGAGGCTGTCAAACTTGTGGAGAAGGAGACCCAAGAACGGGAGTTTGCAGGTTTCCAGGGAGACCCAAGAATAGGAGTTTGTAGGTTTTTAGAAAGGCTAAGGAGGGGAGTTTGAAGCCATTCCATGTGCATGCTCATACAGAGTTTGCCTTTGTGCTGAACAGTGTAGATTTGTGGGTTTTTGGGTGTGGTTTTTTGCATGAGTTTGGTGTTTTCAGTTGAGCATTTCATATCAGTTTTGGTTGCTGCTGTATTTCAGACTTTAAGCTATTAAAATAGAGCTGAATATATGTATTGGGACATGATTAAACTTCTGAGATAGTTTATTAGTGTTTTTTGTGGTGTTTTCGGGCATTTTTGTGTTAATTTCGGGAGCCCATTGAGCATAGTTTTTGTCCTACATTTGTGAGCTGTTTTGTAAAGGCTATATAGATCTGGAAATGACATTTTATAGGCTGTTATTCTGCTCAAATTTCTGTAAAAATGTCTACTTTCAGATTTATTAATAACAGGTGAAGCTGTGAAGCTTTTTGGCACTATTTTCGACATACCCGATTTGGGGTTTCTTAAGAAATTTGGTGGATCTTTGTGATATCAGTTGTTTGATCTTAAAGATCTGATTAAAGGTTGGAAATATCATACCAAATCAGAAAAGGGACATTTCAGTGGTATCAGAGCCATGATCTTGCCAGCCTGAGGGTTTGTAGAAGTTGCAGGTCAGTTTTGACAACTACCCAGATCTTGCATGTCAGTTTTGACAACTACCCAGATTTTGCATGTCATAATTTATGGTTGCATGTTTCTTCTAATCATATGCATGTTAAAATTTATGGTTACATTCTACTTCTAATCATTTTCATGTTAGTTCTTGGTGAATTTGGTGGTTGTAGAAGTTTGCATTTCAGTTTTGACAAGTACCCAGATCTTGCATGTCAGTTTTGACAACTACCCAGATCTTGCATGTCATAATTTGGTGGTTGGATGTTGCTTCTAATCAGTTGCATTTCCAAATCTATGGTTTCATGCTACTTCTAATCATTTGCATGTTAGTTCTTGGTGAATTTGGTGGTTGTAGAAGTTTGCATGTCAGTTTTGACAACTACACAGATCTTGCATGTCAGTTTTGACAACTACCCAAATCTTGCATGTCATAATTTGGTGGTTGCATGTTGCTTCTAATCAGTTGCATGTCCAAATCTATGGTTGCATGCTACTTCTAATCATTTGCATGTTAGTTCTTGGTGCTTGAAGAAGTTATATCCTATTGGGGTTACACTCTACTTTATCCAGAATGGACAGGTATAGTACAGAGTCTCAGAGGGAACAATCTTGGACAATTGATAGCCAGAGTCAAAATAGTAGAAAGGATGGTTATTTAGACATTCGAGATAAACTTATGAAAATAAGCCATGACATGTCTAAATAGTTGGTTGAGCACCACCGTATAAATGACATGTTATCTGACCCAGCTAAGGTGGATAAGTTGACTGTATTTCTATTTGGCAGATTTTCTCACAGGACAGATGACACAATTCCCAAGAACTTGCATGAGGAGTTTGAGAAACTAGCTGATAGCTAGGTAGAGGTCTCAGATTCTACTCTGCCACAGGAGGTGGTGGGAAAGGATATCACATAGATTGATAGTAACAGTCAACTTGATACTCAAATTGAGACAATTGTTTACAGGTCGTCAAAGGGTGATGCCACAGGTATTCAAGATGGTATAGTTACAACAGGCAGTGACGACAGTGTAGTGGGTTCAGATGATGATTATGAGGATGTTGTTGTGCAGGATGGTGAGATACCTGGTAGAGATGAGCAGACATTGAGCATTCATGACTTTGCTGAGAAAGAGTACCAAGCACAGTTAGATGCTTCATCACATGAGGTTGAGGCTGGTAGTACTTCACATGATTTGTCCAGCCAGCTGAAGGTGAACCAAGATAGTATTGTGACTTCATTATCTCATCATGATAGGTATGTGGAGTTAGTTGGTATTGGTCATATTACTCAGGTGAGGAGTTTTCTTGAGTTACCAGTTGATTCTAGTTTACGGATATGGACTTGAGATTGTTATATTGGCATTTGGGATTCAATTGACTGGAGATCTTTAACACTTTTTGGTAGCAGTGTTTGTTTGGGTGCTATCATGGATTTGATTAGCAGATTACATGGTGTTGTTTTTTCTTGTGCCAGTATCTTGTTTGATGTTGGTATTAGTTTTTATACACCAATGTTGGGCTTTGTTCATATATCCAGTCGACCATACTTGCTGGAATGTGTTGATGATATTTCATATTTGGCAGTGTGTATAGATGAGTCCCAGGATCATATTGGCATTGATGACATCCAGGAGGATGCAGTGGGCAATTTTGAAGACTTAGTTTCCTTGGGTACAGAGGAGTTGGATAGCAATGCTAATGTTTTTGATACTCCGTATGTTGATATGAGCTTTAGATTTGATTCACAGGATATGGATGGTAATACTCTAGAGACTAGTAACTTTGAGGACACTCCTTCAGACAGTGCATCAGAGGAGGTTTGTAGGAGACAGTCAAGCCAGTGCCATCATGTTTCTAATCAGTTGAGAGTTAGTGACCAAGACATTGCTATCACTTGCCAACATTTCAATGCTGCTCGTCAGTTGTTAGCAATTTATGGATGGGGTTCTCCTACTAGTGATGAGCAGGGAGGAAGTTATCTTTCCTTGATAGAGATCCACTCTTTATGGGAGGCTATTTGGATTTTGAGACAAAATTATATGCAGTTGGTAGCCGACAGAGATTATCTTATGGAGTGGGGCAGTACAGCATATGATGCATTGTTGGCCAAGGAAGATGAGGTGAGTGAGCTTACTGAGTAGCTTGAGGTGACTTCTATGATTCTTGAGAGTACACAGTTGGCTCTCAAGGAGTCACAGTTTCATTTGGCTAAGGTGACCATGGAGTTAGAGCGACTACAGTCTTTACCTAATTCTATACAGTCACAAGCTTTGGTGTTTGGTGATCCGAGGATGTCCATGGCTGAGATTGTTAGAGACAGTGGAGATGGGGATGCATCCATCCTTGATACTAACAAATGCATATCAGGTTCATTCCCACTAGAGTCAGGTTCAATTGAGTTGGGTGTTGTAGCAGATTTTTGTGGTGTGCCTAACATGGTGGTGACCTCTAGTACTAATGGCACGAAGACTAGAGATGTTGTATCAAAGACCATGTGTGACGTTGGTGAGCTGATAGTTGGCATGGTTCCTACTAGTAATACTACTCCCTTCGCAATGTCTTCAGAGGTAGTAGTCAGTTCCAACTTGGTTAATGATCGATTGCAGTTAGTTACATCTAGATTGCAGTCTAAGCCACTGACTGAGATTGGTGCATTCTATCAGCATTACACTGTGAGGTATGCTCATCTATCTACCTTTGATGACCATGTTGATGAGATGATGATACAGAGATGTACTTTGGTTCCTAGTGCTTATCATCAGTTATGGGATAGTTTGATGCCTCGGGATGAGAGTTGTGATGGGCATGACATGGTGATAGGTCTTGCAATTGATAGGTTGATAATACATGACTTAGAGCAGGAGTTTTGGAGTGATGCTTTAGCAGGTGTTATTATTGATTCTACTCCTTTGGCTATGACATCTCTTGACTTAGCTGGTGATCAGTCACAGTGGGTTGTATCACTTTTTCATGGTGAGCTGTTGACTGAGGTTGGTTTTTTTTATCAACATTATATTGCAGGGTATGTGCATCAGTTAGCATTTGATCCTTGTGCTGAGGAGTTGATGGCAGACAAATTTGGTTTGGATTCCATTTCTTACTCTTTATCTTGTAATGTCTTTTCACCATCAGCAGTGTATGGGAGTTATGGTTATGAGATAGTGGCCGATGATTTTTAGAGTTGTGTTGACTGCAGGAGTTGTACAGTGTGTGGATTCTCCATACTTGGTACAGTTTCATTCGAGAGGGTTCACCATTGTTGCAGAGTTGGATTGTACATTCCATATAGGCCAGTGGGATGCGTTGATGGTATTTACTGTGTTGGTAGTTTGATTTGTCCACTTTACTTGGGTTCTAATGTTCTAAGAGTTTGTGCCTCATGGGTTTTTGATTGTGGTAGTGGTGATTTCGAAGTTTGGTTGAGCTATAATTGTCAATTTGATTATGGATTCCTCTTGGTCATATTGCAGAGGATATTGTTGGAGCCTGTGTTAATTGGTAGTAGTATAGTTCATGACTACATTTGGGATCCAGGTGGATTGATTGGTTTATTGTTCAGCCATTGCTTGAGGACAAGCAATGATTGGGAGGGGAGGACTTGTCATGTCCCCTTTTCAAATAATTAAAAAAGAAAATCTTTGCTAAGGTAGGCAAGCCCAAGAAAGTGAAGTTTCGAAAAAAGGGGGTTAATCTTTGGAAACCGTTGGACTAATAAATGAAAATTATTATTAAAATAAGTTTCATTAACCTCTCTTGGATGTGAGTTACAGTTATGCCCTCTTTTAAGGGGTTTGGAGGCATTTTGGGCTCATTCCAGAACTTGATTTTTGCTCATTCTTTGTTATTCTTCAGAGGCTGCCAAACCTGTGGAGAAGGAGACCCAAGAACGGGAGTTTGCAGGTTTCTAGGAAGGCTAAGGATGGGAGTTTGAAGCCATTCCATGTGCATGCTCATACAGAGTTTGCCTTTGTGCTGAACAGTGTAGATTTGTGGGTTTTTGGGTGTGGTTTTTTGCATGAGTTTGGTGTTTTCAGTTGAGCATTTCATATCAGTTTTGGTTGCTGCTGTATTTCAGACTTTAAGCTGTTAAAATAGAGCTGAATATATGTATTGGGACGTGATTAAACTTCTGATATAGTTTATTAGTGTTTTTGTGATGTTTCTGGGCATTTTTGTGTTAATTTCGGGAGCCCGATGAGCATAGTTTTTGTCCTACATTTGTGAGCTGTTTTGTAAAGGCTATATAGATCTAGAAATAAAATTTTATAGGCTGTTATGCTGCTCAAATTTCTGTAAAAATGTCTACTTTCAGATTTATTAATAACAGGTGAAGCTGTGAAGCTTTTTGGCACTATTTTCGACATACCCGATTTGGGGTTTCTTAAGAAATTTGGTGGATCTTTGTGATATCAGTTGTTTGATCTTTAAGATCTGATTAAAGGTTGGAAATATCATACCAAATCAGAAAAGGGACATTTCATCTGCACTTTGTACAGATATACTTAGATTTGTTAGGGCAATGCTATGTTTCTACTTTCAATGCAGAAAAGAAAAGGGCTATCTTACCTGCGAGTTCAAATTCAAGCTTTGTAGAAATCAGAGGCGATTGGAAGGAATAAATTGGTAGAACACTATAAGAAAGCCTTGAAACTACCAATGAAGGGAAAAATCAACACTAAAGGGGAAAAAACAACGCGGACACAATGGAGGAGGGAAATTTGAAGGAAAGAAATAAAGAGGCAAGAATGGAAAGATTTTTCGCATGGATACTTTTGACGGGAAAAATTTTCCAGTGAGGCTGACAATTTGCCAGTAGAAAATTGCAAAAACTACGAGCAAAGCTCCCACATATAAGCTTATCCACTTAATAATTTTCTAGATTTTTTCTATAGTTTTCCTTAGTCAAGTTTTCTTGATCAATAAATTTTCCTTTTCAAAATCTACAACATAATTTTTTATCCAAAAATTAATAAGCATTATGCAAGCACCCAGGAAGACACGAAGTAGACAGATCTTTCTATAAAATTATACAATGGGTTTTCAAACCCTACCTCAAAACCACTGCTAAAATCTAAGGCAATTTGTGAATGCATGCAAATCTAAACCCTTTAAAACTTTCAACAATTCTTTTGATCCAATTCTGAATTTTTCTCCCCAAAACTTGTGTGTCTCTCAAATGAACTACAAACCCTCTAATAAAGAACCATATCCCTAACTAGGGTTTCTAGTCTACAATTACTAAAAGTCGCTAAATTTTATTAAATAATAATTACTTTTAATTAATTAATCCTTTCACGCACACTTAAAGAACTTTTTAATTAAAATATTCTTTTCCTTTCCTACACTTTATTAATTAGTGCAAGCACTATTTAAAGTGTAGTTTACTATTTAATTTAATAATAATAATTAAAGCTCATTATTTAAATGCAAGTCTAATTTAATTATTATTAATTAAATAATTATAATAAAGCATTTATTAAATCTTTAATATTTTAATTCTCTTTTAATCCAATTTAAATTAGGCTTTTAAATTAAATCTTTTAAACTAAAACACATATTTAATTAATTTGTATTAATTAAATATAATCATATTTTAATTTCTCTTTAACCGATTTTTCAAATTTAGACTTCCAAATTAAGTCTTTTAAATTAAAGCATATATTTAATTAATTTTTAATTAATTAAATATTCTCATGTTTTAATATTTTCCTTCTAATCAAATAATATTTAATCATTCTCAATATTATATGATTAAGCCAAATATTATAATTAAATCATTTACCAAATAAATCACATAGTCAAATCCACATAAAAGCAACATTGATGATATGTCTCAAGAGACTCTCTCAAAACCATAAGTACCTATCATAGATAAGTAAAGACAAAGAGAAGGTAAGGGTTTGGCTTTGAAAATATGAAAGAATATATTATAAGACTAAAAGAATGAATTAAAATTTACAATTGATCAATCCTTATAGAAGGAGATCATAAAACCTAAAAGGAAACCCTAAGAGGTAAATGATATTTAATTATTAAATAGGAATGTATGTGCATAAAGGGAAATCTTAAGAAGGGAGTAAAGGTAATTTAAAAAAATGAAAATTAAATTAATCCTTTACTCTAACACAAGGAATGTATGGTAACTAGGAGTGATTAAAGAGATGACCTATCAACTAGACAAGGTGTAATCACATGTCCACCAGTGGTGGATTTTTATTTTTTGACATGTTAGAGAAGAAATAATGTGTTTTTTGTCTAATTTACCAACACTCTTTATATAGACATCATTCATTTTAATAATCACATAATAATATTGGAACATACGTAATTTTTTTGTGACAATGAGTTTTGAGGAGGAAGTTAGGATAACCCCTAGCAGCTTCCTTGTTGTGGTCTAGCTATCTCTTTTAGTCTGAAAAGGGGATACCTATTGTGTGGTATTCGAGGGTGGATTTTTTCTATGGGTTTATATATGTCATTTTATATGGTTCCTTCATGACTTTGGTGAGCCCTTGCATAGGATTTGGGTTTTTGGTCTAATGTGTCCCCTCTCTCTCTTCTTGGTTAAAACCACCAAACCAATGGGTTTAGTGGTCAATATTTGGCATAGATTTTATATGTGAGAAAATAATATGGTTTCTATTACAAGTATTTATGTTTATTATTTGGGTAAGGTGACTACTAACAATGATGACCCAGACAAAGATGATGAGAGGGATTCAGAGCATAGATATTTGGCAACTAGATCTACTTTTTTTAGGGGGCTTCTAAAGATTTAAAGGCCATCGTGTAGTCCTCTTAAATAGAAAGGAGGTTGTTGTATCTAAGGATGATGAGGCTAATGAAGACAATTTCTTCACTCCTTTAAACAAATATGACCTAGATGATCAGTATACAATCCTCTTTTATATGTTTTTTGAGGCTTATGCTAAGAAAAATAAGATTTTTAAGGTGTCGATGTTGGAGGATAAGGATGATGACTAAATTTGTGGTCTTAGAAGAGGTTTTCTTTCCCCTCCACTTGATCTTTCATCTTTTCTACTGAATTAGAACACTTTGAGCTGCCAAAAATTATGACTTGTATTAAGTGTATAAGGGCTTTTCTTTTACAGATTTGGATGAAGATGGTGTTGAAAATATTTTAGAGGATATCACTTTAATGATAATAGTTTAAATGATGTTTTGACTTCTATTAGGAAGGTGGGAAATTATTGTGATAAATATTTTTAGAGGTAAATTCCTTTTGAGATTTTGAATTCATTTTCAAGCTCTACTATTTTAGAAGCTATAACTTTGGTTATTAATCTTGAGCCTAAATGTGTTGCTCTTGTCCCATCTCCTATAATCTTCCATAATGAAACTCATATTGGTTTTTTTTGTGCAAGGAAATGATCATATGGATATGTAGAATGCTTAAGTTTACTTCAACATTCTTGACCCCTTCTTCTTGATTAAAATGCTTAGCTCAAGAGTTCTCACATTAGGAAGTTCTGAAGGAATCATGTCAATATTATGTCTATTGATCCATCATATTAGGAAAATTCCTAACAAGGTAAAGATTCCTTCTAAGATCAACATTTTCTTCCCTTTTACTTTTCTTTCCAAAAGGATTATTCAAAGATTTAGTTTAAATGCCCTTAATTTTTGGACTCAAATTAACTTAGCATACAAAATTGGTCTCCCATTCTCAATTCATGGATGGAAAAAAAAATTGTCCTATTTAAGTTTGATTTTTTGGGTTATAATTGGATTTTTGAAGTAAATGATTTTCAAGATAATTGTCAAATCTTTTGGAAAGTATAGTTCTACATTTGAATTATTTTTGAGATTTTGTGTGCTTGTGGAGAAAAATAAGGCTTTCACTAGCTAGATCACCTTGTCCTCTAAATTTGGGAAGTGGGTGCAACACTTTGAGTGTGAGGACTCCCTAGGTATTTTTCATGTTTATTATTTGGTGGGTCATGGGTACAATTATTTCTTTAAAACAAGAAACAATACTTTATTTGAAAAAAGAAGACCACTAAGAATGAGATTTTTTCTAATTTTCAGGAGGCTCAAAATATTAATTTTAAGAAAAAAGGATACAAATAAGGATGAAAATTTTCCTATTTTTCAATATTCTTAAAATATTGATTCTAATAAAGAAAGTCCCCTTTTGGATTGTTTAAGAATAGATAATGCTTTTGGACCTAACGAAGGACATGCCAATTATTATGTCTCCTCCTTGTTTCAAGAAAATATAATTTGGGGAGAAGAATCAAATTCCACTATGATCAATAAAAGATATTTGGACCAATATTATAAGACACCCTAATTGCACATTGGCTCATGTTTATTGTGTAGTGTTCCACCTCCTATCTTTCTATTATTGTTTAGTTTTATCTAGTTGTTAGTCTATTTGTATCAATGCTTCATCTTTGTCTTTGTATAATGATTAGATATCTTTCATGATCCTTTCTTATCTAATGAAAATAACACTCTTTACATAAGAGATATTTGCATGAAATGAACAACAATGGTGTTATTGTATATATGGCTTCAATAATGTGCATAAGATAACAAAGCAAAATATCAATACAATTTGAACATAGAATGTGATAGTATTAAGAATACAAGAGCAAGAAACCAGTTAAATGTATTGAAAAAATACTTTAAGGAGTTTTAATCTAAATTGAATTAAATTAGAAGTTATTAGTAGTCAACATAGACAATCTTGTTATTTTTTATTTGTTCTCTCTATTAAAATTATCCAAAGATATAACCAATAAAAAAAATTATCTAAAGATATAAGCCTTCTTTTTAATTTTTCATAACCCCCCCTCTATCTATCTCAGAAAGTCCTAGGGGATGTGGTCTATGTTGTAATGTTCAAAATGAGAAGAGTAGTTATGGGGGTGGGGGTGAATCAGAAGTACCATACTTTTAACTCTTTTCTAATCTTTTAAATCAAATAACTGAAAAGAAAATTGCATGCAAGTAAACATATAAATGAACATGAAGTTAATCACATGCAATAACACATAACACCAGATTTGGTAACCCAGAAACCCTCCAGGAATAAGAAGGTAAAACTAGGGTGGGGATGATACCCACAAAAATCACTACAGCAATGAATGTTCAACCACTTCTGATGGTCTTCCCTGTGAAAGGCTTGCCCTATTAAAGGCTTTACACTATGTCAACAGTGACCTTATTAGAGGATTTACAAACACTTTACATGAAGTGTCACCCTGTTAAAGGATTTAAAATAGGTTGTTAAACCCACCTAATACAATAGGATTTTCAATCACCTTCTCCAAAGGTTCAACTGCCTAGCTATTAAGCTAACCTATCAAATTAGGATTTTCAACTTCTAATACAATGGCAAGAAAGTATTAGGAATCTTTGAGCTAGTTGCATACAATCCTCAATTGTTGATTTTAGGCACTTGTTCTGCTCCTTCTGACCTTGATCCTCTGAGATTTGATATCTGGTTGTGTCTCTTGTCCCTTGTATTGTTCTAATCAATTGGATGTATAATTGTTTCTTTGTTCCTCTAAGTCTTACACACTTTTCATCGAATTTCGCTATAATCTCCTCATACACTGTTCTCATCCACATATGCAATGGGTTTTTGACCTCCTTTTAAAGATTTGTGAAGACTTAGGGTTAGTTATGGATCTACGATCCATATTGAATTTTAATTTCGCACTCATTCCTTGCATTTTTATCATTGGTTGAATGCCTTCTCCATTTTCTTGATTGGCTGCATGTTGATAACATAGGGAATGTAAAAGATTCATTCTTATCCTTTTTCTCCTTCGAAAACCTTCTATGTTAGCTCCAAAAATGGTTTACATCTGAGTTTGTGAGGGTACAAACTCATATGTTGATTCTATGTTACTTGACACATACTGGACTACTGATGCTCGACACATATACTATCCTAGATTGCTCAGCACCAATTACACTTTGTCTCACTCGGCACATATATGATTCTGGTTCACTCAGCATATGAAGCATTCTGACTTGCTTAGCATCAACTCTGACTCGACACCTATATGTCACTCGGCACTTATATACTACTCGATGCCTGAAGTCACTCAGCACCTGTTGAAATACTAACTCGACTCACATTGTGGCTCGACATACATAGTGTACTTGGCTTCACTATAGAAAGTGATGTGTTGACACTCAAATGTAAAAACTATCTAAGGACCAACAATCTCCCCCTTTGACATGAGTGTCAAAAACACTTAACTAAACATCACTAATCTATCCTTATGAGTACCTTATCCACAAAATTTCAAAATTTGTTCAAAAATACCTTAACTCCCCCTGAGTTGTTTGTGCCTTATCATTCTTGCAACCAAAATTATGTGTTGAATGTGCCTGATACTCTTTGTCTTCTGCCCTATACTTGTATTGTGTACCTGTGTCTCTGTATCTGATCTATTAGAGCTTATGGAGTTTTTGTATTTTGCATCAGAGCTATTTTTCATATGATTGCAAAAATTTTGTATCTCCCCCTTTTGACTATATCAGAATAAATGAAAGATTGTAAACAAAATTAATAGCATTCTCCCCCTTTGATATAACTTCCTTACTATTATTTCTCTCCCTATCTTATTATCTCCCCCTTTTTGACACTTATGTCAAAGGGTTCTAAGGATTAATACCATACTTAGCCAAAAAATTACTATTTACCACCATTTTTTTTTTAGAGCTACATCCCAATTCTCCAAAGCTATGTCAAGTGGCTTGTGTTGGATGGCAGTCTCTGCAGCAAGGTGTACAAGTCCATCAAGTGTAGAAAGATTTTGATCTTTCTTTAAAACTATTTCAGCATAAACTTGTTCCTTGTGGAGGACTTCTAAATGAGGGATTATGGAGGATTGGATTTGCATCAGTTTAGCCTTAATATTTGCTTCCTATGTTGTTAGTACAGCTAACTCCCTTTGTGTGTGAAGCGATTGTGCAAAATACTTCTCACTTTGAGCTGGATCTCTAGGTAATTGCATGCTAGAGATTTTCAAGTTTCTTTCCAAGCTCATTATTCTTTGATTAGTTTCTTGTGTGAAATTGGAATAATCACACAGTTTCCTATATAATGAAAAAATGTTTTCAAGGACAATTTTGACCTTATCTATTGTCTTGGCCAACTCTACCTGTTCAAGTACAATTCCACTTGATATCTCCTCATTCACCTTTCCTTGAAACTTTCTCTCTGACCATTCCATGAGTTTAACATTGGTGTCTTGGTCTTCATTTGTCACCTGGTCAACTATGTTTGATAGTTGCTCTATTATAGGCTCTACTTCATATGGTGACTGCTAGACGAAGGCATCCATGAAGATGTCCTTGATGTCATGAAGTACTTGCTTATGTTTAAATTCTCTCCTCAGTATTTCCTGTCCCATCCTTCTGTCTAATGCATTTTGCATTTCAGTCATTTGTGCCATTGTTATAGTCTTGGAATCATAGGAAGGAATTACAATATCTTCATCTAGTTCAGGGTCTCCATAGTGAAGTACCCTGGCCACTCTAGTTGAACTCGAACCTAGAGTTGAGAATTTCAAGGGGATGGCTTCAATGCTTGGCTTCTAAATAGTCTTAGTGGGAGTGCTAGTCTTTGGTAATTCTACCATTCTCTAAATGTTGGCCTACTCCTTTTCTTTTGTTGTATCCTCTTTTTCATCTAACTTCCCTTCCTCTACACTCGATATTTGAATAGTATCATTTGTTGCACTTGGTGAAGGTGGTGGTGGAAGCATCAAAATCTTAGTGCTAGTAGCTATGTATGTGAAAGGTGGTTCCTTTGGTTTCACCTTTTCTCTTTGTGTTGTTGCTACTACTTTTTGTAATTCATCAACACTCACCAATACAAGGCTTGTACACAACTGTGCCTGTAGAGTAGATTGGTGAAGGATCTTGGAGAGATCCTCTTAAACAAGGGAATTGATGTTCTAAACTAACTTGTTAGTAACATCCTTGATGATTGTTGTCTCTAAATTTGTGATGGTTGTATGAGGAGGGCTAGGAGGTGGTAATTATGTTTCTTGCACACTTTGTTCCTTTTCTTGCTACTGATCAGTTGTTGCCATTTCTTCTCCTTTAGTTGATTCCTCTTCTTCTTTTCCCTTATTCTCTTCCTCTCTTCTTTCTTCCTCACCTTTCTTTTCCTTCTCTTTCTTTTCTTCTTCTATTTCCTTTGTCTCTACCTCTCCTTTATGTTCTTCTGCTCTCTTTTCCTCTTCCTTCTCTTTGGCACTAGTTTCTGCCTTATTGGTCTCCTCTACTTTATCATCAATAATTTTATAAATTGTTTTCCATAATTGTGTGCATTTATTTACAACATCTTCGATCTTATTCTAAAGAATGCAAAAGGTTCTGTACTTGCGTGCAAACTTTCCACTATGTTTCTTGTTTGCCTTGGTTATTTGAGCCTTTGTCATGTCAAGCTTCAGTTGAGCTAGGGTAGATTCTCTAATCTCCCTCTCCATCTTTAGATAATAATGCCACTTATTCTCAACTATTTCATAAAGTTCCTTGGGCATAGTATTGTCAAGCTCTAGAGGTGTGTTTTTAAACTCTGTCATCATGGCATACACAGATTCCTCTACTTTATTCTACTCTTCCCTACTGAGCTTATTAAAATTAAGTGACTTTAAATCATTCAAGTCTACATTTTTAATCTTATTACAAAGTTTATCAATTGCAGATGTGGGAGGATGGCTTACCACTTTAAATTGGTTGATGTCCTCATATTTTGTTCTCTCTTCATCATCTGTATCTGGTTGTGCCACATATCTTCTTCTCTTCTTGGGCTCTTTAGTAGGCTGATCAGTGGCTTTCTTCTTCTTTGATGCCTCTTTGGCCTTTTAAGGGGTTTCCCTTTTAGTGGCCCTTGTTGTTGTTGGCTTAGCTAGTGCTAGTTTGGTTTGAGCTATCTTGGTGACCGTTTTAGGCTTGGGTTGAGCTAAAGGTTGTGTTTCTTCCTTTCTCTTCTTTTGTTCGGCAAGTGTAGGTGCTTCCTCGGCTTCTTCTCCCTCGACACCTTCCTCCTTATCTTATCCTAGGCCTTGTGTCAGCTCTACTAGGCCTTGCCCTTGCTCACCATCTTCCTCACTGTCTCCTTCTACTGCTTCTTCTTCACCTACTTCTCCTTCAATGTTTGCTCCAAATGTCTTCTTTATCTTCCTTACCATTTTATCTTTCTTCTTAATAATAGAAGTTGTTTTCAATTTAGTCTCAACTTTGGACTTGACAACATCATATGTCCCAAAGTGAGGAGCTACCTTATCAATTTCTTCTGCCAGTAATGTTGTGATTGTTGCTAAGGCTTCATCTATATCAAGCTCATATCCCAATGGCCTTAGCCATCTTATTCTTGGTATTGCAGCTTGAATGTAGGTGTAGTCAATGTCAACCAAGAAACATATGTCATTGACATGTTGCTCAACCAATGAGATTGTTATTCTCATTCTCTGCTTCATAGACTTCTTAAAGTCTTCAAAATAACTTGTCATCTGAGCCTCAAAATTGTCTCCCATCTGATCAATGAACTCATTGATTTTTGTAATAGCAATTTTTTGGGGGTTCCAATTTACCTTTCCTATTGAAGGGAATTCTTCCATCACATAAAAGAATATACACATAAGAACTGAACCAAATTTTCATTAAGCACCTTTTGATCTCCTTATTGCTCCTAGGTTCTCATTAATTTGTTGCAACATGAGTTCTACCAGATCATAGGTGTGGTCTTTATTCACCAATTTGTATGCTACATCAACTGCTAAATAAGGCACAATGTTCAATCTACTAGATTGATAGAACTTATGAGATATTATTCTTACAGAAAAAACTAGAAGGGCATCAGTTATAGTATTAATGGTCATTCCCCCATTGTTCCACTTGGCTCTTGTATTTTTCTCAATGACCTTCTTCTATCACTTCTCAAGGTCTTTGGCCGATCTAGGGTTGGGAATCTCGTAACCCTATGAACTGATAAGTAGGAGATAATTTCCGCAGCTAGTCAAATTGTGATATGAATATCAGGATTTAACTGTGTGATTCTGAGTCAAACTCGATGACCCATATTTCATGAGTAGTGATTCAACATGAATCCATCTCTCACGAGAATAAATGGAACACTTAGCACTCATTGGATCTAGGTGATGCTCACAGGGGTGAAGCACTGGGACTTCCCGAGAGGTCACCCATCCCAGTACTACTCCAGCCTGAGCGCGCTTAACTACAGAGTTTCCTCCATAGTTAAACCCAAAGCTTGCAACCCCATTTGCAAAACCTTCATGGATTTAACCATGTGATTTTGCAAATGGGGTTGCAAATGGGGTTGCAAGATTTGGGTTTAACTATGGAGGAAACTCCGTAGTTAAGTGCATTCAGGCTAGAATAATACTGGGATGGGTGACCTCCCAGAAAGTCCCGGTGCTTCACCCCTATGAGCATCACCTAGATCCAATGAGTGCTAAGTGTTCCATTTATCCTCGTGAGAGATGGATTCATTTTGAATCACTACTCATGAAATATGGGTCATCGAGTTTGACTCAAAATCACACAGTTAAATCTTGATATTCATATAACAACCCTATGAACTATTCTATTTGTAATCTTGATAGGTCCTATCTCCATCCATAGACATCTATCATGAGTTTGACTCAGAACAATGTGAATCCATTAAGTTTTGAATCCTATAGGGTAGACTAGGGCATTGGTCAAACCCTTTTTCTCAACTATCTTGAATTCTTTTTTCAGAATCTTGTTCTCACACAGTTTTTCATAAGCTTGGAATATTTCAAAGTCACCTATGGCACCAATTTTGCAGTTGTAGCACTTTCTCACATCTTGAACCATGACTACTTTAGGTGAAATGATGGATAATACACCAGCTGGGTCATCTTTGTAGGCAACTTTGGGGATTGGCCTGAATTTGAGTTGCTTTACTTCATTGTTGACTAATTGAATCTCATGATTCTCTTTTGCTTTGGGGTTTCTTGAGCTAGAGGCCATTTTACTGAACTAGGGTTTTAAATGTATTAAAACTTTAACTTCTGCATAGCTCGACACCTAATAAATACCTTTGAATTGATGAGTTCATGCTGAATTACAGTTGAAATTGATGCAAATGGTTGCTAGGTTGTTGATTGATCACTTCTTCACTCTTCTTGACTTTTCTCTATGTTCGAATGGCATAAAAATGAACGAAATTCAACCTTATACCTATCAAAGACCTAACATTAAATGCTTCATGCATATAGCTGTAAACTCGGCACTTGAAGGATTCAATGTGACTCGACTCCCATTGTAATTCATTTACTTGGCCTCCATTAGACTTCTACCTCACCTGGCTTCAACTATTAGCTCGGCAGCTATTAGAAACTCGGCATCCATTGGAGCTTTGCTTGGCATCTAAGAGGAACTTGACAGCTTCTTCAAAATTTTGCTTGGCATCTTTCCTTATGTTGATTTCTTCTCTATAGTACTCTTTCATTTTTTGGGACTGATGTATGATATAACTTTGCATATCAATCCCATACACTCTTCTTTTGCTTAATTGAATGAAGTGTGATCACTTGACCTCTTGGGTGAAGTGATCTCTCCATTTGATGTGTTGCACTCATGTTTCTTCTAGTCTTGTTCATTTCCCCTCTTATTTTTTCAACGTCAACCTTCTCTTTTCCTTTGTTGACTTTTGTCTTGGGTGCTTTTGACTTTATTGGGCAATTCCTGCTAATATGACTAGTCTTCCAGCAACTGAAACATTTAGTTTGACTTAACCATCTGCTGTAACTCCCTCTAAAATGTGTCCTTATGCAATTTTTAGGAATGTGTCCATACTCTTGACAATAGTGATAGCTATACCTAGTATTTTAATCCTAGTTGTAGTAATGTGCATGGTTGGTTCCTCTTGCAGGCTGATTAGGTGTCCACATAGGCTTTGATATACATTCAAATGCTTTATGTCCATGCTTTTTGCAGTTGTAGCAGTGACCTTCAAATTTTGATGTCCTCATAGTCTTGGTTCTACATTCATGTGCTTGATGTCCTTGCTTTTTGCACTTGTGACAAAAGCTTGCATTTGTAGGCTTATCATGTTGATGACTATTCTTGCTCCTACACACATTAGAGGTATGTCCCTTTTTACCATAAAAATGACAAGTAGGTTTAGTGTTTTTACCTTTGTTAGTCCTTTCTTCTGCAATCTTGGATGATTATCCTTGTTTAGTGCTGGTGTAGCCAAGTCCTGAAGTATCATTACTAGCCCTTTGTGATTTTAGCAATCGTTCAAACTACTTGATAGCCTCATTGGAGTTTTTGAAGCTTTTTGCTATCTCCTTCTCTCTTTTCAATTCATTTTGTAATTGTTCATTCTGCATCTTCAAGGTGGAAATCTCAATGTCGTTAATGTTTAGCTCATGATGAGCATTCATCATCTGGCTTAAGGTGTCTGGCTGCATGTTTTAGATTTTTTCAAATTCAATTATCTTCTCCTCTAGTCTATTGGTGAGATTTCTCTTGTCATCTTCTATCTTGGCCTTGTCTTCAATGGCTCTATTCTTTTGTTTAGTCACTTCACAAAGCATTATAGCTTGTGTTTCTTGTTCAAGTTTGAGTAATCTAATTTCTTCATCTTGTGCTTTGTTTTTCTCCATCAGTTCTGCTATTGTTGCATCAAATTCCTTGGAATCTCCATTTGAGAACACGTGTGTAGTATCAATCTCCTTGTAGTGTATATCATTTTCAGCTATGGCTATCTCCTTTCTTCTTTTTAAGGACTTTCTCAATTCTTCTCTAGCTTCTTCCACTTTGTGTAGAGCTAGGTGCACATCAATCACCTGATTGTCTATGATCTTCCCAAGTTTGAAGACTTCCATCTTCAGATCTTTTCTCTAAGTTGTTAGGCTTCTCCTTGTGAGAACCAATAGCTCTAATACCAATTGTTGGAATGTTCAAAATGGTAAAAGTACTTCTGAGAGGGGGGGTGAATCAGAAGTACCACACTTTTAACTCTTTTCTAATCTTTTAAATCAAATAACTGAAAAGCAAATTACATGCAAGTAAACACATAAATGAACATGAAGTTAATCACATGCAATAACACATGACACTAGATTTGGTAACCTAGAAACCATCCAGGAATAAGAAGGTAAAACTAGGGTGGGGATGATACCCACAAAAATCACTACAGCAATGAATGTTCAACCACTTATGATGGTCTTCCCTATTAAAGGCTTTACAATGTGTCAATAATGACCTGATTAGAGGATTTACAAACACTTTACATGAAGTGTCACCCTATTAAAGGATTTGCAATAGGTTGTTAAACCCACCTAATACAATAGGATTTTCAATCACCTTCTCCAAAGGTTCTCCTAGACCTAGCTATTAATCTAACCTATCAAAATAGGATTTTCAACTTCTAATACAATGGCAAACAAGTATTAGGAATCTTTGACCTGATTGCATACAATCCTCAATTGCTGATTTCAGGCACTTGTTCTGCTCCTTCTGACCTTGATCCTCTAAGATGTAATATCTGGTTGTGTCTCTTGTCCCTTGTACCGTTCTAATCAACTAGATGTATAATTGTTGCTCTGTTCCTCTAAGTCTTACTCACTTTTCACTGAATTTCGCTATAATCTCCCCATACACTATTCTCATCCACATATGCAATGGGTTATCAACCTCCTTTTAAAGATTTGTGAAGACTTAGGGTAGGTATGGATCTACAATCCATATTGAATTTTAAGTTCCCACTCATTCCTTGCATTTTTATCATTGATTGTAAGCCTTCTCCATTTTTTTGATTGGCTACATGTTGATCGCATAGGGAATGTAAAAGATTCATTCTTATCCTTTTTCTCCTTCGAAATCCTTCTATGTCTGCTCCAAAAATGGTTTACATCTGAGTTTGTGAGGGCACAAACTCATATGTTGATTCTGTGTTACTTAGCACATACTGGACTACTGATGCTTGGCACATATACTATCCTGGATTGCTCGGCACCAATTACACTCTATCTCACTCAGCACATATATGATTCTGGTTCACTCAACATATGAAGCATTCTGACTTGCTCGGCATCAACTGTGACTTGGCACCTATATGTCACTCGGCACTTACATACTGCTCGACACCTATTGAAATACTGACTCGGGTCACATTGTGGCTCGGCATACATAGTGCACTCGACTTCAATGTAGAAAGTGATTAAGTGTGTTGACACTCAAATGTCAAAACTATCTAAGGACCAATAGTCTAGCCCCGCTAGCACTTGAAACCTTTTGTGTTGTTTGTCTTTTTTTTTACTCTTAATGTTTCCCTTAATATATTATATTTTACTTTTCTTACAAAATAATTGCAAAGATAATACCTTTAAAAAATATTGAATCTAATGACAAACATTAGAACTATAATGCTACATCATGATCAAAGTGGTCTATACTAGATATACATATTATTATTGAGTTCTTAATTTAAAAATAACCATTAGATATTATTGTTTCTTTGTATGTGTGCATTTGTATTCATGTATAAATCAATTAGTTCTAAAATTTCCTTCCATTGGCATCCATTTTATAGCCAGTTTTTATTGCTTAATCTTTTATCTTTCACCTAAAATATTATAATTCATACCCTACTCAATAAAGACAATAAAAACTTTTTTCTAGACAACTCGCCTTTAACGTCAATATATTTCAATTATACTAATCTTCCAACTAACCTAAAATTAAAAGATTTAATTAAAATTTTCTTATAAACCATACTATTATTAAACAAATTGTCAACATATTCATTGCACTACTACTAATAAATTGTCCCAATCAACAATATATATTGCATCCAAATCTTTTTTTAAATACAAGATTAAAAAAATCAATTATTGCAATGAATTCGATGTTATAGGGCTTCCAATATCTCGACATTACAATCGCAAAGATTTTATAAAATTTTGGGAGCTTGTTTGATTTTATGCATTCAATTAAAAGATATGGAGGTTTATAAATTCACAAGATCACCTTCAATCAAAGGGTATTTAAAAGATCATTTCAATTAGCAACCTACTTTCAATTGAAAGTGGTTGATATGCGATATTAAGGTCTCTGTAATTAAAAGGAATTTTTTTTAAGTAAAATTGGTTGATATGTAATAGTTAGGTCATCTTTTCAATGAATTTTTTTATTGATTGAAGGTTTTTTATATATAATAGATAAGAAGTCATTTTAATGAAAAAAAATTTAATTGAGGTAGTTGACATGTGAAAGTGGGGAAGTCATTTAATGAAGGAAATTGTCATCAATTGAAGGAGGTGACATCAATTGAAGGAAGTCAATTTAACAAAAAATATCATTTTATTTGAAGATGGGTGACATGATAGTAAAGAGGTCATTCTAATGAAGAATTTTTTTATTAATTGAAGGTGGTTGATATGTGACTGTAAAGTGGTCCTTTTAATGCTACAAAAACTATGAATGAAAGGTGATTGAAGTAGGAAACAAGAAATTCATTATGATAAATATTTAATCATTAATTGAACGTGGATGGCATGTGACATTGTGAAGGTATTTTTAATGAATTAAAACATTCATGTTCACAAGTATTCAATCAATCAATTTTACCTTTTAAAGTTTATTTTTAGGAGAAAAAAAATAGATAAGACTTTATATTTCCAATCCAATAAATATATATAAATAATCAACAATTCCAAATAATAAAAAAATTCTCTAAATCATAAATACATTAATTAGAATGTGTAACATCATTTATAAATTTATATTAATAACTCAATTATTGTTTCTAATTTATATTGAAATGGGGTTCAAATTATTCTAAATGTATTAAATAGCATTTCTAAAATATAGCAAAGTATTTGATAAATAGAAAATTGTTTAAAAAAATAACAAGTACTTCTCATCTTCCCCAATATGCCCTTTGTAGATATTTAAAAATTGGTTCTTATAATTGTCATCTTACTTTTCAAATTATAAAATTATACAAAATTGTTCATCTCTCTACATTTTAGAGGGATTTCAATGTTGGCCCTTTAAAGTTACAAGTTAGGCTTATTTTGAATTTGATTATTAAATGTAATATCTTGATTTTGTTGCCATCATTCCTATAGATTGTTTAAGACTTTGAGATTTACTTGCGTGTCAAAGTCCCTTTTAGCTAGTCTTCCTTTATGAAATAATGCACACCTAAATCTTCATGCTGATTAATCTATTCCACATGGTATTCTCAATGATATTCCCAACAATATATAATTGTTTCTCCTATTAATGAACATGAAAAGAAAACATTACAAAATTACATAAGGAGCATGTACCTCAACATGAATTTATACTCTTTGGGTTAGATATCTTACAAGTCTTTAGTGTTAAATTTTCTCTTGCTGAATATTTGGCATGTACATCTTGTTGGACTTGTTGATCTCATTGTGGTTTTGACAAAGTAAATGACAAAATACTTAGTCATTATCTAGAAAAGTTAGTTGGTCCTCATTGTCACCAAGCTACTAATTAGGCCAAGTGAACAGACCAAGCCCAGTGAATAGATCATGTTGACCATAAGTGTTCAAACAATACATATCGAGTGATATGACAACAGTATGTGTCAAGTCACTTAGGTTTCGAACAAATAGAAGGTATCAAGGAAATAGTATGTGTTGAGTGATTCAAGAGCCGAGAAATAGTATGTATTGAGCCATTTAGAAGCCAAGTGACAACAGAAAGAGCATAATTAAGGCCAAGCATCAGAAGCCTATTGATACCAAGTAACTAGTTTTGAACATGCAAGTTTGTAATGACACAAACTTGTATGTAAACCATTTTTGGCCAACATAATCTTTTATTTTTTATATTAAGAGATAAGGATATAGTCATATCACACATCCCTAGATTACCTAAGAAACCAATAAGAAAGAAGGGAATCTTAAGGCAGAAATAACAATCAACTAGAACCATTGATTATGACCTAAGATTGTCTCCTAATACCTATTTAAAGAGGTAAAACTTAAGGGGGAGTTATCATGAAATGAAGAGGAGTATCATGTACAAAGGAAGGCATGGAGAAGATGCTTAAGTGAAGGATCAAAGATGCAAAACCATTTGATTAGAACCAAGTCAATTGAGAAAACAAGTAGTGAAGGGTTAGAGAAGAGAAATTAGATCGAAAGGATCAAGATACAACTAGTAAAGAAGAGATTTGTTATCTAGTAGAAGGTGCTAAACGAAGGATCGGGTACTAAATCATTTTAATAGGAAATATAGGGTAAATCTCTTAACAGAGTAGTCCTAATAGACTTTTGTAAATCTTCAAACAGAGTGCTTACTTAGTTGTGAGTTTAAATCCTTTAATCAAGGTAAGACCTAACAGTCTTGTAAGCCTTTAATGGGGCAAACCTTTCACAGTGTAGATCATAGATTATGATCAAAACTTTGTAGCCATAATTAGCCATACTTTATTGCTACATTAGTGAAGATTTTTGGGTGTCATCCCCACCCCAGTTTTACCTTCATCTTGGAGGGTTTATGGGTAACCAAAATCTTTTGTGTTATGTGTTTATTTTCATTATGCTATGGATGTGATGCATGGCTAGATATATTTATGTTTATTAGATAAGTTATGAGATGGATGAATGGTGAAATTTTTTTGTGGTAAAAGTTTTAAGTACTTATTCACACCCCCCCCCCCCCCCCCCCCTATGCCCCCCTCAAAACTTACTTTCCCATTTATATTTCCAACAATTGGTATCATAGCCTTGTTCTCTAGAAAGGAAAGTTTGACATCTTGAGAGGTAAGATCTTGAAGATGGAAGTATACGAATTGGGAAAGACTATTGAGAACTAGAAGATTGAAATACAACTTGCCCTACATCAACTATAGGAGGCAAGAGATAAACTGCAACAATTATTAAAGAGAAGAAAGGATCTGGTCATTCAACAAAATGACACTCGATATAAAGAAGACACTACAAAATTATTTGAGGACAAGAATTCTAAAGAATTTGATGCAGCAATTGCAAATCTAATGGAAAAGAATGGTGCCCTAAATGAAGAAGTTGGGAATCTAAAAATAAAACAAGAAACTCGGTCAGTATTATTTTTTGACATAACTTAACTGAAAAAGAAAGTTGAGGAAGGTAAAGACATGATTGAACAAGACAAAATATTATTGGCAAATAGACTTGAGGAGAAGTCATCAAATGTGAAAAAACTAACAAACACTCAACTAGATTTAATGATTTAATGAATCAGGTGATGCTTGCAAATCAAGAACTAAATAGAAAAGACATTGAGATTGCAACTTTGAAATCACAAAATAACCTACTATAGAATGAATTGAAAACTGAGAAGGAATTCATTGAAAGGTTTAATAAGCCTAATGAATCCATAAAGTACTTTGAAAAACTGATGAAAACACCAAGGAAAATTGATGACACTGTTGGACTGGGATATTCCACTAAGAAAAAGGGAGAATTATCTAAAAGTGGGGAACAAAGGAGTGATAAAGGAAAGAACATTAGACCTACCTGTCATCACAATGGAAAAATAGGTCACACTGAAAATGTCTATAGAAGTAACACTGGAAATCAAAACCCTAAGTAGAAATTCAAGGGACACTATCATAACTACAAGAAGCAAGGACATCAGGCACATGAATGTAGGACAAAGACCATCAACACTTAGAGATTTGAAGGATATTATTACAACTGTCAAAAGTATGGACACAAAGCATATGAATGGAAATCCAAACCTAGGTGGACATCAAACAAACAAAAAAATGTACATCATCATGGAAATTCTTACGATTGGGATTACAATATAAGGTATAGTTGTCACTATTGTGGAGAATATGGTCATGTTGTTGTAAATTGCATAAGGACTCACTTTAGAGACAATTACACGAGTTGGTTAAATAGAGAGATTGTATGCTTTAGTAGTCTTAAGGTTAGTCATGTAAGCAGAAACTGCCCAACATGGTCACCTATACCGAGCAGTGAATTCAATAGAGACAAAGGTAAGGTAGATGTTGAAAAGGCAAAGATTTAGATGAAAAAAAATGGAGAAAGAAAGAAAATTGCAACACATCAAGCCAAGATGAGGTCACTATATCCAATGGATCAGGTGATCACATCACCCCCAACTAAGAAATTAGAGGTATGTATGGAACTGATATTTGAATGATATATTTTGCATCAGTTCCAAGCATGTAAGGTATAAAAAGGATATATCAACATAAATAAAGTTGCAATTTAATGGTTAGAAGGATGAGATATTCTATCATTGGGAGATATTCTATGTTACTGTCAAGTATTAGATGAAATTGTTTTGATAGCCAAGAAAGCTATATTGACGAGCTCAATGTATGTCCTATAAAGATCGAGCTAACAGTTGTGTAAGCATGAAGCATTAAATGCAAGGTTTTCAAGGCTATATAATCAAATTTTCAAGTCATTTTCACCTAGTAGATGATCAAAGAGCATCGAGGCAATTTGTGAAAGAGATTTGAGTGACTACAAAGGCGATTCAACTATTACTCAACTTCTTTCATCAAATTGTGAGGTATTTTATTTGTGCTGAGTTATATTGTTTTTGCGAGAAAGTTAAAATGGTAGTGATTTCTTCAGTGGTAGTAAGGAAGGAGGGAGAAGAGGTTACAAATGTTCAATTGATCAATAATGACATTTGACAAACACCATTGCATGTAATAAGCATACAAAGGAGATTTATTAGGTGTGTTGTCAATGATTCTATCAAAGGTATTACTGATACAACATGTGAGATGTTACATGTGCAAGGTTGGAGAGATTAGTGACCTTGAAATCATAGAAGCATATCAAAAACTATGTGACAATAAAATTCTGGAGGAGTACAAGATTGTTGAGTAGAAAGGGTTAACCCGTGCCCTATATTTTTTGCATGTATTCAAGACAGAATGGATAAAGACTATCTTGAGCTGAATTCATGACAATCAATTGTGGTTAGAGAATGGTCTTATTAAAATCTCAAAAATAATTATGCATAGGGTAACAAGGTATCCTACCCTCGATAGACCCAAGACCTTAAGGCACAATGCAAAGGAAGCGATTAGAAAAGCTACATGAGCTACATGGAATAAGAAGGGAATGTCTATAGACACTATCATAGAACCTATTATTGCATTTCTAGTATGTGTGATTGCACACAAATTCTACTAGTAGAGATGACTCAACAGTGTGCCATGTATTGCAATAGACCTCAGTAACAAAATTGTCAAAAGGAGTCACAACTATGACCTAGTCAAGCTACAGCTTCAACAACTATCAAAAAATCTTGAAGCAATCAAGAAAGCCAAGAGTTCCTCATGTAAGTTTGGTTTACTTATTGTTTGTAAATTTTTCTATGTGAAAAATATATTTCCTACATTTGGTAAAGTTGTATGGAAGACTAGTTAGTCCATCACCCAGTGAAAAGGGGAGTACATTGAGCAACTAGGAGAAAACTTTGACTCAGTTATGACTAGCTATTTTGAAGATTTATTACCTGTATCTCTAGTGGAGAAACATTATAATGATGTTTATTTCCTATTAAATGTTGACTACACCTATGTTCAAGTAGCTATTCTAACGGTAAGATAGATGAGACCTATACCTTATGAGGTGGATGTAGATGAAGCATCAATAGCCATCACTGCATTGTTGGCAGAGGAAGAAGACAAGGAGGAGGAGGAGGAGGAAGAAGAAGAGGAAGGAGCTTTGAAATTCACATAAGTATTAGGTGAAGACCATGATTCTGATGAGGAAGAACTTGAGGAAGAAACATAGGAAATAGGGAAAAAAGAATAGTAGAACACTCAAAAGCCCAAGAAGATTTCAAAGGTGAATGAACAAAATCCTGGTGCACCTTTAATAAGGTCAACCACAAGGGCAACCACTACATTAGCCAAAGATATACAATCAAAAGACAAGATGAAGGAGAGGAAGTAGAGGAAGAGGAGGAAGAGGAGGATGACAAGGAAGAGGAGGAAGGTGAGGAGGAGGAGGAAGAAGAGGAAGAAAAGGAAGACAAGGATGAGGAGGAAGAAGGAGAAGGAGAAGGAGAACAAGAACAAGAACAAGAACAAGAACAAGAATGAGAATGAGAACAAGAACAAGAAGAACCAGAAGAAGAAAAGAAGAACAACAACAACAACAAGAGGAAGATGAAGACAAAGATGAAGATGAAGACAAAGAGGAAGAAGATGATGATGATGATGATGAATGAAGAATGAACATAATCTTGGTGCACCTTTAAAAAGGTCAAGCACAAGGGCAGCCACTGCATTAGCCAAAGAAACACAATCAAAAGGAAAGAAGAAGGATGATACTGCAGAGCCGGGCCAACCTGCAAAGAAACTAAGGATGAAATACAAACCCGAAGAAGAATCATATGAAGAGAAGACTAAATCAAATGATATGAGTCAATTCAAAGTGGTAAGCTGCAATCCCTCATCTGATATAGATCATTTATGTGATAATATAAAGAATGATGCAGATCTATCAAGATTTCAGCATATTGATTTTGATAAGTTAGACAATGGAGACAAAAAATATATATTAAAGAGGTTATATATGATATAATGGTTACATTCAAGAAAATTCAGCATGATGACTGAAAAGTAGATAAGAGAGGCTACCTTAGCATAAGTTATGCCTGAACTAGATAAGAAAATTATTTCAAAAGCTATAGAAAAATATAAAGGGAGATTTTCTCCTAAATACAGGGCTTTTAACATTATAAGGAATCAAGTGGAAGAGGTGGTAACCCAAAGTACATTACTTGGGAAATCAATCTACGGGTTGACCACAAAAGTAGTACAAGAGAAGGATGAAATAGAAAAGGAAGACACACAAGAGGATACAGATGCAAATATGCATGACACCAATCTTCCACAAGAAGAGCAAGAGAGTCAATAGGACGTTGTAACTATTAAGGACATCACTGACAAAACTACATAGAATATTAATCTACTCAGTGATGAGGATATCAAGAAACTGCAACAAGAATCTACTGATGCACCTATTCCATGTGCAAATACTATAATGATAAAAGTTGATGAATCTCCTAAGGTTGAGATTCCATCCACTAAGAAGCCAAAACAAGATACATCTATTGTGCCCCCACATGTTGTAGAAGTTAAGGAGAAAGAGTCACAAGAGAAAACTACATGTCAAGATGAAATTTTGAAGAAGAAAGATGACCTTATAAAGCATCCATATTCAATGCCCACATTTTTCATTGAGATGAAAGAGAAAGAGGTATATACACCAGATATATCATTGCCTACTCTACAAAGTTTAGGTCCACCAAAAATTGTGGTAATTGATAAAGAGGGAAATGTAGAGAATAAGGGTAAGGAAGATATTCCTACACCCACCTCACTAAAACCTATTGAAGATAAAAAGGAGGATGAACAAGGAGAAGAGGGTAAGAAGACTAGTGAAATAGAGGAGTAGGTAGCTATTTAGATATTGGTTACTTTTCAAGTTACTACATCACCACTCAACAACCAAACTCTTCATAGACTAAGTACTCAAGAAATTCCATTGCAAATATCAAGACCAAGTACCAGCACACCCAAGAGTGTTGAGACTACATCACTAGAGGATGTTAGTTTGGACGAAGTGATTATGTTGCCACAGTTCAATCCTACAACAATCAAACTTGAAGAAATAGAAGTACTCCAAGAACTCTACAATGCAAGTCAAAGCAAGAAAAGCTCAAGAGAGAGCACAAATATAAACATGTTTTACATGAGAGTAAAGATATTTTTGTAGATGCTTTTGATGTTTTAGATTCATTATCCAATAAGCTTATCATTGAACAACTTGTACATATAGTTGATAGGATAAAAGATGAGGACATAGAGTCTAATCTCAAGTTATTGGAATGGTTTGAAAAGAAGTTTCACACTAAGGTCATGGATAAAATATCCACTACTATTGAACTTAGACAGGTTGATTTATCAACACAAATGGAGAGTGTGAAGAAAGTTTTGGATAACATATTCTTTGTATACCAAACTATGCAATTTTGATTTCTTTACTCAAGAAAATTAACAAACTATTGATAGGTTGCAAGGAGATTTATAGTCTACTAGAGCTACATTGAAATTATCTCTTGGCACCAGTCAATTACACTTTCAGAGATTACTTCTTACACAAAGTAGATATGTCGAGTTGCAAGCTAAAGATGCAAAAATAAGATCAATTTTGATTAGCATCCAGTCCATGTTGACTCCCACACATGGAAGTTTTGCAAAGAGAACTACCATTTGTAGAAACATTGTTGAAGAAAGATTTCGATCTTTCAACTCAAGAAAGACTAGTGGACATGGTAGCTAATTTGGAAATTCAAATCCAACCTTTAGATGCAGCCAGAGATAATTGGGATTCCACAATAGGAATCATTATGGAAGTACACAAACCATTTTTGGGTAAATACACTTTAAGTGTACCACCCTCAAAGAAATAAGTGTCAAAAAAGGGGGATTTTGTAAATTTTGTGGATTTTGTCAAGGTAGAAAATAAAGGCAATATATTTTTGAAGCAAGAGTTATAGAACCAACATGAAGTATTTACTTAGGGGGAGTAACCAAGTAATGAGACAGTATTTTGAAAATTTTGAAGATTTTGAAATTTTGAATAACAACCAAGTAGAAATTCTAGATTGTCTAACCTATGCATGTTACAAGATAATATATGCCATGACAAAGTGACAAAACACTTAGTCATTATCTAGCAAAGTTAGTTGGTCATCATTGTGACTGAGCTACTACTTAGGCTGATTGAATAGAGCAAGTCGAGTGAATAGAGCATGCCAAGCATAAGTTTTTAGATAATACATGTTGAGTGATATGACAACAGTATGTGTTGAGTCACTCAAGTGTTGAGCAAATAGTATGTGCCAAGTGATTTAAAAGTCGAGCAATAGTATGTTTTAACCCATTTAGAAGTTGAGTAACACTAGAAAGAGTACAATTAACGTCAAGCATCAGAAGCCTATTGATGTCGAGTAACCAATTTTGGACATGAGAATTTAGAATGGCACAAACTTGTATGAAAACTATCTTTGGCCGACATAATATTTTATTTTCAATATTAAGAGATAAGGATCCAGTCATATCATGCATCCCTCAATTACCTAAGAAACCAATGAGAAAAAAGGGAAGCTTAAGGCAATAATAACAATCAACTAGTCATTGATTATGACCTAAGATCATCTCCTAATACCTATTTAAAGAGGTAAACCCTAAGGGGGAGTTATCATGAAACAAGGAGGAGTATAATGTGTAAAGGAAGGCATGGAGAAGATGCTTGAGAAGACAAGCAGTGAAGGGTTAGAAAAGAGAAAATAGATCATAAAGATCAAGATACAACTAGTAAAGAGGAGATTTGTTATCTAGCAGAAGGTGCTAACTAAAGGATTAAGTATTAAATCATTTTAATAGGTGATATAGGGTAGATCTCTTACAAGATTAGTCCTAATAGACTTCTATAAATCTCCTAATAGAGTACTTACTTAGTTGTGAGTTTAAATCCTTTAATCAAGGTAAGACCTAATAGTCTTGTAAGCCTTTAATAGGGAACACCTTTCATAAGCTAGATCATATATTATGATCAAGAATTTGTAGTCATAACTGGCCACACTTTATTGCTCCAGTAGTGAAGATTTGTGGGTGCCATCCCCACCCTAGTTTCACCTTCACCTTAGAGGGTTTCTGGGTAACCAAAATCTTTTGTGTTATGTGTTGATTTACATTATGTTATGGATGTGATGCATGGTTAGATATATTTTAGTTTATTAGATAAGTTATGAGATGGATGAATGATGACTGATTCAACTCCCCACCCCCCCTCCTCCTCAAAACTTACTTTCCCATTTATATTTCCAACAGGACTAATTGTCAATATTATCATTTGGATTAAGGAAATGGACTACCTCTTATGGATCATTTAGATCTAACATTTGTATTCAGTGTTAATAGGTTGGTTTTTTAGCACAATGAAAAATATGTTTCAATAATTGTATTAGAGCTAGGTTTGGGATTTGAATCTCCTGGGTGATGTTAACCTTGGGATTATAAGACTCATCACTATCATCATCCTTTGCATTCAAGACATATATTAAAAATTTCATGTGAATTATTTAATGCCCCAAGTTATGTGGGGGGGAAGGAGGGAGGAAATCAATTCCTTGTGGCGGGACCCACCATAGATGTCATGCAGGCTAAGCCTTCGATGGAAGTACCATGCCACCCTCCTTATTAAAGGAGCCGCAGGCAATGGTTATGAGGGTAATTTTATGTTTTGTTATTTATTTTCTTTATTTATAAATTTTTTAATATATATTTTATTTAATATTAATTTTATTATAATTTATATAAAATCATTTTATATATATGTAATATTATATATATATATAGGCACTACAACACAACAGTAAATTGTGAGCCTCTTATCGAAGAGGTCTTGGGTTTGAATCTACTCGTGCTTAATAAAATAATAATTAATAATACATAATAATTAATCTTGGCTTCGGCCTCTTACCGATCCAAAAAAAATTATATATATAATTTAATATGTATAATATTTAATATGTAAATAATTTAATATATATATATATATTTATTTTTATTTTTTTTATCAATAAGAGGCTAAAGCCAAGATTCATTATTATTATGTGTTGTAATTAATTATTATTATTTATTCAATTTGAGTATACTCGAACCCATGACCTCTCATATAGGAGGCTCACAATTTACCATTATGTTGTAGGCTCTTGCCTCATATATTATTTGATGTTAATTAAATGTTTATTTGTATATTAAATGTTATTATATTTAATTTTTTAGAATATATTTTTTTATTTAATTAATGTATTATTTAATAAATAGAATTTACTACATGAATAATATAATATGAGTATTATATATATATATATATATATATATATATATATATATATATATATATATATATATATATATATATATATTTCTAATGGCTAGGTGGGCCAACTAAAATAAATTAGGAATCTTAAAATTTGAAAATAATAGCTTAACAAGAAAATAACTATTCATGCCAATAGTGGCATGTTGTGATGGTTAAGTTGTTGCGTTGTTATCCTTGCCATCAAGGTTCAAATCTCATGGGGATGAGGTCCCTCGTTTGTGGCCTCACTGGTTCATAGCTCCAGGTCAAAGCGTTTACCCCTCTTAAAATAAAATAAGAAAATGACTATTCATGATTAGATGTAATTATCCTAATTATTTAAAAGGGAATGCCTAGCAGATATTTAATACCAAATTGAGATGTTTTAAATTTCATTAGTTGTCATGGGGTGATTTAACTGAGATTGAGTAAATCGGAGATGCAGATACAATAGTGGCATCATTTTTTTCTTTTCTAATGGAACTTTGGTAAACTATAGACTCTATAAATAACCCTTGGTGAATTATAACATAAGCATGACTTTAGTCAATTATAAACTAGGAAACAAGTCTAAAACTCTAGGACATCAAACTGGAACGTGTAACTAGTGAACTTCAACAAAAGAAAACTAAACCTAAACGTGATCTCTTAAACATTCAACTTGATCTATCAACTTGTACATCCTAAAAAATTGAATCAGTTGTTGATGTAGTTGCAACTCAATTTAGATATGCAATTAATTAACCTAGTTTTAAACTTGTTAGAAAAACAAAATTGTTGTTGTATTTTTGTCCAATTTTTGGGCATGACAAATTCATTGATCTCTAGAATTTGTATTGAGTATTAATAATTTGATCTTTTCACACAATGATAAATGTTTTCTAACATATATACCATATCTCCTTCATCCATTATCATACATTCCCCTACTATTTTCATATCCAATGATGCATCTTCCTTCCTTCTTCCCCCTAATTATGTCCCTCATTATGGGTTCTCTTAATTATAAGACCTTCCCACCATGTTTGTAACTCCCCACCAAGGGATCCAAAAGAACTAATCTAAATTTTTACTAAGTTTTCCAAACTTTTTTTTTAAGATAAAGATACAACAACAGTAATAGAATAGCAAAAGCAATTAACATACACTCATACATCAACAACACATAAATAGGTTACAACTCTTAAGGATCCCAAGACATCGAGGCACATTTAATTTTAATTAATACTAAGTAAAATAAATAACACATCCACATGAAAGAATAATTAAAAGTCCAAGTCCATTTAAATAATATACAATTACATATGATGCCACTTGGCAATAAAAAAAAATGCACAATCATCCACTATACAAGTCACAAGGTATGAAAGGCTGAAATAATATACATCATGAAATAGATTACATCATCTTGTAAGATCTATGAAATCAAATACAATGCACTAAGTATAATCATCCATCATAGAAATACAAGAATAGATAGAAAGGAACATCTGCACAAACACATCCAGTAGTGGCATCTGACGATTGGATCTCAATGGTATAAGAAAAATCATTATCACCTGACCTCATGGAACCTAAATGGCCCCACTAATACATTTGGCATCAATTTGCGATGGCCAAGTGTTGGAATTGCGACGCAAATGTGTCGCCACTGCGACAGCAGCAGACGTCGTTATTTTTTAGTCGCAAATTATGACGTTTATTCTTGGACGTTGCAATTTCGATGCCTATCCGTCGCAAGCTCAACATTCTATCCCATCATTGCTCCCGTCGCAATGGATGTGGTTCTCATTGCAATTCTGACGTCTTCACCACGCATTACGACGAGGTGGCGTCGGCATCTGCCCACGGGTTTGCTGAGGCGGGAGCCTTTACAGTTCATCTGTGGGCGTCGCAATTGCGACGTCCATGGAAACTTGCGACAGTGTTGTCGACGCCGCTGGCCATCGCAATGTTTGCAAATGTGTCACAATTGCGACGCAAAATCATCAATTGCGACGGTGTTGCTATGCACTCGACGCTTATTTCATCGCAATGCACGTGCGTACGTCACAATTGCGACGTTCGTGGTTAGGAATATGGTGGGGCCATTGTGGTGGCGACGCCAACTGCCGTCACCACCACAGCGGCCCCGCCACAAGCTCCCTGATTCCAATTATATGGTGATTGGATGTTGTGAAATAAATTTAGATGTGGCATATTAGGCTTCACAAGTTTTTTTTACCATCTTTTACGATTCAAAAGAACCAGTGTTGTGCAATTTGAAAGCTAAATTCATAATAAAGTGCTCTCAATTGATCCATTTCTACTCAGCTTATATAGGCAATGGTGATTTAATAGCAATCACAAACAGTGACATGGAAAGGAGAAATGTTGTGCTTATTATGACGGGCCAAACAAAATGAATTGCTAGTGATGTATTTGCATTTGAAAAGAATCACTGTGTTTTTAGATGAAGAACTTGTGGAGTTCTTGTCAGATTTGGAGGCAAGAAGTCAACAAGTTTGATTTTCCTCCTTACTAGCTAATGCTAAGGGGGAAAAAATTATTGACAAAATGTGGGCCAAAATTCTGGAAAAATTTGGGAAAATCCTGATCAACCTTTTTTTGGGAAAATATCTTGATCAAGACAGCAAATCAGAGATCTAGTATCACAACAGATCATTTCCCAGGAATAATAGAATCACATGCCTGAAATAATGATGGAGAACTTCTGAACCACTAGAATAACTATATCTCTGACTCACCTTGTGCGGCATCAACTTTGTAATAGGAACCAATGATGGAAGATTACTGGGTTAGAACTTGATATGTATCAATAGAAAGGAATGAAGAACATTGTGTACGTAGTGAATCATGATATACATAACGTGTTATACAACTCTGAGGATGAAGCAAGATGTCATAGTAGTTTCAGTGAGTAGTTGTCTTCTATGCAAAGCAAGTATTGTTACCAAAACTACTTACCATGTCACCTACAAAGGCAATGAAAAGATTAAGATCTAAAGTATGCGATGGGAGTATGCAGTGGAAATGATCTGCATAGGGCCTCTTAGAGCACTCTACGATTACAGATCATAATTGCAATTTGTCTATGTTGATGGAGAATTTTATTTTGGTGAAGACAAAGACAATATTCAAGCATTGCTGGTACCAGATGATCGACCTCATACTTAAAACAATAACAGCCACAAAATTGTATATTGGGATGGCACATAATGAAATATTCTGGATTTATTTTGTTCTTAGCTCCTCATCTCAAGTCGTAATTTTTGGAGGACATATCGACTTTTATATATCCAATGACTTATATGAATAAAACAACAATTATATATCTCACAAAGGTAGAAGTATAATGAAGTGTGATACTAATAAGGCACTGAGACTGAAAAGTTAATTATTTTGGGTGACCCATCTACTAGGTGAACCAAATAAAGAAGTTGTGTGGTGGGACAAATGCCACAAATAAGACCTCATTCAATTAAGAGGATCGTGGCTATGATGTGCCAACACAATGGATAAAATTGCTAATCATTGACACAAATTCTCATTTATAAAATCCTTAAAGTTACCTTGACATAGCAGTAGTGAATATGCAGGGGGAGCAATTACTGTCCTTTGGGGAGCTTCTAATCTGCTTGCAAGGGATTGCATAAGATTGATAAAGCAATATTATATTGTTGACTGAACTGCTGACATCTTTGCATTTACAAGGAGTTGGTAATGAAAATACACATCCATTCATACAAGTACTCTAGGGTTCCCATATCAATATCAATGGGATGGAAATAATTTTAGATTTCAAATATAAATTTTAAAGGCTCTATCTTGGAAAAATATAAGGTGTGGATATGTGTGAATGAGTAAGAGTGCGTAGTATGTGTGAAATAAAAAAGAAGACAATGGAGCACAACACACGCTAGAATCGCAACATAATATGGGAGTATAGACAGTATATCCAAATTGTTGGACAAATTGGCTTAAGGGAATGTTACCAAGAGATGGGATGCATCGATTGGAGATTAAGGGCATGCATAAATATTTTTGTGAAAGAGAGTGTATGTGATATAAAATAGAATACTACAACAATAACGGATAATATGGCTAATCCAAGATGATTTGATTATGTGGTATTTGTAAAACCCATTAGGAAGAGCCAAACCATCTTATCAAACTATCAATATGGCTAGTCTCTCATTCTACATACTATGACATTAACCCTTCTTGATATGTGTAACCCTTGTACTTATGAAGTCCTTGCATAGCCATTGGATTTCAAACATTGTACTATGAATTGATATAAGAGTGGTGATCTCTTATGAAGTGTTGGAGTTTATGAGTGTATCACAACCTATATGGAGAATTAACACACATTCGTGTGTTTTGGGGTAGGGTGGTTATTTGAGTATCTTATTGAGCTTCACTTTGTTTCAAGAATAGTTTAATATTCTCTACTAAATAGGGCCAACCACGTGAAGGTGGAAGCTCATTTGGCTCCACCCCCCTCCCCCTAACATCACTCTACATTCCTCGTTAACATCTAACATTCATTCATTCTTTCAACCATTAATAAAATGTAACATTCAATCAATATCAGATGATTACATTCAATCAATATCACATGATAACATTCATTAACACATTAGATTTGTTAGCATGCAACATTCATGAATATTCTGCATTAACACATAATTCATGAACATTCATTAGCACATAATTAAATTCATTGAGACATAAAATACATTCATTATCAATTAAGGTATGTAGTGACAATCATTTTTTTTTTTCTTTCTATTTCTTTTTTCTATGTAAGCTCTAAGAGGAGCATCAGTGTCATCATCAATTCCCCCCTCGTCAGTTGTTCTGTTCTCTGTTCTTGATGATCTCAAATTCCTATGCTGTTGTAAAGGGGGGTCCTCTGCAATAACAAATAAAAGAGTTAAATTAAAAATAATTTATTATAATTTTTACAAGTATTTAATTATTTTAAATAACATAACTGTGTCTCTTTACCTGATCTGACCACATCATTTTGTCTGGACTCAATGTCAACACGGTCATGAACATCAACCCCTCGATCCTCAACAACTGCTATACAAAATGTTACGTTAATCCAAACACCAATTGCAATTACATATATAAAATTTAATAGCAAATGTATACCTCCACCACTTGGATGCACATCATGCGAACCTTCGACATCCACAGATTGTGTAGAAGGATTGTCAGGCTGCATTCCAACATCCTACACATTGTTATCACTGCTTGCTTAAAACAGATATACTCACTTTATATTGGAACTTAACATCAAATAGACTAATTGGTAAAGTATTAAATTTGAAATAAATTTCATTTAGCTTATTTACCTGTGGCTGAGATGCATCAATAATAGAACCTTTCGCACTAATTTTAGCTCGTAGTCGTTCAGCCACGGCTCTATAGCCTTGTTGGAAGCCAATTCTCTTATCGTCTTCTGTGAGGCATCTCTTGAACTCTGAGCCCTACATTTTTGCGTGGTATGGTGAATTTTACTTGCATTGTTTCATCAACCAATGGAGAGTAGTTAAAATATCAATAGCAAATCATCTATATCCATCACAGTATAATAGGAGAAAAATCGAGCAGTTTTGATGGAGCGATCTACTATATAAATGTTGCGTGTTTGGTGCTTTGCTTGTACCAACATATTTTCTCCAAATTCTTAAGTTGGGTAAGAGTTAGTTCAGCTCTTTGGAAATAAAAATGGCTGCAAGTGTTGCTGCATTCCCTCATTCTTTCAATCACTGCCTTTATTCTCAACTATTGGAGGAAAATTCAGTCAAGGGTGAGATTTTAAATAATGTCATATTAGTGAATCACAAGTTTTCTTCACTAATCTAGATTGCAGAGTCTTGACTTCAATTGTTGAATTGTTTATATTGAATATGAAAATCCACTACTGTTATTATATTCTATTGACCTATTTATAATTGATGAGCTAAATAAGGGAGTCCTAGCATTTCCCTTCACATTATATAAAAAATTTGATACAATTTTTCATTTACTAATACTTACAACTCTTGCTTGAAGTTTTAAAAGACCACCAGAGCCGAGCTTGTGTGTCCCGTGCTTTTCTAGTCTTGCCTTTGTTGCCTTTGATGTGTCAGGCAATCTATGAAAAGTTTGAAATATGTTAGATAGTATAAATATGGAGGTTGATTAGTACATAATTAGATTCTCAACAGTATCACATACCTTGTTGTACTCTCCACTAGTGTAATATTATTTTTCTTGTCAGCTTTATACTTTCCATCCAAAATCAGAGCCTGCCACTCAGCCTCAGGAACATAGGGCGGACGCTCGTACCTGGGGTTATCCCGTAAATTTTTTTTGTACTGGTCCCTAATATACTTCAAACATAAACCATATTTTTCAAGGAGCTTGTTTCTCTCGAATGCATGAAGTCCAAAGAGTTGGGTCATGCTCTCTATAAGATCATCCTTCAACGGTTTTCGTTGGTGATTCCACCTTTTAAGTAAAAAAAAACATGTTAGACTCATAAATGAAGTGAAGCTACCTTTAATATAGTTCAAGAAATGGATGAAAAGGAAAACTATTATAGTAATGATATGAAATCAAAACAGTGGTTTGGGGTTTTAGTTAGGATATGATGTTCCACCAGGTACGCATGGTGGGCCCAAATATTCGCAAACACTCATCACCAAGTTTTCTCCAAAAAAGATCATTCCCTACAAAACAATCATGGGATCATTAGTCGATGAAGAGTGATCAAAAACTAAATTAACTATTATATCACTATAGAATAATAATAACTTTAAAGTACCTGGAACTTTGGCTACTTTTAATGGAATGCCTTCATCGTCACTGACGATCAATGTGACATCCTTCACCGTTCCCGTACTAGGAACATAGGAACATCTAGGAAATGATGTTGCAGGTCCTATTGCAAAAAGTTTCATAAGTTTCATAAGTCTTTGTCAAGATCGAAGTATAAAAGAACAAATGATAATTGATGTTATAAAGTTGTAAAAAAGAAACTGTTTGTTGCTGTCATAAGACAGAAAAAGAGGGATTTGTGCACCAGCAGATGGTGCAACAGTCGATGCATGTAAGCTGCGTGTTGCTGACTCAGCAGTCGAAAAGAGATTTGTGGTTGTCCTGGATGGAGGCAGCGTCATCGTAGGATTCAATTGATGTGAAGCTGAAGAATAAAATTGTTAGAGCATGCATAAATATAGAATGCGTGGACTAGCATGGACAAGATTATTAGAGCATTATAAAAAAGGATTGTTCGAGCATGTATTGTCAATGATTATGATCATTCCTATATATATTCAGTGGAAAACAGAAGTGGGGAATGGAACATGCGATCTACCTGAACCACCTGCAGCACCCTCATCATGGGAACGGGGCTCGAAATCAAGCAAAAAACTCTGTAAAGACAACGCATCCATATTTTAATTAATGCAATAGAAGAGCATAACATAAAAACCATTATTGAACTCTTGTTATAATTAAAAATTTCATTAATACTTACTTTTAAGGACTCAGAGGTGTGCAACAATTCAGATGCCCTATCTTTTATTTGTTGAGTCATAGGCTTTATGGTTCCCAAATCTAGAATTTCTTTGCTAATTTTTTTTAAATTAATTTTAATCGAACCGATCGGGTCATCGGTCTCTGCTAAATCAATATAGAAAGGGTCCTCCTTAGGGGGGGCCTGCTGAGGGACTGCAAGTTCCTTTCCCTCCCTCCGACCACTAGCCCTCTGTGACAACAATAGTATTAGTATTATCAAAATTACTCCAAAACAATAAAGAAAACAACATTAAAAAAATAATATTTTGCTTCTATCTAGTTTGCACAATTACAAATGAGTTTTACTTGCTCATGTGTAGATGAGCCGGGAGCATCGTTAGCATCCCCTCCAGGTGGTTGCTCCATATTGTGCCCCTGTGTCAAAGATGAAGTATAAAAATGTTAGCCAAACATTTATTGACTAAATGGTATGTTGGAGTCATTGATTAGAAGTTGGTTTAATAGTATGTACCACCCCCATGATAGTAGTCTCATTTGTATCTATGCGGTTCAAATTGTAATCAATAAGAAGCTCTTCCCCTGCACGTATTGATTTTATCGCACAGATGAATACACGATTTCCCTCGCGCGCCTCAAATATGCAATTGGGTTGCTTTATAGTTGACCCAGGTCATGTACTATTTATAAAACCCGCAATATTCCCTGTTGCTTTTGGCCTTCCATCAATGTATATAGCCACACTTTTACTTTGATTATTGTCTTGCTATTGTATATAATTTGCGGAGAGGGCATTACCTATGCATACTTTTTTCATATTTAACAATATGCATCCAACTTTTGTAATCGTAACATGGTCCAACATACTCCATCAATTTATAAACTTTTTTGTAAGACACCTTTATGCCATCCATAGAAAATAGGCCCAAACCATGTAGTGATGATGGTGCTATGCGATATATCCTCTCGTTAACACAAAAATTAGTGTTTATTGGAGGAAGTCCCTTGGGTACCCAATGTTTCTGTAGATGTTGGTACCTCAAGGGCACCTCGATGTTTCCTTCCGTCTCATCATCATAGGAACATGACCCCCCTTGAGCAAGGAAAAATTTCATGCGTTTATTGAATTTCCTTCTAGTCCTTTGACCTCTAGTTAATCTCCCTGTTCTAGATAAACTGCATGTCTCACTTTCCTCTTCTATTCCTATATTTCCCTCACTCGAGGAAGACACTTCTGACAAATACCTATTCGCTGGTACCTGCAAATGGGAGAGATCTTAGAAGACATCAATCTTACTATTGATAAGTGTATTAAATAGAATGTCTATAAGGAGTATTGACTTATACATGTCGATCCATGAGACTGTGCGGGATGCTTCTGAAAGGGGTTCAATTTCTTGCAAATGTAATTCAATTATCGTGAGCATAATCACATCATAATCATAATCACATCCATCATTAGCATCACATAAAAATTAAAAACATTAAAAGGTACACAATAAAATACTTAAATCAGGCTCACATTATAAGCCTACTAGGGAAGTAGGCCTAGTGAAGGGCTAAAACTGGGTTTTTGTATTAGCTGATGAGTTGAGGGCTTAGTCACCTTGGGGACATGCTATTTGAAGTTGTTTGATGTGTGTGGAGGTGGAGGAAACACCTAGACTAAAGCCACTTGCATAACATTTTGAAATTCAGTTAGATATTTTATATTAATTAAGATAACTGTAATTTCTTCCAAAACCCATTATAATAATTTTAAAATGGATTACTAGTTTCTTTTTACTTACCATGTAAATCCCATACATCCAAATACATGTACTGAAACAAGTTTTCTAGTTTTAGTCTGTAAATCAACATACTAATACAATGTTATTCCTATTCTAAAATGAAATGTTAGAGATACTTGAATTATTAACCAACAAATTGGGTAAGCACTTATATTATGTTTTCCCTATGAATTTTATTCTAGGCACAACTCCCTTTTATAGATATTTAATGAATTCCCTTTTCTAAACTAAACACTTACAAATGCTTTTGACCTGAAAGAAAATAAGGCTCAATACATTCACGCATCAATATGTGTTTTAAATAGTTTTATTTAATTAATTTAGATTAATAGTTAATTTAGATTAGCAGTATTCTATTTGTAGTTGAAACTTCTAGCTTTTAAATAGATAATGAATAAACTATGTAACCATATATATAAGACAAATATATTTCTATCAAGAAATGAATATTAAATAGATTAAGGATTGATGGCATACCTCTAAATTCCATCATCATCATCATCATCATCATCATCATCATCATCATCATCATCATCATCATCATCATCATCATCATCCTCGTCATCATCATCGTCTTCGTCATCATCATCCTCCTCGCCATCATCGTCGTCGTCATTGTCGTCGTCGTCATCATCATCAACATCATCAACAACATCAACATCATCTTCATCATCATCATCAGTAGCAACATCATCATCTTCTTCTTCTTCTTCTTCTTCTTCTTCTTCTTCATGAAAATTTGTGGCAGGAACATCATCCAATAACTGTCGATCGTGATCACCATCTACATCATCTTCTACTTATTTGGTATCTTCTTCTTCCATCGCATTATACTTTATTGGCCTTCCTCTCGGTTCATGTCTAACAACAAATGACCAACCCGGTTTATGTGGAACCTCTGAGTAAAATACCTGCTCACATTGGCTTGGAAGAACATAAGGCTCATCCCCAACTGGCTCAAACGACCTTGTATTAACCATTGTAAATCCATTATCATGTTCAATAACAGTTCTATCACGATCATTTGGATTAAGTCGTAGCTTGTACCATTTGACAACGAAGAGTACTAATTTGAAGGAACTAAAGTCACACTCAATTATCTCATCCAAAATGCCATAGTATCAATTTTCAGACTCTTGAGGATGTAAGTCGTTTCTGGATGAAATATTAGTCACTTGAAAGACTACGGTTATTCCTAAATCACAAGTTTTCTTCGTGTCATCCAACACTTTGACACGAAATTTTTGACCATTACAGAACATAGCCTTGTGATGTTTAACCTGCAATAATATGTGAAACATATCAAAATTATTGTATCGTGAGTTGATAAACATACGGGTGATTAATAAATTTGTACGTACCTGGAAATCTCTTGAACCACGTGCTAAATCTATTTTCCTTTGCGTAACATTGGAATCTCCATTACGATGAGCTTCTTTAACCAATGAAGATACACCTTCCCATGTTAATGTGCGACCAGAATGTTGACATTGTTCAATCCATACCATCATCCAATCAATATTGTTTGCAATATACAAATGTAGTGCATCCCACTCCGAGCACCTATACAAAAAAAAAATAGACAACTTACAACCGATTTATTTTGAAGATTAAGAAATAATTTATTACAATAACATCTTATAATTTATTACCTCTCACTTTCCTCAATCTACCTTTCCCCATCAAGTACTCCCCTTCTAATTTTTTAAAAGGCTCGAGATCCCAAATGCGATCTACATGGATATTTGATGCAAACTTAGGAAGATATTCAGTAATGTACACCATAGTCTGGTATACCATAGATCCCTCTACCATAGAACTCTCAGGATGTGCTCTTTGTCAAACCAAAGCCTTTAAAGATTTTAAATGCCTCTCAACCATCCACATTGACCTAGTGTGTACAAGTCCACACAATTCAATCTCCTCAACTAGGTGTATGAGGTAGTGTTCCTGTGCATTGAAAAAAGTTGGAGGTAGACACTTTTGCATTTCACACAGTAAATGAGGAATTCTTCTCTTCCAATAGTTTCTATCTTCTTTATGGATTTCTTTAGATGACAACCACCTACATTAAGAGATTCAAGTCACAAAAAATATATAGATATGAGACTTTACAAAATAATATACAATAGATTACATAGCAAGAAAAACAAATCATGAATATAATAAATATATACAACAAATTGAACAGATATTACTGCTTACCTCATATATTTTCCAAGATCGTATATCACTTGTTTGATGTTATTGTTGAAGTGCTCTGGGAGAGATAGAGGAAGCACGTACTGCAGTAATTATAAACCAATCATTTCATTCTTTTCTAACATAACATAACGAACAATTCATGTAGTTTATGAATATATTGTAAATACAGAAGAACATAACTTACCTTGACGAAAGTATGCCAATCATGTGTTTTGAGCCCTGGCCCAAATTCACTTTTTTTTGATATGAGATTGTTTATGTTTGCAGCAAATCCTGTGGGAAATCGAATTTTTCGTATGACTTTTTTTATGGCATCACTTTGTTGCTCTATTAATAACCATGGAAGGGCACTTATATTAATCTGATCTCTGTTGCTATTTGAGTGAATGAAATTTTTCAATGCATGATTGGATTCATGTATGTCATTACAAATTTTGGCAATTTTTTCTTTGTCACGCCTTTCATCCAATATTTTTTATATTCTTTCCAATATGCATAGTATCAAAGAAATGCACAATTTGTAAGTGCTCGTAGTAGGGCAACCTACTAAATTTTTTGGGATAGCTTTTTAGTCCCTTTGGAAGGTTGTCAGTATTGCCTTGACAACCTTCACGATCATCAATTACACAATTAGTCAACAAAAATCACAATAGAAATATATAAATTACAAACATAAACCATTAGGTGGAACAGCATTACCTCGACGATTAATTCTATTATATTCCAACTTCCATAGGCGAGGTGTCATTCTTCGTGGCTTTGATGTAGTCTCTTCTTTCCCATTGAAAAGATGTTTTTTCGTACTTTGATACTTATGATTCCTGTGGAGGAAGTGTCTACACTCATCAAACACCTTCTTTCCTAAACTTTTTGAATGACGAGATTTCATCTTTGGACCACAAATTGGACATGCAAATTTTCCCTTTGTTTGAAGACCTACAAGATAATGATGTAATTGGATTATTAAATATGTTGATTTTTATAATTAGAATTATTGTGCGCAACTTGAATTGACTATAACATACCACAAAAATGTGTTAGCCCTAGGGCATCATGTATTGTCCATGCAAGTATTGCATGGAATTGAAATTGTCTTTTTCGTGTTGGTCTAGACACGTCATACATAGTGACACCATTCCATAACTCCACCAACTCGTCGACAAGAGGCTCAATATATACATTCATATCTTTTACTTGATATTTACCTACTTGAATGAACAGTAACATTACATAGTTATTGTGACCGTTTTACTGCAAGATTTGTAAGTACGTGTAAATTAATAACTATCAAATGATAAGATACCTGGAACAATCATTTCCAACATAATGTGTTCCCTCTTTATTGACATCCACAGAGGAATGTTATTGTTGATAACAAAAACAGGCCACACCGAGTAAACAGATCTCATCTCTTCAAATGGATTGACATCGTTCACTGCCAATGAAAGCCTGAGATTACGAGGTTCTTCTTTGAAGTGTTGCCACTTTTCCTCTATGTGCATATATGTCGAACTATCCGCAGGGATTCGAATAATGTCATCTCAACTTCTATTGCATGCATGATAATCCATAAATTGAGCCAAGCTACTACACCTGAATAATTGTCGCATCCGTGGAATAATGGGGATGTAACGAAGAACCTTTTGAGGCACCTTTTTTGTTAGTCAATCTATTCGATATCTACTCATATGACATATAGGGCATTGTGTTGCAAATTCATGTTCTTTATAATATATAATATGATCATTGGGACAAGCATGTATTACTTCATACTCCATTCCAATATCTTTCATAACAGCAGTTAATTCTCGATATGAGCGAGGTAGAATATTTGATGATGGTAACAGAAACTCACCTATCAATCTACAACAAAAAATATAAGTTGTTAATATAAACAATATTAGTGGTACATTATTCACCCTTTGTTAACTATAAAGACATATATGACATACCTTAACATACATGACATTGTTATGTTGGATTAACCATTCATAACCTTCAAGTTCAACAACAACAATACAGTAGAGAGAAGAGTTGTTTGGGAGTCTTTGTATAGGGGCTCGTATGCCTTCTGAAGTAGAGGTACATCGAGGCTATCATCATCATCATGATCAGATACGCTTGGACTAGATGTGTCATGGATCAATGTATTTATACCATCCTCTTCAATTGTGTTTTCTGGTGCATGATCGTCATCTTCCATGGGATCATTATCTTCACCTTGGATATTTACACCTCCATGTTCCTCCACTTTGAAAACTATATTCTTCGGATTGTTGTGGTTCATATCATGTACTTCCCTGGGAAGATCAACCTATATAAAATTGATTAACATAAATAAACCATGATCATCAACTCATCATCAAGTGATTTCATATGTATATAAATTGTTAAAATGATATAATGAATGACTTACCAGTGGATGATAGTCATGCCCCCCTTCAATGTGACCATTCTCCCTACAATGTCTCTTAACATTTTTGATTAGCAGTCTTCTACGGTTTAAGCCCTTACAAATATTGCAAGGACAATAACATTTTCCATCACCTTTTCTTTTCAAGTTAGACCACAATCTAGCGATTGTCTCCCTGTTTTGTTCTTCACTTATATTATCTGACATGATCATTCTTTGCAGGAAGCAAAAATTGGGCTATGAAAACTTCGGTCTACTGCAACTTTCAAAAACTAAGCAAAACTGTCGAAAGTACACAGATCTTCTTAGACCTAGCTAAATACTTTAATATTTTAAAAATACTTTCTTTGAATTTATTCCTAAGATTATTTGTAAAACTTTGACCAACCGCCTGAAGGTCTTATTTCAAGAGACCTTACAACATTAAGCCACTAAAAGCAATTTCAAAACATATAAGCTAAAAGTCTAGTTAAAATATACATTAGAATTAAAAAAAACAATTTTCATACCCGAGCGCGTGGCTATAACTCATGCAACGGCCTTCTTGCTTAGTTGTAGAAGCTCTCCAGCAATCAAATTATACAAACTACAAGGCCTAACAAAAATTTCAAAACATATAAGCTACAGGTCTAGTTAAAATATACATTAGATTAGATTCAACAATAGCAAGCAATGTTATTCAGAATTAGATTCAACAAACCTTAGCAATGTAAATAGCCATCTCCTATAAACTGGACTCCAAACATGAGGGGGCATTCACATACTCTTCCCCTAAAGGTATCCTGAAGAACAAAAGCCACTATTCTTGAGTTTGTGAATTGCACCTCGAGATGAATGAAGCTTAAAAGGAATGAAAATTGTTTTCATACATTTAAATCAGGATGTAATATTTATTCATAAGTATATACCTTGTAAGTACTTAAAATTGTTGTTATATGTGTTGCGGGAAAAGAAGAATTTTATACTTATGTGTACAGACGCACTTCCTGTATGCGATCCAAAGCTCGAATGTTATCAAGTGTGTCCAATGATGGGGAGAGACCTCCGTGCAAGCAGAAGATCTGCAATGAAACAAAAGAAAAGAAAATTTTCTTATAGTAAGAACAAGTTTGTTGTGTTGCACATGGTACCAACAAAATAGTGTATAATATCTTTTTCTTTACCTGGCTTTCAATTCAACATGAGAGCCTTTAACAGAAAAGTCAAGTTGATAACATATATATAATTTTTCCATAACTAGATTTTATTTTGACCAGGTTGGGCCAGGTGATCTTGTGGAGATCTCTGGAATATTTCTTCCTATGCCTTACACAGGCTTTCGAGCCATGCGAGCAGGTTTGGTGGTTGATACATACCTGGAAACGATGTCAATTACTCATTTCAAGAAAAGATACGAGTGATTTTTAGCTTTTCGTATGTCATTAAATTTTCTCTTTCTTGTTTTGTAAGGACTTCTATTTTTCCAGACATGATCCTCATTTCATATAAGAAATACCATCAGTGAAGCTATATCACACTTTATGCTAGGACCAATAGGGAGAATAGTAAAAATAGATTTGATCAAATGTGAAAATCATTCCTAATAGAAAAAGTGATTACATTTTTAGGCAGCAGGATGGTTTAACTACTATATTCATTAATAACCGAAAAATTGTTTACAAGGCTTGTATATGAGCTAACCTTGGTTATTGACACATTAACATCAGCTATAATGACATTAAGCAGTATTTTTGAATTACTTAAACTTCTCTTGGCCTGGTATTTTGGTGGCCTGGTATTTTGGTGGAAACATTTGCTTGCTGATTTGAAGGCTAATAGGTCTATTAGTATGGTAGCTTAAACTTGCATGGACTAATTCAGTTGTCTTGATAGGGTTCAAACTTAGATATTGATCTTATTGTTTTTGCATGTTGCAAATTTTGATAATAAGCTCGTGACATTGAAAAGTCTCAAACTTGATCCAAATTTTGATAATAAGCTCGTGACATTGAAAAGTCTCAAACTTGATATGAGACTGGTTCTGACAGATCTCAACTTTTCATAATGAGCTTGTTATTTTGATAAATCTCAATCAGGGACTAGTTTTGCCCATTGCTGCAATTTGAAAAAATGACCAAACATCATTATCCAGTATGAGTAGCCAGCATGATTCTAGAGTAACTCTGTATTATCAGTGAAGAAAATATCAAAAATCACAAATTGGGTACAATCAGTATGTTATGGAGGGACATGTCTCCAGTTAAATTTGCCACACAAGTTATCTAAATAGCCTTAAATAATTGGAGTAAATTAACAAGAACCAACATCATCATATTGTAACAATTGAATGTGTATCAAATGTTGTCAGTGACATCTTATAAGTATCAATATTAACTCTAGTTAATGTAGGCTAAATGAGATCTACCGGCATTAGAAGAATATTGAGTAACATCATCACCATTGTAGTAGGCACATTTTTCACCATCCAAAGTAGATTGAACTCTCGCAAGATCTGGGTGGTAAATCAACCTTGGATCTCCACTACGAATGGTTTAACCAACCAAACTTCATATGCCTTATAGAGCTTGAAGATGACTTTGATGTACACCGCAGGAGCAAATTTGAATATTATTAGATTTAGTACATGTTGCTTTTGGGTTGGTTAGATGTTTGAACTTTCTATTATCAACATTTGTAATCTCAACATGAGATACACTTATATCTCCCCTTGATACAGATTTTATGGGTTTCGAATATTTTGGGACATTAAAACCAACAGTCTTTGTAACCAAGCCTTTTTTCTCGTTTGCTTTTTGAGGCTCCCAAACTCTCCCAATAGGTTTGGATAAGTAGTTAATTGTGACTTAACTTATTCCTATTTTCGTTACTTTTGTAATTAGTAGCTATGGACAATAGGTTTAGACACAACACTTTGGCCTTTTGACTTAAAGGAACACATGAGATTTTTCCAAGGACATATAAGTTTTATGTGTTTATATTTGTTGAAATATAAGAAGAAAGTGCAGCATGCTTCAGATCTTTTCTCTTTGTGAGCTAATTGATCTTGTAATCTATTGAGTTCTTTTCTTAGCAATATTGTTAGCTACAAAATTTCATGAGTGGAAGATTATGTTGTCTCCAACAGTCGTATATTAATTCTTCCTCGTGTCATGCTTACATGAAATTGTAGAAGCAATAATCCAAGATTCACCGTATATTGTAAACATGACTGTAGGAAAAAACTAAAAAATTATTTGATACATTTATAACATCAGATTGCACATTTATTACTACATACATCCTTATTTTTCCAAAAAAATAACCTTATTTGTCTATAACTTACAGATGTTGCCAAATGTTAAAAACAAAATCCTCTATACCCAAAATTTTGTAGTAAATGTGAGCCATTCCAATGCATAATGAATTAGTTTAAACATGTTTTCTCATGGAAAGAAGAAGCTATTAATCATTGTGCAATTAGATTCTCTACAAATCAGAATACTCTGTGCAACTGCAGTATACTTGTGAGGTTTCCATTTTCAATGCTACTTACATTTTCCATGTATATGCATGAATTTTCAATGCCCCGACCCTCTCAATGTTGTCGAAGTGATCTCCCGCGCGCGCACATTTCCTTTCACAAGAACCCTGTGTCGCGCGATTTCATGCAAATGAGGGTTTTTTGCTTTTTCTTTTCTCTTATATCCCGCTGGCGTCGCAATTGTGACGGAATCGGGCTAAAATTGAAAAAAAAAAAGCCAAAAACACATTACCTTTTCTTGTCATCGCAAATTGAGGTCTAATGTATTAGTGCCCACTCCCACAGCGCTGAGGAGATAGTCTCAAATCCCAAACAGGATATCAATCCCAAAATCAAAAGTAATATCTAAGTCAAGGAAACCCTAAAAGTAATCTAACTCAAAGTTTCCAAGATAAATTGACATCTAGACCCAGAGGCAAACACAGACATGTAGGGAATCTACTATGCAAGTGGAAAAGTGTCATCACATGAATCAACACTAGAGTTACCCTAGCAATCTAACTTGACCCCAACCCCCTAGTGACTCTATGTGGCACTAGTATCCTTTCGTACTGACAAGGCTTATTAACGATGTATGGTCACAACCAAGCATTCTCTCTACTCCCGCCCTAGTCTATACTAGCACTTGAAGCATGGGTGAGAACATACAAAGACTCTTATTAGGTTCATTTTATTCTCATTTAGTGTAGTGTTTTCACTTATTAAACAACTTACAATGGGTTACCATGATAGCCACTTTGGGCCCTGGCCTCCATTGCAATCCAATTCCCGACATTACATATAGATAACCTACCCTAAGCTTAGTAAATTCAAAAGATCACAAAACACCACATACCATACATTAGTTCTTAAATAAGAAACTAACAAGTACTGAAAATCACTAATCATAATCACAGATTCCACCAAAATGATCACCCTAATAGGACTGATCCCAAAATCAAGTATACATAAACCAATCCACATCTTAACATGACATCACCAAGAACAAATCATACAAACACCCCAGTCCTATACAAGTGACTGGAAAGAAATCCAAAAAAAATTGATCAAAGACTCAAAGATTATATCAGATAGGTCACACCATTCACCTCCGTTTTACATAAGAACACTGGAAAGCAATAACAATCAATGCATCAAAACATCTCATAAAGCATACCAGACACATTATTATGGTTGATTATAAAAAATTAAGATCAAAACATCATCATGACATCACAAAATGTAACTCTCGAGCCTCTAGTAAACATCCTAACTAGCCAAAGCTAAGTCAAACCCGAAAAGCCCGACACCAGTAAATCACACATGACATAAAGCACATACAAAAGTGAATTTCATAATTCATTAGGTTTTGAAAACCCTAAATCTCAATATTTACTAAAAATTTTTAGATTAAATCACAGACAATTCTATAATGGAAATCAATTTTCTCAAAGAAGAGTTTCAACCCAGAGAACTTTTGAAAACAGAAACACAACAAACATGAAGAAGACAGGAATTCAAAGAACAAGCAACTACTACACAAACCCATAAGATCCTACTTGGATATGATGCTAAAAAAATGAATGCACAAACTCTCTTTTCAAAAATTGGCTCCTTCAAACCTGTGTATCTAGAAATGAGCTCTAATTTCTTTAATAAAGAGTTTTTCCCCCAAATCAAGGCTTTGATCATGCAATCATGCAAAAACCCTTTGTCTTTAATTACTATATTTTAATTTTCATGCACACACTTTATGTAATTTAATTAAAATAAACTTTATTAAATTAATGCTTTCTCTCCCTTATTAAATCATGTGAAAATTTTAATATAATATTTTTTTTAATTTAACTAATAATATTATTTAAAAATAGAACTCGTAAATAAATTATTATTAAATTAAATAAATATAAATATGCCTAAATTAGAACTTTAATCAAGGAGAAAAGAGACGAATGGCTCGTGGGCGGGTGTTCTGCAACTCGAGCTAGGGCATCCGCGCCCTAGCTATGTCTGATCTTTTCCATGCATGCGAGGAGGGGCGTTTGGTATCTGCAGGGGTAATGTTTGGGGTCGGCTCTATCTATTGTGTCTTGGTCTTGGCTGAGTATCTGTGGTGTGAGCTTCTAGTTTTCGCGCAGGTTTATGCTCTTTCTTTCTGTGAAAGCCTCTGTGTTGTCTTGCGTGGGAAGCTTTCTCTGTTGGTGATTCCTATGGGTTTTTCTAGTGGTTGGTAGTGGGTGTTGGGTGAAGTTTTAATATCTTGATTTTTGGTTGTTATAGCTTGAGTCTCTGCATGCCCACAGCCTTTGTTTTTCTCTACTACGTGGGTTGGGAGGATTGAAGGTGTGGGGTTTGGTGTTGGGAGGGGCTAAGAAGAAGGGGGTAGGGAGGATTTCCTCTCCCATTTTTGGGGATCATATTTTTCTTAGCATGATGGCCTGCTCAAAGGGTGAGACATCAGTGAGAAGTCCTCCCTTGGACTTTCGGGCAGCGATAGGCTCAACATTTTCAAGTCAAGGGATGAAGACATTCGATAACAATTTGTTTGCTACGAACACAGTGATTGTTGATTTGGGGTTACTTAATGGATCATGGATTACAAAGGTTAATAGATGTCTCAAGAGGTGCAAGGAGAGGCCAAAACTGGTTATTTTGGCTGAGATGATTACTAAAGATGTTGAGTATTACTCAAATCACTCCTTATATTCTAAGTTTTTGGGGATGAGGGTTTCCTTACAATTTCTAGAGGTTTGGGCTCAGAGGACTTGGGAGTCGGAGGGGGAAACGGAGATAATGTTGCTAGAAAACAATTATTCCATGGTTACTTTTAATTGCACTGTTGATCGCAATAGGGTATTTGAGGGAGGCCCTTATTTTCATAATAAGGTTGGGTTGTTTATCAAGCCATGGCATGCTGGTTTCAACCCTACAAAGAAGCTTCTAAATCATGTCTTAGTGTGGGTTTGTTTACTAAGGTTCTCAGTGGAATGCTATCAGGAGGATGTGTTGCACCTTTTGGTCTCGATGCTTGGAAATCCTATTGGAACTTCATCGCAGACTTTGGTTTAAAGGTAATGACTTTTGCTCACATTTGTGTTAAAATTGATCTAAGTGGGCCATTGCCTGATGCAATAGATATGTGTGCGAGATCTTATTCTTGGGTGCACCATTTGGACTACAAAACTCTTCCTTTTTGTTGTTGGCTTTGTCAAGAATATGGTCATTTGCAGCGGGGATGTCCAAGGTACAAGCCTAAGGAGTCCCAACCTTTATAGCTCGCGAGCAATCTTCCTAAAATAGATAAAGGGAATAGCATTTCTCCTGATGAGGTAGGCACTTCTGATGGTTTTTCTCTGTTCAAGGCTCGAAATTGGAACAGGGGTCAAAAGAGGCCTTTTAAAGAAAGGCAAGAGGAAGGTACCTTCAACAAATTTGAGGTTTTGGATGAGCTTAGCCAACAGGAGGTGAACCTAGGATTGGTCAATTTGGATCAAGGGCTTGTGGGTTTAGCTCAGGAGGATCCTACTCTTGATGCTTCTATGGACCCACAAGGGGATGATTGTTGACAATTGGAAGTGAATCAAAATAGGGGAATCTCTGAGATGCAGGAACCCTTCGCCATTGTTTCGTAGACTCTTCGTCTATTGGATGGAACATTGGTACAGACTTGGCAACGAAGACTAAGCCTCCTCCCAAATTGGGCATTTTGTAGAAATATATTAAGAAGTGTGGGGTAGAGAAATTTTCTAAACCTAGCAGAAAAAAGAATATAGAAAAGAATAAACTAGCAGGTGAGAATTTGGTGGAGTTAGGGGCAGTTAAGCCTCTAGATTCAATTTTTTCATGCCCCTTGAAATGATTGTTTTGTCATGGAATGTAAGGGGCTTGAACAGTGGCCCTGGACAAAAAGAAATTCATGATTTAGTCAGAAGGCAAGGTCTTGATGCAGTCGTTTTGCAGGAAACTAAGTTATTTTTTGAGAGTATGCAAGGTTTGATGCCTAAGTTGTGGAGAAATGGTGCATTGGAGCTCATGGAGCTTCGGGAGGTTTGGCGTGCTTATGGAATCCTCAAAGAATCCAGCCTCTTTGGTGGATTTCCTCTAAATCCTCTATGTCTATGATTGCTACTGGCCTTGACACAGGGGAGGTCATATTATTTTCCAATATTTATGCTCCTACTAACTTCCAAGGCAAACAAGTTTTGTGGTCCCATATCAGACTGGTCTGTAGCATGTTGCCTTTCCATCCTTGGATTTTGGCTACAGATTTCAATGCCATTTGTGAGTTGGCTAAGAAGCATGGTGGAATTAGAAGGTTGGAGGCCTCTGCATTGCTGCCTCGAGACAATATCAATACCTTGAATCTTGTTGATATCAAACCTAATAATGGTCAATTCACTTGGAACAATCGTCGAGTTGGGAAGTTTTGTATTATAGAAAGATTAGATCAATTTTTGGTTTCATTCTATTGCATTGGAGGGTTGTGGTCATCTTGCTTTGAGATTTTGGATGGGAGAGGATCAGACCATTGGCCCATCAAGTTGACTTTAGAGTCAACTAGGGTTATTTGTAAGCCATCTTTTAGGTTCCAACTCATCTGGTTACGGGATCCATCTTTGAATGATTTGGTTTTTGATTGGTGGAGGAAGGGGAGACCAACGTATGGTACATCAATGTATGTCTTTTCTAAGCTTCTGTAATATGTTAAATTTGAGCTCAAACGGTGGAATCGTCTATGTTTTGGGAATGTCTTCCATGCAAAGGCAGTGACTCAGGAAAATCTGGATGACATTACAAGGAGGATAAGGGAGGATGGGATCACAGCTAAATTGCTTCAAGGTGAGGCTTGGGCTATGAAAATACTGGAAGAATGGGAACTGCAGGAGGAACTTTATTGGAAGCAAAAGGCTCGGATTGAGTGGCTTTGGGAAGGGGACAAAAACGCTACTTTTTTCTTCAACTCTGTGAAATCCAGGTGCCATGGCAATTCTATCTCTGGGCTAGTGAATGATAAGGGAGATCATCTTTCTTCCTTCCCAAAAATCTCTAGTGAGGTAGTGCAGTACTTTGAGTCTCTCTTTTGAGAGGACTCGCAAGGGGGGTCTCCTAAGGAAGTGCAAATTCTTTCTTGTATCCCTACTCTTGTTTTTGGAGATATGAATCAGCAACTCATGAGTGATATCTCGCTTGAAGAGCTTGAAGGGATTGTGTTTAATATGAAGAAGGGGAAGGCACCAGGTCCTGATGGTTTCCCAATTGATTTTTTTCAAGAATTCTAGGATATCATCAAATTTGATCTCCTAGCTATGGTTCATGAGTCTCAACACAATAAGCAGTTGTTAAGAGCTCTAAATGCTACTTTTCTTACTCTTCTCCCCAAGTATGATGGGGCTAATAGGTTGAGTCAATTTTGGCCTATCTCTTTATGCAATGTCATCTATAAAATTATTTCTAATTATTGTAGACAGGTTGAAGAAAGGGCTTGTTGATTTGATCTCTGAAGAGCAAAGTGGTTTTGTGGCTGGTAGGCAAATTCTGGATGGGATTGTCATTGCAACTAAGGTCATCCATTCTATGGCCAAATCAAAAGAAAAAGCAATGTTTATCAAACTGGATATGGCCAAGGCTTATGACAGGGTTAGGTGATCCTTCCTTTAGCAGGTTCTTAGTGCTTTTGGCTTTGCAGAAGAATGGATTCAATGGGTTTGGAGTTGTGTTACTTCAGTTTCTTTCTTGATGCTTATTAATGGGATTCATTCTGAGCTTTTTTGGGCTTCAAGGGGGCTTTTTCAAGGAGACCCTCTCTCCCCTTATTTGTTTATTCTCTTGGCTGAAGGCTTGAGGAGATGGATTAAATGGAATATGGAGTCTGGTTTTATTCAAGGCTAGAGGTGGGGTGGAGCCTTACTCCCGCAGACTCACTTGCAATTTGTAGATGACACTTATTTGATGGGGATGGCTACAATGAGGGAGGCATCTAATATTCAAAGGGTCTTAGATGTGTACCTAGTTGCTTTAGGTCAGCAGACTAATGAGGGAAAATCTTCCATCTTCTTCTTCAATACTTTGGGCCCTATTCATCAAAAGATTGCTCACACTTTGAGGTTTCAGATCGGAAATCTTCCATTGATGTATCTTGGCATTCCCATTTCGGTGAGTAGGCTACCTAGGGAGTCTTGGAAAATTATTGTGGACAAATTTTGGGTGAAATTCAATCACTGGACTCATCATTGGTTATCCTTTGTGTAAGAAAACTTGGAATAAAGAATATAACCATTTCCACATAACCCATAATAGATCTGAAATAAATACGGAATTAAAATCCACATGCAAGAGAATAGACAACATACACACAAAATGTGACACAAGATATACCCTAGGAAACCCTCATTGAGGGAAAAACCCAGCCTCCAAAAGCATCCATCACCATGTATTATTCAACAAAAATACCATTGCCATACAATGTCATGTCCCCTATTCAAATAATTAAAAAAAAATAAACTTTGCTAAAGCAGGCAGGCTCCAAAAAGGTGAAGTCAGAAAAAAGGGGCTAATCTTTGGAAACCAATGGACTAATAAATAAAAATTATTATTAAATTATATTTTATTAACCCCTCTTGGACGTGAGTTAGGGTTATGCCCTCTTTAAAAGGGGTTTGGAGGCATTTTGGACTCATTCCAGAACTTGATTTTTGCTAATTTTCTTATTGTTCTTCAGAGGTTGCCAAACCTGTGGAGAAGGAGACCCAAGAACGGGAGTTTATAGGTTTCTAGGAAGGCTGAGGATGGGATTTTGAAGCCATTCCATGTGCATTCTCATACAGAGTATGCCTTTGTGCTGAATAGTGCCGATTTGTGGGTTTTCGGGGTTGTTTTTTGTTTGAGTTTGGTGTTTTCAGTTCAGTGTTTCATATCAGTTTGGGTTGCTGTTGTATTTCAGACTTTAAGATGTTAAAATAGAGCTGAATATATGTATTGGGTCGTGATTAAAATTCTGAGATAGTTTATGAGTGTTTTTGTGGTGTTTTCGGGCATTGTGTGTTAATTTCGGGAGCCCGATTGAGCATAGTTTTGTCCTACATTTGTGAGTTGTTGTGTAAAAGCTATAAAAATATAGAAATGTCATTTTTTAGGCTGTTATGCTGCTAAAATTTCTGTAAAAATTTCCATTCTTAGATTTATTAATAATTTGTGAAGTTGTGAAGTTTTTTGGCACTAATTTGGACATACCCGATTTGGGTTTTATTGGGAAATTGGCAGATCTTTGTAATATTGGTTGTTTCATTTTAAAGATCTAATTTGAGGCTGGAAATACCATGAAAAATCAGTAAAGGGACATTTTAGTGGTATCAGAGCCATGATCTTGCCAGCTTGAGGGTTTGTAGAAGTTGCATGTCAGTTTTAATAACTACCCAGATCTTGCATGTCAGTTTTGACAACTACCCAGATCTTGCATGTCATATTTTATGGTTGCATGTTGCTTCTAATTAGTTGCATGTAAAAATTTATGATCGCATGCAACTAAGTGAAAGAGAAAAAAGATATTTGCAGCGAGAAAAGAATAAAGAAATTTTGATCAAACCCCTAGTTGAAAGCAAAAGTACAAAATCCAAGAAAGAAAAAAGTATGGCTGATCCAGATGAGATGGCAAAGAAATTCTTCCAAGACATCCAAAATACTCATAAGAAAACAGTGGATGGTTTGGCGGAAACTAGAGAGGCTTTGCGAATATTGACAGAAAAATTACAAGGAATTGCATCTATTAATGAGAAAGGGAGCACTTCAGAGGAGCCAAGAAATGGGAGATCCACACAATCTAAATCAACCAAAACTATTTTCTTGCCTGCAGATGAGCCACCAGTACCAAATCCAACCATTAATCTAGTGGAAGAGGTTATAGGTAACTTGATTACATTAAGAGCTACTTACAATGGCTTAGATGATGACTTTCGTAACATGGGCAGCAGGAGTCATAATCCAACCAACAAGCTCTCCAAAGAATCAAGGTAATTTCCATTTTGAAATTCAAAATATTCTTGATAAGCATAGTATAGTTTTCAATGATTTGCCTCCAGGATTACCACCAGATAGAGGTTTTGAGCATGTTATAGAGTTAGAATAGGGTGCCAAACCAGTTATAACAACCCCATACCGCCATCCAAGAGGTTATAAGGAAGAAATTGAAAAAACTATTAAAGAACTCCTGGACATGGGATTCATAAGGCCTAGCTCTAGTCCATTTGCATCATCTGTGGTACTTGTCAAGAAAAAGGATGGTACAATGAGAATGTGTATAGACTACAGGGCTCTAAACAAGAAGACCATAAAAAATAGGTATCCCATACCACGCATAGATGAACTCATTGATGAGTTACATGGTGCTGTATACTTCTCAAAAATTGACTTAAGATCAGGCTACCATCAAATCCGAATGAGGAGTGAAGATGTGGAAAAGACTGCTTTCAGATGTCACTGTGGGCACTTTGAATTTCTTGTTATGCCATTCGGACTCACTAATGCACCTGCAACATTCCAATCTTGTATGAATAAGGTATTCAGTCAACATCTTCGAAAATATGTTTTGGTATGTTTCGATGAGATCTTGATATACAGTAAAACATGGGAAGAGCATCTAAAGCACATAGACACTGTTTTGGGAATCTTGGAGCAGCAATCCTTCTACGCTAAGCTATCTAAATGTGAGTTTGGTTTGACAGAGATCCTATATTTGGGACATATTGTAAGCTCTAAAGGAGTACAGGTTTATCAACAAAAAATCCAGGCAATTTTGGATTGGCCTCCACCCATAATCTTACACAGTTGAGAGGTTTCTTCGGGTTGTGTAGCTACTATAGGAGATTTGCCAAGGGATTTTCTTAGCTTGCTGCCCACTTGACTGATTTGACAAAGAAAGGAGCTTTTGTTTGGACAAAAGAGGCACAAAAAACATTTGATAAGCTTAAGGAGGTAATGAGTTCATGCCCTGTGCTTGCAATTCCAGATTTCTCTTTACCTTTTGTTGTTGAATGTGATGCTTCTGGAGAAGGTATAGGGGCTGTCCTAACTCAAAGGGGACATCCAATAGCATTTGAGAGTAGAAAATTAAATCAGTCAGAGAAAGGTTACTCCATCTATGATAAGGAAATGTTGGCAATCATGCATGCACTTCATAAGTTTAGACAATATTTGGTATGTGGGAGATTCATTGTAAAGACAGACCATAATAGCCTCAAGTTCTACTTGAACCAAAGGGATTTGAATGATCGTCAACAAAAATGGGTAAGAAAATTGCAAGCTTATGATTTTGATATTGAATACATGAAAGGAAAGAATAATGTGGTTGCTGATGCTCTCTCAAGAAAGCCCACTTTGTGTTCCTTATCATCTATCTCTGCTGATTGGAAAGTCTCCATAATTTTAGAGTATGCTAAAGATTCATTTGCCACCAAGATTTTGGATAAGTTAGTGGATGATAACAGGTACAAGGTTGTTGATGAATTGATTTATTACAAGAACAGGATCTTCTTAGTGCCAGGGTCAAAAACTAAGGAGAGGATATTGAGGGTCTTTCATGACACACCTTTGGTTGGTCATCAGGGATACTTGAAGACATACAAGAAAATTCAAGAGCGGTTTTCATGGAAGGGTATGAAGGAGGATGTCCTTAAACACATTAAGGAATGTATGGTATGCCAACAAAGCAAGAGTGAGCAAAATTTTCCTGCAGGGTTGTTGCAGCCACTTCCTATTTCCGAACAAAAATGGGAAAGTATTTCCATAGATTTCATCACTGGGTTGCCCAAGGTTCAAGGTAAGGATTGCATATATGTGGTGGTAGATAGACTAACTAAGTATGCACATTTCTTTCCTATCACATCTGATTTCAAGGCATCACAAGTGGCCGAATTGTTCTTCAAGGAAATTTTTAGATTACATGGTTTACCTAGAAACATTGTTAGTGACCGGGACAGTAGATTCCTTAGCTCTTTTTGGAAGGAGCTGTTTCATTTGGCAGGAACTGAACTCACTCCCAGTACTAGCTATCACCCTCAAACAGATGGACAAATAGAGATAGTTAATAAACGGATAGAGGGATATTTGAGGAACTATGTTTCCAATCAACAACATGCTTGGGTGAAATGGTTACACCTAGGGGAGTATTGTTACAATACATCTCATCACATGTCTATTGGTATGCCTCCTTTTCATGCTCTTTATGGTTATGATTCCCTTTCCTTTATTGATCTAATACTTTTCGATAGCAGAGTACCCGCAGCAAGTGATTTCATCAAGCAAAGCCAAGACATAATAAGGTCCCTCAAGGATAATTTACAACATGCACAGAACCAACAAAAGATATATGCTGACAGGAAAAGGATTGAAAGATCTTTTGAGGTGGGAGATTTGGTATTTGTTAGGTTGCAGCCATATAAGCAAAGCACCTTGAAGAGGAGTGGGGCAGAGAAACTCAAGCCAAGGTTCTATGGGCCTTATAAAATCATCAAGAAGGTAGGAGAGGTAGCTTATGAATTGGAGCTCCCACCAAACAGCAAAATACATAATATTTTTCATGTATCTTGCTTAAAGAAGGTTCTAGGCTAGCAAACCATAGTATCTACAGAATTACCACCTCTTGATGATGAAGGGAAATTAGTTTTGATACCAGAAGAGATTTTGGATACAAGAGAGAAAATGTTGAGAAATAAGAGCGTCATAGAGCATTTGGTCAAATGGAAAGGATTACCACTAGAGGATGCAACTTGGGAAGGAGCACATATTCTTGAGAATTCCAACCTTCATTGCTTGAGGACAAGCAATATTTTGGAGGGAAGGACTTGTCATGTCCCCTATTCAAATAATTTAAAAAAATAAACTTTGCTAAGGCAGGCAAGCTCCAAAAAGGTGAAGTCGGAAAAAAGGGGCTAATCTTTGGAAACCAATGGACTAATAAATAAAAATTATTATTAAATTATATTTTATTAACCCCTCTTGGATGTGAGTTAGGGCTATGCCCTCTTTAAAAGGGGTTTGGAGGCATTTTGGACTCATTCCAGAACTTGATTTTTGCTAATTTTCTTGTTGTTTTTCAGAGGCTGCCAAACCTATGGAGAAGGAGACCCAAGAACGGGAGTTTGCAGGTTTCCAGGAAGACTGAGAATAGGAGTTTGAATCCATTCCATGTGCATGCTCATACAGATTTTGCCTTTGTGCTGAATAGTGCCGATTTGTGGGTTTTCGAGGATGTTTTTGGTTTGAGTTTGGTGTTTTCAGTTCAGTGTTTCATATCAGTTTGGGTTGCTGCTGTATTTCAGACTTTAAGATGTTAAAATAGAGCTGAATATATGTATTGGGTCGTGATTAAACTTCTGAGATAGTTTATGAGTGTTTTTGTGGTGTTTCTGGGCATTTTGTGTTAATTTCGGGAGCCCGATTGAGCATAGTTTTGTCCTACATTTGTGAGTTGTTGTGTAAAAGCTATACAAATCTGGAAATGTCATTTTGTAGGCTGTTATGCTACTGAAATTTTTGTAAAAATGTCCATTCTCAGATTTATTAATAATTTGTGAAGTTGTGAAGTTTTTTGGCACTAATTTGGACATACCCGATTTGGGTTTTATTGGAAAATTGGCAGATCTTTGTAATATTGGTTGTTTGATTTTAAAGATCTAATTTGAGGCTGGAAATACCATGCAAAATCAGTAAAGAGAAATTTCATACAACCATGGAAGCCTTCATGGCCATAGCCACAACCGAGCAAACTATGTGAACAAGCATGAATCCACACATCCCATGCCATGCTTCCAAACTTCACAAATGCTCCCTTGGCTAACCTATCAAGCCTTGTCCCACTTGACTCTTGCCTTTCTCACTCTTTCTCTCTTCTCTACAACAACTACCCTTGTGGCTGCTTATATAATAGCAAGTCCCACAAAACCACTAAGTGGTATTACATAAAACATGTGCTAAAACCATGTGATACCTAACCCACTGACCCCACATTTAATGTTGGGCGTTTAATTCTTTTCCTCAATATTAAATAATTACATGAAATATTATCACAATGTTACAATACAACTCATCAAGAATATTTCATGGGAATCTTTACATGTTGCACGTCCATCTAGGCACAACATTACATAATAAAATAAAACAACAAAATATAACAATAGTATGCAATGTGTGCAACACCCATTATCTCAACAATCTCCCACTTGTTGTATACATTACATAGGGTCAATCCGTAGCCACATAAATGAACAAGGGAACAATCCCTCCCAGCACATCCAACATCATGGATCAAAATACACCAAGTGCTCCATCTTGGTACCCGCAACAAAATCAAAGTATCTAGCATCTCAAACATGAATGATCTCACCTCCTATTATGCCACTACCAGTGGACATATATAGAAACCATCCAATGAGAAAAAAAAAAAAAAAAACCACCCAACGTGTCACATTAGAAGATCATAAAATCCTGTACCAACTAAAATTCCAAGCACAAATAACCTGATCCAAAGGTAATCACATGTATCCGTAGTTGTCAAAATATCCATAGCTGAAATAGCACCCATAGCAAGTGCCAAACCCATCCAACTATCCATATCTCAAAGGTATAACAAGTGAATCTTATATCACCGACATATCCAATCTATAAACTGCAATCACAAGCCTCAAGAGCAATACCTGCCACATATATACCAAGAAGCTCTCACTCAGATAATGTCAAATCTATAACCAATCCACTCAACACATCTCAAAGAAGTGAAACCATGTAGTATCAAGGACATCCACAATACATAAATTGATATCCTGCAAGAACAACTCTTGTAACAAATCTCCAATGTTCTCCCAAGTTCTCCACAACCAACCGAGGAAAGAGAAAGAAATAACCATGTCATCTCTCACATGACATACATGAGCACAAACCAGTGATCACAATCTCCAACCAATCTCAAATTCAATGTAGGCAAAACTGAACATCCAAGAAGATAACCAAGATGAGAGAAACCATGCAAATCATAACCTGTATCATGTCTTTCTACACACACCTCTAGATGTAAACTGTGCAAGTATGATCTCCTCCATAAAACCCCAAAAAGAAGCCTCAACAACACCCAAACCATACCATATAACTCATCATGGATGTAAGCCTCTCACAAGAAGATCAAACTCAATAAACCCATTCCTAAACCAAGGAATAACCATTCCTAATCCAAGGAATATGCCCAATATAAAACCATCTCCCAAACTCAACCAGCATAAGAACATATGCACATGGAGATAACCAATGCTAAACTATCTCTCAAATGAACCCTCCAGAACTAACTCATGTACCATAGCTCAAGATCCATATCCATGAAAGATAAGCATAAATATAATGCAACTGAGAGAAATAATGGGCTATACCTCTCAAGTAGCAAACTGCCGAGTAGACCAAGAGTGGGGAATGAGAATGCTCATCAAGATACCCAAGTCTCCAACCAAGACTCATCTAAGAACAATCTCCTCTCAAGTCCATATCAGGTGACTGCCCCTCGGACTTCTTGTTGAAACCATCAACCATCCCAAAAAATACTTCTCTAATCCAAGAGAAATCAGTATCACCACCGTCTCTAAGTATCCGTGAGCACCTGTAACCAATCAATCCATGACAACTCCAAATGCAACATAGCAATATCATGAAGTATCCAGCTTATGATCAGTGTACTCAATACCAAGAAACTAAACCAAGATCAATGTCAAAGTTCCAACCATGGCCTCAGGAACATAAACATGACAACATGATCTTACCATCTCAACCAAAGAGATACATGCTCCATATGAACATACCATAACATGTCACAACTCTAAATGCGTATCAAGAGTATACCATGACATAATAATGAAACCATCCTCATACCAAGGATAACATGCCAAATAAAAGCATAAACCACACCTTTGCCAAGAACCCTATGAGTCCTCAAGATGCAACCATCTCCATACACCATGAAGAAAATCATCTCCACATACCAGGAAGAACCATCTCCACATACCATGAAGATAACCAAGAACTCCATGAGTCTTGAAGATCTAACCATCTTCACACACCATGAAGATAACAAGTGCACCATGCAAATGTCAAAGACGCTTCTGCAGCAACAGGATCTAAGACAAACCTCCAACATCTGCAAACACTTAATGAATATATCAATGCCAACAACTCCCACTCAACCGTGGTACCAAGTCACCTATAGCATCACAAACTAGGAACTAATCTTGCACTGTCACCCCATCACTGTCACAAGCTCCCACTAAATCATGTATCCAAGCTGTCTATGACATAATGATGAAAAAACATCCTTTAACCATGAGAATCAACCAAGGTATCAAACCATCAAAGAACTCAAAGTGCACATCATGAGCTTCTCAAAAGAAACCAAATAACCATGATCCTCAACCAAGAAGATATACCACCATAATTGAATCAAAAATCCAAGCTAATGAACATCAAAGATGTACCTGTATATCCAGTCATGTCATGCCAAAATCCATGACACCATGATCACATCCATGAACCAAGCATCTATCTCTCAAAGTGTCCAACCTGTCAGCATAAAATAGTCAACCACAATCCTCAACCATGACTGTACCTGGTAACAACATCTCATCCCTTCTACATGAAGAAAAAATCAGCAAATCATGTGACTTAGGGCATAGACAACTCAAATCCAAGCCACCTATCTGAATATGCATCAATAATGAAAGATCAATGGGAAAAGACAACCCATAACCAAGCCATAAATGCAACCTGTAAGTATAGACCGCTTACAAAATTGCACAACTTGTAGACCTAACAAGTCATCATGCATATCTAAACCAAACACTAATAACCATATCATCATAAGACCAATCTGAAATATGAACTAAGTATACAATGACATCATATCTTAAATCTCTAATGCCATAAACTCACAAGTTACCATAGTCAAAATATATCTATAAACTGTTCAGATCAATATATCACCAAATAAATTATGCCAAACCTACACCAAATCTGAACCAATGTGTAGAGCTCTCCAAGAGTTTTCCATTGACTACTCAAAGTCCAAAATCTAACTCCATATGCCCAAGTTATGCCCTAATCCGTGCTCAAAATAAATAACATCTAACTTTAGGGCTCTTAAAACCTGAAAAAATGTCAAAATCATAGAACCAAACTTACACCATGTTGTAGTGCTCTGAATTAGCTTTCCAACGCATGTAAGAACTCTAAAATTTGATATTCTGAGAGAAAGTTATGGCCGTTTTACTAAGACAGTCTTTTTACCATTTTCAGTACAATTTTTCATTTATTATTTTTTTCAGTGACGAAAATTCCGACGGGATTAAATTTGATGGCCATCATGGGCTGAAACCAAAAAACTATTTCATTTCCTCTAAACATGGCCAAACTAGGGCATATTATATATCAAAATTTATGGAAATGCTAACCTGGATCCAATGGTGAGGTCTATTTTTACCCAGGAGGTCATTTTTGCAAGCTGCCCCCCAAAACTCTCATTTAAATGAAACATCCGAAAGATCTTTTTGTCCAAAAAATTTCACATGCCCAAATATTTTAACATCCCATCATAACAGCAAATCCAAAAACTCTTAGATTTGCAATAAATCATTCATATATCTTGCTCTTTTCTTTTATCCTCTCATGCATTCCCATGGATTCAATCTAGGGTTACAATAATAAAACTATAGCTCTGATACCACTTGTAAGGAAACTTGGAATAAAGAATATAACCATTTCCACATAACCCATAATAGATCTGAAATACATACGGAATTAAAATCCACATGTAAGAGAATAGACAACATACCCACAAAATGTGACACAAGATATACCCTGGGAAACCCTCATTGAGGGAAAAACCCAGCCTCCAAAAGCATCCATCACCATGTATTATTCAACAAAAATACCATTGCCATACAACCATGGAAGCCTTCATGGTCATAGCCACAACTGAGCAAACTATGTGAACAAGCATGAATCCACACATCCCATGCCATGCTTCCAACCTTCACAAATACTCCCTTGGCTAACCTGTCAAGCCTTGTCCCGCTTGACTCTTACCTTTCTCACTCTTACTCTCTTCTCTACAACAACTACCCTTGTGGCTGCTTATATAGTAGCAAGTCCCACAAAACCACTAAGTGGTATTACATAAACCATGTGCTAAAACCATGTGCTACCTAACCCACTGACCCCACATTTAATATTGGGCATTTAATTCTTTTCTCCAATATTAAATAATTACATGAAATATTATCACAATGTTACAATACAACTCATCAAAAATATTCTATGGGAATCTTTACATGTTGCACATCCATCTAGGCACAACATTACATAATAAAATAAAACAACAAAATATAACAATACTATGCAATGTGCGCAACACCCATTATCTCAACACTTTGTTGGTCAGGTCCAATTGATTAAGTCAATTGTGCAAGCGTTGTCCATTTATAGATGCATGCTCCAAGTTGCTCCTATGGGCTTTTTGAAGGATCTAGATTCTGTGATGTGCCAATTTTTATGGGTTGGTTGCTTGGAGACCTCCAAATGGAGTTTGGTTAGATGGGAAGTGGTGTACAATCTGAAACAATATGGAGGATTAGGCTTGAGACAATCGGCTTTGACTGGGGAGGCTTTGGCTACTAAACTTTACTGGCAGTGGTGTAATGAGCAGGATAAGAGTTGGGCGAAGGTTCTTTCTTAGAAGTATCTCTTGGGGATCCCTCATCTCGATATTTCCAAGTATCCACTTTGAGGGAAGGGATTTATGATTTGGGATACCCTTAATAAAGGGGCTAAGCTTATTAAGGATGGATTATTTTGGATCTGCAAGAGGGGTAGAGGCTAAATTCTAGTTGAATTCTTGGGAGGGCTATCCCCCAATCATTTCTTAGTTTCCTAACCTAGTGATTCTTTGTCAATGGTTTTTGGAGGCTGGTTGGTCATGGGTGAGTGACTTTAAGTCCTTTTTCCCCTGCGGTCAGATGGAAATGGCTAAATGGAAGTCCCCAGATGAATGGCCAATTGTTGGTCTACAGGAGGAATGTGTTGCATTGCAAAATATCCTCTCTAGTAGAAGATGTTGTTCTCTCCAAGAGGTTGACATGCTTTCTTGGTCTCCCAATCCTAAGGGGACCTATATGGTAGCCTCTAGGTATAGTAGGTTGTTGTCTCATAAGTTGGTTGTGCCTGAAGTGCAGTGGTGGAAGACGGTTTGGAACAAACTATCTTGGCCAAAATGTAACTATTTTATTTGGATGTTGGCTTGGAATAAGTGTTTTCCTTGGGATAATATTCGAAAGAGAGGTTTCCACAAACCTTCTATGTGTGTTATGTGTGGGGCTAATGAGGAGGACTCTACCCATTTTTTCTTTCATTGTTCTTTCACCTTAGAGCTTTTGCATTTTTGGTGGGGTGTGTGGACTACTCCTTGTGTTCATGCTTCCTCCTTGATTGAGTTTTGGTAGGGGATGGGTAGGCCCCCTTCTGTGGCTTTCTTTCTGCAGGAGGTGTGGTTTGTGGGACCTATCTTCTTATTGTGGCAGATATGGCTGGAGTGCAATCGAAGGATTTTTCATGGAGAACAGAGACTTGTGCAACAAATTTGGCAGAGGTTATTGGGCATGGTTCAAGAGACTGTGGAAGCTAAGTTTGAAGTGGAATTACTTTTGGGGAAATGAGATACAAAGTCGGTGGAGAGATTGGAGACTTTGGGGTCTTCTTTGGCCTTAACCAGAGCTCAGAGACAGTGTCATGAGCAGCGAAAAATTGACAAGGTTGGAAAATGGCAGCCTCCCCCCTATGGCATCTTGAAGAACAATACTGATGGTTCTTCAAGGGGCAATCCGGGTTTGGCTGGTTTTGGCAGGATTGGTAGAGATTCTTTGGGTTTAGTGATCTTTATCTTTTCGATCTATGATGGGATTTAGACCATTAACCTGGAGGAAGGGTTGGCTATTCTTGCCGCTCTTGAGAAAGCTCACGTTCTAGGGTGGAGAAGAATAGTTTGTGAATCTGATTCCCAAGTTTTGATCAACTTGCTTATTGAACAAAAAGTGGATGATGTTAACTAGCAGTTGGCTAAGATTGTGCAACAAATTTTGCATATTAGTTCTTTGATGGAGATGGTAACCTTTGTCCATATTCCAAGGGAGTGGAATAGGGCAGCTAATTGTTTGGCAAAATGGGCTTCTGAGCATGCTGAGGGATGGAGAATTGAGGAGTGGGAGTTGGCTCCTCAAGGGCTCCATCTTGACCTAGGGAATATTCTGGATGAGGATATGGTTGAGATTGGTGATAGATGATGGTGATGGTTGTTTCTTCTCTGGTTGGGGTTGTGCTTTTGTTTTTCCTTGGGACCTTAGGTCCTTGCTCTCTTTGTAATGGTGCTTTCTGATCTTTAATAAAGTTTTTACCCCTTTATTTCAAAAAAAAAAAAAAACTTTAATCAAATCTTTTAAATTTAATTCTATCATGTACATTTAAAAAACTTTTTAATTAAAATATTCTTTTATATTTTCTTTTCCTCCACTTATTAATTAGTGTAAGCACTATTTAAAGCATAGTCTATTATTTAAATTAATAAGAATAATTAAAGCTCGTTATTTAAATGCAACTCCAATTTAATAATTATTAATTAAATAATCATAATAAAATAATATTTAATATTTAATCTTTTAATATTTTAATTCTATTTTTATCCAACTTCTTAAATTAGACTTTTAAAATAAATATTTTAAATTGAAGTACATATTTAATTAATTTCTGATTAATTAAATAACATCATATTCTAATCTTTCTTTAACCAATTTTCTAAATTTAGACCTTTTTATTTAAAGCATAAATTTAATTAGTTTTTAATTAATCAAATATTTACATATTTACATATTTTCTTTTTAATCAAATAATATTTATTACTCAACTAATAATATTATTTAGAGTTTATTATTAAAATAAAACTCTTAAATAATTATTATTATTTTAAATAAATATAGATATGCTAAAATTAGAACTTTAATTTAATCTTTTAAATTTAATTTTTTAATTAATTAAATATAATTAAATATTAAATTTTCTATATACAATTTTCATGCAACAACTTTATACAATTGAAATTAAAATATCTTTATTAAATTAATTTTCTTTCTCACTTTAATTAATCATGAGACATTTTTAATATCATATTTATTAATTAACTAATAATATTATTTAGAGTTTATTAATAAAACTCTTAAATAAATTATTATTAAATTAAATAATAATAAATATTCCAAAATTAGAACTATAACTTTATCTTTAAATTTTATTCTTTTATTTAATTAAATTCAAAAACATTTTTAATAATATATTTATTTACTTAATCAATAACATTATTTAGATTTTAGTGCAATCAACAATCGTAGTGTATGGCGAGCAAGAGCAGAGGGAGCAGTGTTTTTCAAAATTTGAATTTAGGAAAGGGTGGGATTATGCAAGAATGTCGGGATCAAATCCCTAGTCTGGAACACGGGTCGCAGGTAGGGGACGATCAAGCATCTTTTGGCACTGGGGACCAGTCGGAGATCGTGGATGGGGACCCAATTATCCACCCCAAGGAGGTGGTCAAGATTCCTTCACTTCCCAAATCAGACCAGTCAGGATCTACAAAATGGTCTTCTCTATTTGGGGTCAAACCCTCAAGTAAGTCATCTTTCCCACCTATTAATACTCTTCCTGAATTTGAGAAAGGTTCTTGTGTTATCACCATCCCAGATGAAATTGTGGATCATAGCATTTGATCCATGGCCTCTACTCTGGTTGACAAATTTTTGGGGCCAAGACCTAACATAGACGATGTAAGGTCCTTCATCAAGAAGAAATGGGCTCTGAAAGGCCAAGTCTTTGTCACAACAATGGTGAAGGGTTTCATGTCATTTGATTTTTCATGCTTGCAAGATTTGTCCAGCATCCTCTATGAGGGATAGTGGGCTATTGGTCAGTCCACCTTGGTGCTCTAGAATTTTGGAATGAAGATGTTTTTCTGGGGCTTATGAGGACTTTTGGTGAACTCCTATCTACAGATCTAATCACTGCCTCAACTATGCTCGCATCTGTATAGGTGTTAGGGAAGGCACAAACATGTCTGCGTCTATGGCCTTTCATTCTAAACTAGGAGTGCATATTCAAAAACTGATATATGAAACTATTCATTTCACCTGCTTTCTCTACCTGAAGGCAAGTCACAAGGCCAACCAGTGTCCTAAGGCAATCAAGCAGAAGACAAAGGTCCCTAACACCTCGAACAATTCTAAGAAGCCTCCTCCTCCCCCTCGCCCAATAGCCAAGGGGAAGAAGAAACTGATCTAGAGGTGTAAACCCTCTACGTCTTCAGAGACACAGATTAGTAAGGAAGTTAAGCATAATACCCCCAGGCATATTGATACCATTTTGGAGGATCAAGCCCACATTGAGTCCCTCAATGTTGATCTTGTTGCAGAATCCCTTGTTGCAAAGGAAGGTCCTATGGTGGTAGGGCTAGAGTAGAACAGCTAGAGGCAGGAGACACCCTGCTCGAAAGAGAATGTTGGTCAGAGGATTGAGACCCCCTGTTCAAATAGTAGGCTGGACTCTCATTGGGAAGAGTGGATAGACAACTGCTCTCTGGACAGTCTAGATGGCTGGTGTATGAAAAAAATTATCATAAGAAGCATCAACCTCGTGACCTCCCCCCTTTGTCCCTAGCGACAACCAGGAGCAAGGAAAAGGCTGATGTTGGGACAACTCCCAAGCAACCTGGTAAGAAGAAATCCAACCAGCTGTTGCAAGAAGAAACCAAAAGAAACCTAGTAGACGGGAGCAAGAGAACCATCAAGGAATTCTCAAGAAGTAAGAAATGAAGGTCATTTCTTGGAACATTATGGGCCTCAATGGGGCTCATAAACAGGAACTAATCAAAAATTTGATCAAAGATCAAAGACCCAATTTTTTGCTGATCCAGGAAACTAAGATGAAAAGGGATTTGGTAAACAAGATTTCTTTTAGTAAATCCATGAACAGTGAAGCCACGGATTCAAAAGGAGCCTCATGAGGGGTGATGATTCTTTATAACAATAGGGTGTTCAATATGTCCCACATTCTTGTTGCAGAGAATGTTCTCCTATGCAAGGTGTCCCACATCCATAATGATGACTCTTGGTTCATTTTAAACCTATATGCCCCTAATACAAAAAGGGAAAGGAAAGCTTTCTGGGAAAAGATCTCAGTGTTCATTACCAACAAAAAAATTAACAAAGGGATAATTATGGGAGATTTTAATTCTCCTCTCACAGATGATGAAAAAAGCGGAGGTCTTGCCTCGGATCAGGATAGCAAGCTCGACCTCTCCAACTTCATCCACAACCCGACTTTCATGGATATGGACCTCTTGGGGGGAAGATTCACTTGGTCTAATAGAAGAGTTGGTGGGGAATACATCCAGGTCCATCTTGACAGAGCTCTCATCTCTCCTAGGTGGCTACAGACTCACTCTTGTAGACTTTCCCTTCTCCCTAGAGTTGGTTTTGACCACTCTCTTATTTCTCTCTCTATTAGCCCCCTGGCTGTCAAAAGGACTTTCCCCTTTCGTTTTGAGAAAATGTGGATTTCCCACTTGGATCTGGAATCTAAGATAACTTCCTGGTGGAATATTGAGGTTGAAGGCACCACAATGTTCAAGGTTTCCCAGAAATTGAAGAATGTGAAAAGAAACATTAAAGTATGGAACAAGGCTGACTTTGGCCACATTTTCTAGGATAAAGATGAAAAGATAGACCAGCTTTGTATCATTCAGGAAGAAATTCAGTAGAATGGATATAATGACATGAATAGACAGGAAGAATGGGCCATCCTCTCTGACCTCCATAACATAATATCTAAGGAAGAACATTATTGGAAACAAAGATCTAGAGTCAGCTGGTTGAAATAAGGTGACCAGAACTCTCATTTCTTCTATTTGACCATGCTCAAACATCATGCAAACAAGAAGATCGCAAGCATTAAGAAAGGTCAGGACCTTCTATCCAAGGAAGATGAGATTGCAGATGAAGCTATTCAGTTCTTCTCATCCCTCCTTTCCAAGGATCGCTCTCTATCGGTGATTGATCAAGTTGACATTTTGTTGACAATCCCTTCCTTGTTGCAACCACACCACAATTCTATGCTGAAAGCTATCCCCTCCCTGGAGGAAATCTTCCAGGCTCTCAACTCTCTTCTGGTGGACAAAGCTCTTGGCTCGGATGATTTCCCAACTTTCTTTTTTCAGACCTACTGGGAGGTGGTCAAAAGGGACGTTACTAAGGCTGTCCAAGAATTCTTTGGGGGCAAAAATCTCTTGAAAGAGCTCAACGTCACTTTCCTGGTTCTCATTCCTAAGACTTCGGGGGCTAATATGCTGGACAAGTTCAGGCCTATTAGTCTATGCAATTCTTTTTACAAAATCATCTCTAAGATTCTTACCACTAAACTCCTCAGCATTCTCCCCCTGATCATCTCCCCTCAACAGACTAGTTTTGTCCCTGGCAGGCAGATTCTTGACTCTATTATCATGGTTCATGAGTTCATCCACTCTCTGGAAGTCGGTAAGAAGGAAGGCTTTCTACTTAAGCTGGATATGTCTAAAGCCTATGATAGGGTGGATTGAAATTTTCTCGTGGCATTCCTTCAGGCATTTGGTTTTGATGCTTAGGTGTGCAAGATTATCTCTCAACTTGTCTCCTCACCTTCTTTATCTATTTTGGTTAATGGTCCCCCTTCTCATTTCTTCTTCCCCTCGAGAGGACTGGGGTAGGGTGACCCCATCTCCCATGTTCTCTTTATCATTCTAGCTGAATGCCTAGGAAGACTCATCCAGAGGAAACGGCAGGATAGGAGTCTGCAAGGTCTCAAGCCCTCTTTGGGCCCCTCAACCTTCACTCACCAGCAATTCACGGATGACACCATCTTGGGGGAGAAGCTACTATCCGTGAAGCCAGATCTTTCAAGGGCATTCTAAACACCTACACTAGGGGTTCAGGCCAAGCTATCAACTAGGAGAAGAGCTTGATTTTCTTCATCAACACCCCTTTGGAGAGATAGAGAAAAATTGCTCGAATTTTGGGAAGCAGCATTGGCTCCTTGCCAGCCAACTATCTTGGCCTACCCTTGGGCTCTAGACCCTCGAATTCCTTCTAGAATAGCATCATTGATAGATTCAATAAGAAACTTGCTGGATGGAAAGGGGCCACCCTTAGCCAAGCTAGCAAGTGTACCCTGGTGAAATCCATTTTCCAAAACCTCCCCACTTATGCTTTAAGCCTCTTTAGAATCTGTGCCAAACATGCAGATAGAATGGAGAAGATTCAGAGGAACTTCCTCTGGTTAGGGGCTGAAGACCATCAGAGATATCACCTTGTTGTCTGGGACCTCATCTGTCTCCCAAAATGCTATGGAGGTCTAGGCATCAGAAAGATTAAACACCTCAATAACGCCCTTTTAGCCAAACAGTTATGGTGTATCTTTCAAAGCACAGGTTTTTGGAGGGATATCCTGATCAAAAAATATATGAGTCCTATATCTAGAATGTGATCTCAAAGGCTAGACCCATGGCCAAGTCAAAGGCCAAATGGAAAGTTGGAAAAGGGGATAATATCTTATTCTGGCAGGATAACTGTACTAGTCAAGGACCTCTTATCAACCACCCCATTTATGGAAGATGGGCAGAACAGTGCATTGAAAGTTATGGTGCACAAGTCAGTGATTACAAAACTAGTCAAGGTTGGTAGGACCTCTTCGAGCTATCCTCGGACCTTATCCCTCTGATGATTATGCTAAATGCCACCCCCATCAACAACAATAGGGACTCTGTCATTTGAGGTGATAACTCAAATGGGCTTTTCTCTATTGCCTCTAGCTATTTCTCTTTATGGGCCAGAATGGAGAAGCCATTATGGGCCAATGCCTGGATTTATGGCCTCACTCCCAAAATTAATATATTTTTTTGGCTGCTACTACAAGACAAAATTCTTACCCTAGACAATTTAGCCAAGAAAGGCCAAATCATCCCCAATAGGTGTAGCCTTTGCAAGCTTAATCTGGAATCGGTAAATCACCTTTTCATCCTCTACCCCTATTCCTCTAAGGTGTGGGATCTTCTGACCAAGGATCTTGGTTCCAGCTGGTGCCCCCTTGACAATATCTAGGACTTCTTCTACTAGTCGAGAAGCCACCACTCTATTTTGAAAACTCAACTTTTTAGCTCTTGGATTCTCCCACACTTTTGCTGGGGAATCTGGAAAGAGCGCAACAACTGAATTTTTAGAGACAGAGAGGCTCCCAAGTTCATAATTGCAAAGAAAATTGAAGGTCTCACTATGGATAAATTTGCCATTACAAAGGGAGGAAATATCAAGGAAGGAGGGAACAGTAAAGCTAGGAAGAAAGACAGGGACAAGACAAGACAGGAAGCAAGATGGTCCTTCCCCCCTAAGGACTAACACAAAGCCAACTTTGATGGGGCAGCTAAGGGGAATCTCAGACTAGCCAGAAGCGAAGGCATCATTAGAAATAGTTCAGGAGGAGGAATTGCGGTCGTTTCTTTCCCTCTTGGTCACCAGACCAATCACTTTTCTGAAGCCAGTGCGGCCAGACAGATTGTTAAGTTGGCCCTGGCTTCCGGGATCGAGTGCCTATGGCTTGAGGGCGACTCCCTAAACATTATCAATTGTATCAAAGGACATGCCCCACCCTCTTGGATGATTGTTAAAATCATTGAGGACCTCAGATCTGACTTGGAAAAGTTCAAAAGGAATTTCACTTACCAAGAAGCCAACTAGGTTGCTGACTAGTTCGCCAATGATGTCATTACCAGAAACTCGGTGATGACATGGAAGAATGGAGACAAAATCCCAACAGCGGTGATTGAGTTACTCCGGTAGGATCAAATCCAGGGTACTAATATCATCCCTTTTTAATTATGGAAAGATACGCCAAATTGCATGTCAGAAGGGGAGTAATTCGAAGTCATGCGGAGCTCTTTTCAAGTCATAACCATGCGTACGGATGGCACACTTCGAGGGTTGGAATGAATAGAACCACCAAAAATCATAATTATGTTTTTATTTTCAGCATCCCAAGGAAAACTGACCTCAGCATTTACGTTAGAGGAATAGGGTTTATAGAGCCGAAGTCCACCATGGTCAGGGAAAGGATCAGAAGAGAGCCTTGGGGGGAAACAAAGAAGTGGAAGGGGAAGGAGAAGGTTTGGCGTAAGCTCAAAAAAGGGGGTATAACTAGGTTCATGGAGAAGCTTCATGGCTTCGATGTTGGGGTTATCAAGGGGATGGTGAAAACATGGAACAATGGGAAAGTCAAAATTGATGGTGTCACCTGCCAAATCACTGAGGGCTTGATTGCGGAGGTGACAAAAATCCCTCAGGTTGGCATAAACTTCTTCAGGGATCGACTTTGTCAAGGACAATGCTGAGAGGAACAAACTTATCAAGATCGACACTTACTATGAGATGGAATCCATCAAAAAATTATGGAGGTATGTTCTCAACATTCTCATTGAGTATATCACTCTTGACTCCAAGTTTGACAGGATAAGAATGCACCATTTTGTGTTGCTAAAACACTTTAGGCACGTTGTTAAAATTTCCTTTCCTTTCTTTCTTTTCACCTCCATGTCTAAGAATATTGAGGGTTTCAAGAGAAAACCCATCACTAATCCTGCCCTCCACGAAGGCCTTCTCCTCTTGGTTTATGAGTTTTTGAAAGCTCAAACCAGGAGAAAATCCCTCAGTGACCCAGGTAATGCTTCGGAGGACACTGCTAGTTTGAACTCTAAGGATGTTCAAGTTGTTAAATCTGAGGACGAGGATTACTCCACCAAAGCCATCTTTGCTGCCCGCAACCCCCACTTTCCCAGCAGAAAGAGCCCTAGAGGTCTCCCCCCCATTCTTCCCAAGACTGAGCCCCAGGAGGAGAAAGAAGACAGTGAAGATGAAGAGGAGATTGAGACTGAGGATGAGGATGAGGACAATGTGAAGGGGAAGGACACTGTGAAGGATGAGGAAAAGGGGTGGGAGTGAGACAAGGAGGAAGTTACCCTCGATGCTCCCCCAGATAACCCCAAAAAAAGAAAAAGTGAACCAATCCCTGCTTCAGGAAGACCCCATTGCCCTTACCTCTGAGACCCCTCGTCCTATCTCGCCCTCTTCCCTTCCTGAGGAGAAGACTATGGAAAAAAGTGGGGAGGTGATAAGAAAGGATAGGAGGAGGGCTTGGAGGAATTTTAACATGGATACTGCTAGGTTGGAAATTTTCAGAGAGCCAATGAATATCCAGGTAATGGAGGACCTCGATGGCAGAACCCATTATGATGAGCTTATCAACCCCGCTTTGTTGATCTTGTCCGATAACACGTGGGATTCTGGCTTCAACCTTCTGAACAACGTGAAGAACGGCTTGATAGATAACTTCTGATCTATCAAATGGTTGTTTTAGGAAATCGAGGCTCTTAAGGAAAAGAATATCCAAGATTGCAGCCAGGACCCCCACAGAGTCCAAGAGAACACCAGAAGGATGAACGACCAGGATGACAGTCAGAAGCACTGCAGCGGCCAGGACTCTAGAAATGATCAGGATGACAGATTTTCCCTGGTTGAACAGAAAGTCCAAAGGTTAGAAAACATCATCCAAATTCTAACTAACCAAATTGTGGACACCCTGCACACTTTGAATGAGAACATTGTCAACCTGGGGGATACTCTTATGAGAGTTGGCATCGATGGGAACACGGGGAAGCTGACTAGCCAGAATATTGGCAAGGAAGAGGTCGATCTGAATGATACCAGGGACCAGGTGGATCACTTGGACTAGGAGGAAGACCAGAACATAAACCAGGAAGGAGCGGACAACCAGAAGGATAATGAAGCTACAGAAACTCTGCAGGATCTGGATAAGGAGAACCATTAGGTTTGGTTTTCCTTGTCGAACTGGCTATTGGCTTTTGCCTCCTAGCCTTTGGCCTTTTGTTTCTCTTTGGCTGTTTGTTGTTGTTTCATGTTTGCTGGACTTTACTGTCTTACTTTTAATGCTGTAAAACTTTTGGGTTTCAAGTCCCTGTAAAACCTATTTTTCTTAACCAAAAACATTATTTAGATTTTATTATTTAAAATAAAACTCCTAAGTAGTTATCATTAAATTAAATAAATATAACTACACCACAATTAGAACTATAACTCTATATTTAAATTTCTTGCATACGCTTTATGCAATTTAATAAAATAAACTTTATAAATTTTATGTTCTCTCTCAAGTTAATTACGAGATGTTTTAATAATATATTTATTAATTTAAGTAATAATATTATTTAGAGTTTATAGGCAAAAGCCTACAACGCAATGGTAACTTGTGAGCCTCTCATGTGGGAGGTCTTGGGTTCGAATCTACCTTTGCTTAACATATTATAATAATTAATTCCAACAAATAATAATAATTAATCTAGGCTTTGGTCGTTTACCAATCAAAAATATATATATTATTTAGAGTTTATTATTAAAATAAAACTCCTAAATAATAATTATTAAATTAAATAGATATAAATACATCAAAAATAGAACTTTAATATAATCTTTTAAATTTAATTCTTTTATCTAATTAATTTTTCAATGAATTAAATATAATTAAATATCAAAATTCTTTATAAAATTTCCATTAAGTTAAATCATTAAATTGTCTTTTAATTTGATTTAATTATAACAGATAATCATCACGCACTTACAAAACCCAAAATGACAAATTAACTGAAGACAAAGAACAGAATCAAACTCAAGGGTTAGAATCTTAAATTCACGTCACTTGATGAATGCAGAAATGTGAAACTAACTCATATACTTGTCCTATTTTCTAGGACAATTGGCTTAGGGTTTAGGATTTGAACTCAAGAGTTATCTCCCCACTTATACCGTTGAAATACTACGATAGGGTACATGCATCCTGGCAATTCAAGGAAGTCAATACCTGGTACCTACAATCTACATAAAATTAATGCATGTATAAATGCAATATTCTAAACTAAATAGGCAATGGCAAAAAGTGGTTCATCGTGTAGATCCTGACTAGCAGGTGACTACAACTCCCTTCCTCAACCACATCAGAAATGTCAAACATAAAGAAAGCCTACACGCACACCATACACATGCAAGTATGGGGTAAGTATCTATAGAAACTGCATAAAAATCATTCATCTAACCAACATCATTCAATAACTAAAATAATTGGCACTAAGTACCTGAACATATATATATATATAAACTGAATATGAAATACAACTAATCAATTTCGGTAATCCAGCACCGCTAATCATAAAACATAATAATAAAACAGACCTAAAAGAATTCAGTCAAAACAAATCAGAAAAGTCAAGTAGGGGTAGGCATTACAATGCTAGTATCTCATATGTATCTTATCACATTTGATGTATCTCTATCAATAATTACCCACTTATTGTAGCTCATCATATTTATATTTACTCCTACAATTCTATCTATTAGTATCATATCACTCATATATATAGTATATGTGCTCCTTCCCTTATGACTAGGTGTCATTTTATTTCTTATTCCATTTGCACTCCTTCTGTAATCACCCATTGCATGTATATTTAATATATTTTCTATATTTTATTCCTTGTTATATACATTCTTACATAAATAAAACCATACATCCTTTGAACACGAAATCCTTATGCAATTTATTTAATTAACGGGTGAACCCACAATAGTGGGATAAACTTTTTCGAAGAAGAAATTACTCCAAAAATGGGCAATACGAAGTTTTGGCCCCAAAACTTTCAATAGAAAGTACTCACATAGTTTCAATAAAAACTACTTTGGATGGTAGTTTCGATTGAAACCAACTAAAAAAAAAAAATCCATCCTAAATAGTTTTGATAGAAACTAGATAGTTTCTATAGAAAATTTTTAGTTTTGATAAAAAAAAAATTTACTAAAAAATAGTTTCTATAGAAACTAAATTATTTCTATATAAACTATTTTTTAGTTTCGATAGAAACTAAATAGTTTCTATATAAACTACTTTTTAGTTTCTATAGAAACTAAATAGTTTCTATAGAAACTAAATTATTTCTATAGAAACTATGTAGTTTCTATTGAAACTAAGTAAACATGAAAAAATCAACCTACATAGTTTCGATAGAAACTAACTAAAAATAGTTTCTATCGAAACTATTAAAAAACTTTCGATAGAAAGTTAGTTTCTATTGAAACTAATAAAGTAGATAGCTTTACAAAGTCTATAATCTTTCCAATTGTTTTCATGGCTTCCAAGCTCTATTGCTAGGTTCAAATGGAGCAATGAAGACGTGTCATTTTTGCATGACACATGTACTCGGAATGAGATTTCTAATGACTATGGATTTGATGCATTTTGAATTTTTTAGGTATGTGTTTTTCTACATTAATTGAATAGAGGTTCATTATAAAAAATAAACTTCTATATTGGACACTCATGAAAAGATAGTCAGTAAGAGAATAAAAATTTTGAAAAATAAATACAGTTTTCGTATTTGAGTCCTCTTTCAATCAGAAAAAGAAATTTTGAAATCGGGTAAATATATAATAATATACATGTGTCAAAAGCCATGTATGTCCAAATTAGTGTTAGGTCCACTTTAAACACTACTAAAATATGAAATACTAAGGATAAAGACATAAGACAACCTCCATAGTTTTAGTTGGATGTCAGAAAACTAAATTTGAAAGAATCACATTGATATCTATTGTAGAAAAAAAGTTATGTGTGTCAAAAACTATGTCCCTTTTTAGAAATCAGGTTTTTGATAACATACCATTTTTAGTGGGAGAAAAAATAATTCAATCAAATCAATTCAAAAAATAATTTTAAAAATATATTTAGAGTCTACACAGAAAATTCTAAAAGACTCTAATTTACTTCATCTTCAAATTCCTAATCATTAAATGATAATTTGCATCCAAATGTGAAAATTTTCTTGAAAATTCATAATTAAGTGTCAATTTAGGCAAAAAAGTGCAACCTAATATATATTTTCTATATTTTATTCCCTGTTATATACATAAAACCATACATCCTTTGAACACAAAATCCTTATGCAATTTATTTAATTAACATTGTAGATGAAACATTTCAAAGGGGTCAAGGTGACAACTAATTATAGCCTAGTAAATAGGCTACCAACTATCCAAATCACCACATATGTATTTACGAATTTTAGTACAACTCATGAGGCCATGATGTTGATGACTTGGTGGTCAAAACCTCCTTAGATATTTGTGAGATGGCTTAACCACCTCCCATAGATGGGGTTAACAAGCATTGAATGTTTGATCTTTAGGTGCAATCACAAATTATTGCAATAATAAATATCAGAGCCTTAGGTCATGGGTTTAGCCTCGCTTCAGTGGGTTCCAAAGGATCAATTGGTGCTAAGGGAGATATTGTTGACATGGTGGTCAACACCTCCTTAAAGATTCATGGCATGATTTAATTGTCTCCCATGGATCGGGCTAAATCTAACATTTGCATTGGGCATTGAAAGTTAGAGCTTTTGGTGCAATAGAAAATTATTCCAACAAATGTTAGCCAAAATAATAGTACATTGGCCAATTTAAAGTGGTCAAGTAGTAGCCATTTGGTGAGCACATTGTCACATAATGAGTTAACAAGTTTGTGGATAGTTTCAATGTGAATTGAAACCTACACAACTAAATTTCGTTGGTCATAATTTAAGTACGTAGATGCTTGTTTGTGAATTAAGAGGCCCTCTTCTTATATTTCATTTATTCAATCAAACTTGAAATTTGCATAGAAAATGTAATCTTACATGAACCCTTATTACATACATTAATATAAGATAATATGTAAAATTTGTGGCCTTATTGCCTTTTTAATCAAATGGTCTTATTCACTACCAAGGCAGACATTTTACTCATTAAGAGATAATATTATTTCTCTTTTTTTTCATTCCTATTTTTTGTTGAGCCAATTGACATATCCTAGAACTTTACAGTAGAACATCAACAATTTCCTACATAGAAATATGTAAATTACTTTGTTTGGAAAATCCTCTTACATTATTCCAATGGTCAAGAAGTATAATATTTAAAACTATATTTTTAATATAATAAAGTTGCATTTCAAATAAAAAGGATATCATTTTCTTTGTATCAAGTCGTGTTTTGAAAACATTGTAATAAGTTTTTTTTTCAACTAATATAATAATAAGTTTAATCGATAAAAGATATTTTTATTTTTCTACACCATATTATATTCAAAGTGTCTCCTAAACAACTAATTAAGCCGATAGGCTTATATGTGGGAGCTTTGCTCCCGATTTTTGCATTTTTTTGCTAGGAAATTGTCAGTCCTTGCCAGTTTTCATACTTTCTAATAACGAATTTTTATTTTTGTCAATTTCTATTTTCTACTCAATTAACAGATTTTATTTAGCCTTTATTTATAATAAAAAACTTCATTGTTTCTAATTCAATCACTAAATTCTATTTTCTACTCCTCATTTAAAGGATTTTGTTAAATATTTGTCTAGAAAATCAAACTTTTTTTATTCAAAATGGAATGGTGGAGTTTGTTGCAGGAAGGGTTTGCCCAATATATTTTTTCTTCATGTTAATTTTAAAATTGTTTGTGCAGATATATTTTCTTCATATTTATTTAAAATTGTTTGTCCAATGGGTAGGGTTAATCTATCTGTTTCCTTGATCAATATTGTTGACAACACCAGACAATTCATGCAAAAATGCAAGGTAAGTCTCTTGTTACAATTTTTGTGAGTTTGTTTATGAAATCTTTGAATCATTTTTTGTAATGTTGATATTTTGTGCACTTTTATAGGATTGATATTTTGTTGTCAAATTTATGAAATCTGAATATTTTGTGTTTTCTTGTCAGAGCATAATAAAGATTTGAAGGGTCGCTATTTCTGATATTATATATAGCTATTTTTGAAATATACAATGTTTATATCTTTTAGGCTTCAAATGCTACTCGAAATTTAAAGTGGGGTCTTCATTACATCTTTGGCATCTAATAAGTTATATATTTTAGGCATGTAGGCCTATTGATGTCAAATGTGATATCTAATAAGTCGTATATTTTATTAAGTCTTCATACCTAAGTGGTTGTATCTTCCTTACTTTATTTTATATATTCTTTCACAATTTTTCCTTAGTCAATTGAAATGTATTACATGACCAAATCTAATTAGTACAAATTGCTACATAAATACCAAAAAATATATGGGGTGACTTTAATGAAGTAAATGCAATAGATTCAAACCTAAGTATATATTATTAAGATGTTTCTAATTAGCATTTCTCTAAATTTTTAGGATTGGAAAATAATTTTGAATATAGAATAAATATTATAAAATTTATAAAATAGAAGATTATGAAAAATAACTGTATGTTTTAAAAGTTTTGAGTTTACAATTACAATGCCTGCATTTAACATTTTAAAAGTTTGTATCAATTTAATGATGTAATGTTTATATATTTTCATATTTCAATAAAAGAAATAAATTTTATAAATGTTGAAAATCTAATGAAAAGGAAATGTCATATTTTGGAAGATCTTTAATATAACTTAATGTTTTGTATATTTTAATATTTTAATAATAGAAGCAAAATCTACAAAATTAGATAATCTAAAAAAAAAAAAGGAAACTTCAAAAATTTGAAAGATTTTTAATAGATATATGTTTTAAAAAATAGATTTATAATAAAAAAAATTATTTTTTAAAAAATTTACCAAAATTTAAGTATTTTTTTAATGATAGAATCTATTTCACTTCTTATGATTTGATGATTGAATTTTTTTGATCGTTTTGATTGAAGAGATTATTCAAAATATTAAAAAAAAGTAAAATATAATAGTTTTCTATAGATTTATACCATTTTTTCATAAACTAGATAATTTTTCTTAAAAAAAATTATTATCTATTAAAAACATATCTTCCTAATAAAATTCTAAAGTCTTTTTATGAAAAATGAAATATTAAATAACGAAATAAGAAACTTTTTATTTGTTTTTTATTTTCATTAGTCCATGGTCTAGACTTTTTGGAACTATAGGGAATGGTTTTAGCTGCCAGAAATTTTGAGAAATAAGAAGAGCTTGATATGTTAAAACAAGATGTGAATAATATTTGAATAAGGTGGAAAATATAAAATCTATTTTATGAATTTTATTTTCACTATTTTTTATTATTAGAATAAAACAAAAATAAAATTATTCTAAAATGATAAATATTTGAATGTCACATACAATTTATCATCTAATTAATCATATAATTGTTTGAGACTTTTAATTTTAAGGACAATGGCATATCCTTGTAGAAAACTTAACATAAATAGTCTTAACTAAAAAATTGAAAATGAAATAAATAAATAAATAACTATTTAATTTATGTTGACAATCTTCATTGTTATATATACTACAATAGAAACAATTTTTTATATATTGTTATATATACTTAAATTTTTTAAGACTTTATAATAGAAAAATTTGTTATTAAATTAAAAATTAAAAGTAATGAAAATTAATTTAAAAATATTTATTTTGATGGTTGATACCAAATCAAGAGAAAATATAATAATAATAATATTTAAATAGAAACGTTTATTTTAAAAATAGAAAATATATATTAGAATCTAATTTAAAATGAAATATTCAAAGAAACTAAGTAAACCAATAAATAATAATCTATATTTTTTATCTTATATCCTCTATATTTTTAATTTAAACTATATCTTTTATTTCTAAAAGATTTTTTTTACCATTTATTTATAATAATAAAATCCTTTGTAACAGTGTTGGTAAACCAATTTTTCATAATAGTATTTTTAGCTCATGTTAAGAAAAAGCTCATTGTGGGAGAATTTGTTTGTATAAAAGATAAAGCCAAATTTTTTAGATTTAAATTTATTTTTTTTGTATTTATGAAACAACAAAACTGTAAGGCCTTAGTAGATTTCATAGAGCTTATCTTAAATTGTTCATTAATTAAATAATCATGACAGATTCTTTGCAATAATATGAACACAAAGCTTAAATATTTTTTAATCAATTTTTTATATATTTTCTTTAGATCATGAAATTTGTGAGCACATTATTATGATAATTCTACAACATTTAGTGACATAAATTTGGATATTAATTTCAAAATTTCTTTGATGAAGAAGAGTTCAATGATTGATGAATTGGGTTTAGCTTTACATTGGAGAATTTTTGAAACATTTTTGAATGTTATCTTATTATATTCAAAATACGTAAGAAAATTTTATAATCTATATTAATAGATTGATTTTGTTTCATATCTACATAGTAGTCTACTTTATTAGTTATATGTGTCCATTGCTACAGATGTATTGATTCTAAATTGTGCTTATATGGTAGCAAATAGTAATTACAATTTTTCATTTTCCACTTATTGTGTATGTAGGATTATTTGTATATATTTATTTACATATTTTAACCTATCCTCACACTTACTATAGAGTTAAATAAGTATTTTGAGAAATTTAGGATTGTTCTAATTAAGTTTATAAATTTATTTTGTTTTCTTAGAGATTAATTCAACCTACAATCTTATAGTATTTTATATTTATTATTATATAAAAATATGTTAATTAGTAAATTTATAATAATAATAATGTTCTGTTTATAATTAAGAATTAAATATTTCATTATTTTATTATTTGATATTAAATTTTTAATTTATTGATAAATATAAAAGCATTTAAAATAGCAAGTAGACAATAAACGAAAAAGAAACAAAAATCAAAATGAATCATTTTAAAGTTATAAAGAATAAAATTATTATTTTATATAAATGATATTTTTAAAAAAAATAATGCACACTAATTTAAAAATTAAACTTAAAAATAATTGAAATAAAACCAACCAATGATTAAAAAATCATATAAGAGAAGACCTGAAAAAATAACAAATAAAAACAAGAACTTAACATTATCAACCACGTCTAGAAGATGTTAGTTGATATAATATTAAAAATATGTGAAAGTATATTTTTGTTATCAACATAATTATTGCACCTTTAAAAATACTAGTAAATATAAATTATTTTAGATTAAAAATAATTATTTTTATATGAATATATTGTAAAATGAAATGTTACATAATGAAATTGATTTTATTTTTTAAAATTTAAAATCATAATTATTTATATATTATAAATTTGATTTTTCTCTTCATAAAAGTAAACTAAATATTACACATAAGATCACATTTTATAAAATATGTACTTCAAAAATATAACAGTTGAGGTGGCCAAGTTTTCAATTTAAATACTTTCAAGGCAATAGTATCACGATAAGTTGAGCCTAATAATTCATACAAATATTTGGATGGTATAAGGATAAGTTAGCCCAAAATTCATACAATCAATTTTTGAAAGGATTCTTTTGATTAATTTTTTTTGTGTCAAATATATCATTCCTATCGGCTTATCGTTGCATGTACAAAAACATGCAACTACTAGTGTATTCAAATCAATGCTTTACATTTAGGCTTGAGTCTCAACATAAATAGTCAATATATTAACTTTGATATACTGATTGCTTGAGATCTTCTTATTAGAAGGAGATTTTAAATTTCCCATATATAGAATGTGAATCCATTAACAATGTCAAGCATAGGTAATTTTGAGCAGTCATGCAAGTAGCACTTGAAGAGTTTGTTAGCTCATTAACAAAATCAAAACATAAATGATTTAGAGCATTTGTGTAGGTAGCACTTGGAGAGTTAAGTATTAGTTAAATAATTTTAAAATATATATAATAAATATAATTCATTTTAATTCATTAATAATTATAGTAAACAGGGTATTTTGGATGTTGCAAAGATAGTAGTGAGAGTTTTTGGGTCCATTAATAAAGACAAACCATACCACGTGAGAGTTAGTGAGTTTATTGACAAAGTCAAAGCATATGTTATTTAGAGCATTCATGAAGGTAGTAATTGGAGGCAACATCTACGCAACACCTACAATGTACCCTTGGTTGTAATTATTAATTTATTAAATAAAACTAATTGTATTTCAATATGTGATGACGTAGTATTAGTCAAAGGTACATTATGGGTGCTACACAGACAATGGTGCAATTGGAGAGTTTGTAAGTCCATTAACAAAGTCAAAGCAAGGATGATTTAAAACATTAGTGTGGGGAGCATTTGAAGAGGTTGTGAGTCTATTGACAAAATCAAAGTATAAGTGATTTAGAGTCTATAGGTAGAATTTGTGAATCCATTGACAAAGTTAAAGCATAAACGATTTAATACTTGTAGATAGAGTTTATAAATCTATTGAAAAAGTCAAAGCATACATAACTAAAACATTAGCCTAACACCACAATTTTATCAAATTGCAAACCATTTCCTATTTTTATACATAAAGATGGAAAAACAATTTGCTAGGCTCATCTTATGACTCAAAAATAATAATTTAAATTTTATTAAAAATTTGCATCACTATTCAAACTATAAACTATGATCCCATATAATTAAAAAACATTAATGATACCCTATTTCTCACATTTCTTGTCCTACATTAAAATAAAATATGGGCTAAGATCAGAGAATTCCTACATAAAGAATAGTTTGAATAATTGCCGGTTCTTCTATGTGTCCAAGACCCAGTCATTACGTGCAATTTCGAGTAGGCCAAAATGAAACCGATGAAAAGTTCCTTGGCCGTGTTAGAAGCTTCTATGGCGGCGCAACACGTGATAATTACGACTAGAAGCTTCTAATGCGGCGCAACACGAAATAATTCTGTTGGAAGCTTCCTCGGCGACACCACATTTTGGAAGAATGGTTCGATGTTGAAACACATTTTGATACTTTGTAGGGCCATATGCAAGAGAGTTTGTAGCTTCCAACGAGCCAATTTTCTAGTTGGGCGGATATTGATCACAAACAAGGAGCCAATTTTCTAGTTTGGAGGATATTGATCACAATGATAAGAGTTACCCTCTATCTCCACGTTTTCAGTACTTGGACCTATGTAAAGGTGAATGAGTGATCACAACATGAAGCTTTGTTTCATTATTTTGGTTTCTTTGGAAAAGGGCTTTGAAATGTTACTAACCATTTGATCATTCCAATTCCTTAAGATGCATCCAACTCTTGAGGCACCCAAGTTTCCCCAAGAAGTTCTATTAAAGTTCAAATTGAAAACCATGGGAGGGGGTATCATTTTGTGAGGGATCTAAGATTCCAAGAAACCTCGCAATTCTTATCATAGTTTAGATCATACTCATGTTGGCATCCCATATAGTGAAGGGTTCATTGTTGTTAGTTTGTGCAAAGAACATACTATTTGAAAATTTCATTATTGTTGCTTCTATTATGTTTAAGAGGGAAAGAAATCACGTTTCTTTCTTTTGAAAGATCCTTCAATTTATTTCCTTTTATAGCTCCCACAAAATGATGGATCCCCTTATGATCTACCAATAGTAAAATTTTGTTAATTTTTTGAGGATTAGCCAAGGCTTAAATTAAATGAGAATGTCAACTAGGAAAATTTGACCCAACTCAATAGAGAGAACGTAGCCAATGCCAATAATCCTAAGAAAAGGGACACCCAATAGTAAATGGTCTACACTTTCTTTGCTAGCTTTGCACATGGTACCTCTAGATGGATCATGATGACTCATTTTGGTGAATTTGTCAACTCTTAAGATTTTCTTTTGAAGAACTACCTAAGTAACGTTGTCTACTTTTGGAAGACATAGTTTATGCCAACAAAGATGAGTTGGAATCATGGTTTCCTCACAATCTCTCTACATATATTATAACCATCCAGTATTGACCACAACTCAGGTTATTCCAAATGACACAATCTTTTTCATCTCTATTGGTGATGGCTCTATCCTTAAGGGTGGATTCCAGACTCCCCAACACAATAAATAAGAAAATTTATTGTGCTTAAGCACTTCCATTTCCAATCTAATTATATCTCTCCCTTAACAATCCCTATACATACTCTTAGACATGAAAGCCTCATATCTATTTGAGAGATACTTTTATATGATTCACTTCTATACACTTGTCAAAACAAAGGTAACCACCCCAAGAGTTCTCTCAAAAAGGCCAATTATATTATCATGCACACCCCAAAGATGAACATAAAGAGATGTTTGCACAATTCATAAAATAATATATCCTTGATTCTTGAAGGAGGTTTCTTGAAGTAAGGATGTCAAACACAAATTAAGCCCAAGGATATTTTTGCACTTTAAGATGATTTTTTTGTGAATTCTCCAAGTCAGTTTGCCTTGCAATGCCTTCTTTTGGAGATGTTGATCTTTGAATCTTCAACAACTTTTGGCTTCTATACCTTCTCTTATGCTATGAGTGTTATCTTATTCTTGCCTATGATACCCTGCCAAAAATACCTCATTTTCTAATTTATCCTTTCATTGGTCGGGCATCTACAAGCGAAAGCCATAATATTAGGTAAATTGGAATAGCCATGATATTTTCCTTATGCATAGTAATTCTATTTTTATCCAACTTCTTAAATTAGACTTTTAAAATAAATATTTTAAATTGAAGTACATATTTAATTAATTTCTGATTAATTAAATAACATCATATTCTAATATTTCTTTAACCAATTTTCTAAATTTAGACCCTTTTATTTAAAGCATAAATTTAATTAGTTTTTAATTAATCAAATATTCACATATTTTAATATTTTCTTTTTAATCAAATAATATTTATTACTCAACTAATAATATTATTTAGAGTTTATTATTAAAATAAAACTCTTAAATAATAATTATTAAATTAAATAAATGTAAATATGTTAAAATTAGAACATTAATTTAATCTTTTAAATTTAATCCTTTTATTTAATTAATTTTTTAATTAACTAAATATTGAATTTTCTATATACAATTTTCATGCAACAACTTTATGCAATTGAAATTAAAATATCTTTATTAAATTAATTTTCTTTCTCACTTTAATTAATCATGAGACATTTTTAATATCATATTTATTAATTTAACTAATAATATTATTTAGAGTTTATTATTAAAACTCTTAAATAAATGATCTAGTCATCACTCACTCTCTCTTTACAGATGACACTTTGTTGTTCGGATCTGCAAATATTAATGAAGCCAAGCATAATAAGCATTTACTAGACCAATATTCACTATTCTCATGTCAGAAGATCCGCATGGTTAAATCTAAAATCTTCTTCTTCAACACAACTTCACCTATTGCACAAAGGATTAAAAAGATTATTGATTTTGAGGAGGAAAAATTACCATCTACATATTTGGGTGTTCCCTTTTTCATGGGTAGTAATAAAGCTTCTTATTGGAAAAATATAGTAGATAGAATTAAAGCTAGAACAATGGCTTGGAAGTTAAGATGGCTTTCTCTATCTAGCAAAATTCTTTTGGTTAAGTTTGTCTTATCAGCTATCCCAAATTATTATTTCTCTATATTATCAGCACCTAGGTTTATTATTAAGTAGATTGAAGGTATCATTTGGGGTTTTTTATGGACAGAAAATATATCAAGTAATAGCAAAATCCCTCTCATCTCATTAAAGGAAATGTCTTTAGAGAAGCATCAAGGTGGGATTAATCTTCCTAATCTAGATTTAAGGAATATTACTTTTGGAGGTAAATTAGTTTGGTCTTTGTATGAGAAAGCAGAGGCTAAATGGTGTAGGATCTTATAGAGAAAATATTTAGATTCTACTAACCCCTCCAAAATTTTCACTATGGACCATTTGCCTACAGGGTCAGCTATTTGGAACTTCTTGGTGGGATATCGTGATTTAGTTACCAGATATTTTACTTGGAAAATTAACAATGGTTTTAAGGCACTCTTTTGGCAAGATTCATGGAATGGCCTTCCTCCGCTTTGTAATTCTAAATCCTTTGACAATTGGATTATAATTTTTGTGTTGAATGGGGCCCCTATGTAGCTGATTATTTTTAGTTCGTTGATCCAATTTCAGGTAGAGTTACTTGGAAAAACCCAGAAAAGTTACCAATTCCTGATTAGATCAAAAAAGAATTTATTAGTATATGTAATACAAGGACTATTTTAGTGTCTAATCTCCCAGATGCACTAATATGGGCCCCACACCAAGATGGCAAATACTCAGTAAAATTGGGTTACTTAACTGCCAAGAGTCTAGAAGTTGGTTACAAGTCATTTCAGGCATTCAAATTTTTTTGGAACCTGATAGTCTTACCAAAGGCAGGAAATTTTGCTTGGTTAGCCTTAGAAAAGAGATTTTTGATAGGAGAAAAGTTATCAAAAATGAATATTGTTCATAATATGAAATGTGTATTATGCATGGAGGTAGAGGAGAATGTTGATCACCTCTTTGTTCAGTGTAAATTGGCATATCAATGCTGGATCTTCGTCCTTCAAAAATTAAATTTCAATATGCCCCTTCCAAACACCTTATGGGATATGTTCCAAGATTGGCCAAGTCTGATTAGCCACTCTTATTATTCATGTATTTGGAATTGTATCCCAGCAATTGTTATTTGGGCAATTTGGTGGGAGAGGAATAAAAAGATTTTTTGAAATCAACCTTCGACATTAGAAAATGTGCTATCAGCATTAGAAGTTGTAGTGGTGGAAGTTGTGGTAGTTTATGTCAAAAGAACTTTTGAACATCTTATTGTTACAGGTTGGGATATTGCTTTGGCTAATAGATGGACTTCTTTACCCTCTCCATCTTATCAATTCATTACATCTGGTGGTCCTCATGACAAAGTTAATAGAAAGATTGTGAAATGGATTTCCCTTGCTAGGGGAGATTGCATGTTAAATGTTGATGGTTGCTTGAGAGGCAATCCTGGTGAATCAGGAGCTGGAGTGTGTATAAGAGATCATAATGGGTAGGTGTTAGGTATGTTGGCTCAAAAATTGCTAGTTGGTACAAACAACAAAGCTGAAGCCATGGCACTCCTACTTGGTTTAGAACTGGCACTTTAGCTAAACATAGTTAATATTCACATTGAGGAGGATTCTTCAGTGGTTATCAATTCGTGTGTAAAGAAAAAATTAGAGAACTAGAAATTTGGTTATATTCTGGAAAAAGCTTGGGCAATGATTGATAAATTTAAAGTGGTGTCCTTCTCTCATACCCTTAGGGAGGGAAACCAGGTTGCAGATAATTTATCCAATATTGGTTATGACTTGAAGACTAATGAGGCAAGTATTACAGAGTTTATACTTGCCAACTTTTCCACTTTATTTACCTGAATTCAGCAAGAGGAAACCTTTTAATGATGGTTGGACAAATAGAATAAGTTCGGGTTCAATATTGACTGAGTTACTCTTGGCTTAATGTTTACCGAGTTTAGTATTGACCGAGTTACTCTTGGCTTAGTGCTTACTGAGTTTAGTATTGATAGAGAGTTTGGGTTGATCATTGACCAAGTCACCCTTGGCTTAATACTTGTCGAGCAAGCTCGGGTTTAGTATTGACCAAGTTACTCAAGGCTTATCGATTTATTCAGTTTACTGATTACCAAGTTCCCTTAGGTGGGGTGTTGACCGACTTTCAGCCAGGTGTTTGCCAAGTTAACAAGGAAGAGACTCATGCCAATCTGTTTGATCATACTTCTTACCGAGTGCTCATGGGTATACTGACCGAGCTATCTAATCTTGCCGAGTGTTTTGGGTCCACACTTGTGAAGGTCTTAATGAGGAATTGTAATGGCACAAAGCTGCTTTGATGATTGAGGAGGTTTGCATGTGCGAGATTATGGTGAAGTCATACTAAATCTTTCTGCATTGCTCAGTATTATTTTTTGCTACCGTCATTTGAGTACGTCATGTGGTTTTACATTTGGCAAGATCAAATATGCATTTAAGTCAAAAGTGTGTCTCAAGTTGATCAAGGATAACTTTAATAGATGGTTATAAGGTTTTTTTATCATTCCAGTACATACGGATGCAGAAAACTTGTGCCTTATTCAATTTGGGGTTGTCAGTCTTGTACTTCACTTTACACAATTGCAATTGGGCTTTGATGTAAAGGCACCTTATTTATTACTCACATGGGAGTAGATGTGTCATACATTTTGAGCGTTTGGATTTCTTTTTATGATTCCTTCTTCCCAGGGGCTCTCTTTGCTTGCCTTCTCTATTTCCAAGATGTCATTCTCATTGGGTGTTTGTGTGAAATGTGAATCTTGTCATTAGTATCATAGAAGCATCCTACCCAAAAATTATGGAATTTTGCTTCAACCGGCGGTAGACGAAGATGCACTCTCTCATCCCTTAGATTATGAGGTGTTTGATATTATGTTCATTCTACTTTCTTCCTCCACCCTTCGTGTGATTCGTAATGTCATTGGAGAGGACTTTTTCTCTGCAACATCTAGATATGTGCTATACCCTTCAAATTTGGTCTCCATATTTCTATCTAATGCTATGAATTTTCTTCAATCAACTTTGAGATTAGAAATCATTGCTTACAAGGTGGTCAGACTAGAGTTTTGGGCTCAAAATAAACTTAAGCAGGCTATGCAGAGTTATGATTTGTGGTTCAGAAATGCCTTGGTGGGAGGATTGTTTTCAAGGACCATGCTCATGCAAAAACATGAGGATTTGGTGACTTTCAAAGCATTACAAAATTCATGTGAAGAGCACAACTCATGGCTCTTGACCAAGACCTTGCAAGTTACTACAAAAGCTCTAGGTTTTCAGATGACTGAGGCTATGAAGCAAATTGGATTTGCACTGCTTGACATCTTGGGTCTTCCAATTTATGATGCACATCCAGTATCTAATAAGAAGATGCCTCTAGCTCCCTTAATTCAGTCAGCTCGTGAACCTGGTGACTGGTCAGTTCTTGCTCTAAGTGCTCTTGGCTCAGGGCACCTTGTCCCAAAACCCCACTCGGATCATCCCAAACCAATAGTCTGGGGTGGTATTTCTGATGTTGTCATTGAAGGCTCGAGCTTGGGATGGGAGGTGGCTCCACTACCATGCTCAGATTTTGGATGGGGTCACTCAGTACAACCTGGTTTTGTGTCCACTTCTGCAAAGGGTGTTGAGGACATGGAAGAAAAATAGTTTATTGGAATTCTTTTGTTTTTTGGTCTTTTCTTCTAAACTTCAGGCATGTTTTTGTAAAACATTTGAAAACTTTGGTTGTTTTGAGTCCCTTATGTCTGTTGTTTTGATATGCTCGAAAATGCAAAATTCGATAAAATTTGAATTTTGGCAAAATTATATTTTTTCCATTGATCTATATTTGTCAATATCGATGCTTGTATTTTGTACATACTATGACAATGCTGGGTTTTCTTTCTAGTTCTTTGCCAATTGAGCTCTTGAACCAATTTTAAATTGTGTGTGTGTGTGTGTGTGTGTGTGTGTGTGTGTGTGTGTGTGTGTGTGTGTGTGTGTGTGTGTGTGTGTGTGTGTGTGTGTGTGTGTAAAGTGGTTCGTCCACTCTTGCCAAAATTAGAACTATAACTTTATCTTTAAAATTTATTCTTCTATTTAATTAAATTCACAGAAATTTTTAATAATATATTTATTTACTTAATTAATAACATTATTTAGAGTTTATTATTTAAAATAAAACTCCTAAGTAATTATCATTAAATTAAATAAATATAACTACGCCACAATTAGAACTATAACTTTATCTTTAAATTTCTTGAATATGCTTTATGCAATTTAATAAAAATAAACTTCATAAATTTTATGTTTTCTCTCTCAAGTTAATTATGAGATGTTTTAATAATATATTTATTAATTCAAGTAATAATATCATTTAGAGTTTATTATTAAAATAAAACTCTTAAATAATTATTATTAAATTAAATAGATATAAATACATCAGAAATAGAACTTTAATATAATATTTTAAATTTAATTCTTTTATCTAATTAATTTCTCAATGAATTAAATATAATTAAATATCAAAATTCTTTATAAAATTTCCATTAAATTAAATCATTAAATTGTCTTTTAATTTGATTTAATTATAACAGAAAATCATCACATACCCACAAAACCAAAAATGACAACTTAACTAAAGACAAAGAACAGAATTAAACTCAAGGGTTAGAATCATGAATTCATGTCACTTGAGGAATTCAGAAACGTGAAACTAACTCAGATACTTGTCCTATTTTCTAGGACAATTGGCTTAGGTTTTAGGATTTGGACTCAAGAATTATCTCCCCACTTATACCATTGAAATACTATGATAGGGTATCCTCATCATGGAAATTCAAGAAAGTTGATACTCGATACCAATAATCTACATAAAATCAACACATGTATAAACACAATATTCTAAACTAAACTGGCAATGGCAAGAAGTGGTTCATTGTGTAGATCCCAACTAGTAGGTAACTACAACTCCCTTCCTCAACCACATCAGAAACATCAAACATAAACAAAACATACATGCACACCATACACATGCAAGTATGGGGTAAGTATCCATAGAAACCGCATAAAAATCATTCATCTAACTGACATCATTCAATAACTGAAATAACTGACACTAAGTACCTCAACATATATATATCAACTAAATATGAAATACAACTAATCAATTCCTGTAATCCAGCACTGCTAATCATAAAACATAATAATAGAACAGACCTAAAAGAATCCAGTCAAAACAAATCAGAAAAGTCAAGTAGGGGTAGGCATTACAATGCTAGTATCTCATATGCATCTTATCACATTTGATGTTTCTCTACCAATAATTACCCACTTATTGTAGCTCATCATATTTATCTGCACTCCTACAATTCTATCTATTAGTATCATATCACTCATATATATAATATATGTGCTCCTTCCATTATGACTAGGTGTCATTTTATTTCTTATTCTATTTGCACTCCTTCTTCTGTAATCACCCATTGCATGTATATTTAATATATTTTCTATATTTTATTCCTTGTTATATACATTCTTATGTACATAAAACCATACATCCTTTGAACACAAAATCCTTATGCAATTTATTTAATTAATGGGTGAACCCACAATAGTGGGATACACTTTTTTGAAGGAAGAAATTACTCCAAAAATGGGTAACACAAAGTTTTGGCCCCAAAACTTTTGATAGAAAGTACTCACATAGTTGTGATAGAAACTACTTTTGATGGTAGTTTTGATTGAAACCAACTAAACAAAAAAAATCCATCCTAAATAGTTTTGATAGAAACTATTTTTTAGTTTCAATAAAAAATATTTACTAAAAAATAGTTTCTATAGAAACTAGATTATTCCTATATAAAAAAAAATTTAGTTTCGATAGAAACTAAATAGTTTCTATAGAAACTAAACTTTTTCTATAGAAACTATTTAGTTTCTATTGAAAGTAACTAAACATGAAAAATTCAGCCTAAATAGTTTCGATAGAAACTAACTAAAAATAGTTTCTATCTAAACTATTAAAAAACTTTTGATAGAAAGTTAGTTTCTATTGAAACTAGTAAAGTAGATAGCTTTTACAAAGTCTATAATCTTTCCAAATGTTTTCATGGCTTCCAGGCTCTATTGCTAGCTTCAAATGGAGCACCAAAGATGTGTCATTTTTGCATGACACATGTACTCAAAATGAGATTTCTAATGACTATGGATGTGATGCATTTTGAATTTTTTAGGTATATGTTTTTCTACATTAATTGAATAGAGGTTCGTTATAAAAAATAAACTTCTATATTGGACACTCATGGAAAGATAGTCAATAAGAGAATAACATTTTTGAAAAATAAATAAACTCTCTGTATTTGAGTCCTCTTTCAATCAGAAAAAGAAAATTTGAAATCAGGTAAATATATAATAATATACATGTGTCAAAAGCCATGTATGTCCAAATTAGTGTTAAGTCAACTTTAAACTCTAATAAAATATGAAATACTAGGATAAAGACATAAGACCACCTCCATAGTTTTAGTTGGATGTCAAAAAACTAAATTTGAAAGAATCACATTGATATCTATTGTAGAAAAAAAGTTATGTGTGTCAAAAACTATGTCCCTTTTTAGAAATTAGGTTTTTGATAACATACCAATTTTCGTGGGAGAAAAAAATAATTTAATCAAATCAATTCATAAAATAATTTTAAAAATATATTTAGAGTCTACACAAAAAATCCTAAAAGACTCTAATTTACTTCATCTTCAAATTCCTAATCATCAAATGATAATTTGCATCCAAATGTGAAAGTTTTCTTGAAAATTCATAGTTAAGTGTCAGTTTAGGCAAAAAAGTGTAACCTAGTCTATATTTTCTATATTTTATTCCCCGTTATATACATAAAACTATACATCCTTTGAACACAGAATCCTTATGCAGTTTATTTAATTAACATTGTAGATGAAACATTTCAAAGGGGTCAAGGTGACAACTAATTATAGCCTAGTAAATAGGCTACCAACTATCCAAATCACCACATATGTATTTATGGATTTTAGTACAACTCTTGAGGCCATAATATTGATGACTTGGTGGTCAGAACCTCCTTAGAGATTTGTGACATGGCTTAACCAAATTTGGCATTTGTATCGAGCATTGAATGTTTGATCTTTAGGTGCAATCACAAATTATTGCAATAATTAGTATCAGAGCCTTAGGTCATGGGTTTAGCCTCGCTTCAGTGGGTTCCAAAGGATCAGTTGATGCTAAGGGAGATATTATTGACATGGTGGTCAACACCTCCTTAGAGATTCATGGCATGGTTTAACTGCCTCCCATGGATCGGGCTAAATCTAACATTTGCATTGGGCATTGAAAGTTAGAGCTTTTGGTGCAATAGAAAATGTTTCCAACAAATGTTAGCCAAAGTAGTAGTACATTGGCCAATTTAAAGTGGTCAAGTAGTAGCCATTTGGTGAGCACATTGTCACATAATGAGTTAACAAGTTTGTGGATAGTCTCAATGTGAATTAAAACCTACACAACTAAATTTCATTGGTCATAATTTAGGTACGTAGATGCTTGTTTGTGAATTAAGAGGCCCTCTTCTTATATTTCATTTATTCAATCAAACTTGAAATTTGCATAGAAAATGTAATCTTACATGAACCCTTATTGCACACATTAATATAAGATAATATATAAAATTTGTGGCGTTATTTCCTTTTTAATCAAATGGTCTTATTCACTACCAAGGCAAACATTTTACTCATTAAGAGATAATATTATTTCTCTTTTTTTTTTTCATTCCTATTTTTTGTTGATCCAATTGACATATCCTATATCCCCCTAGAACTTTACAGTAGAACGTCAACAATTTCCTACATGGAAATATGTAAATTACTTTGTTTGGAAAATCCTCTTACATTATTCCAATGGTCAAGAAGTATAATATTTAAAACTATATTTTTAATATAATAAAGTTTCATTTCAAATAAAAAGGATATCATTTTCTTTGTATCAAGTCGTGTTTTGAAAACATTGTAATAAGTTTTTTTTTTCAACTGATATAATGATAAGTTTAATTGATAAAAGATATTTTTATTTTTCTACACCATATTATATTCAAAGTGTCTCCTAAACAACTAATGTATTCAAATCAATGCTTTACAATTAGGCTCGAGTCTTAACATAAATAGTCAATTTATTAACTTTGATATACCGATTGCTTAAGATCTTCTTATTAGAAGGAGATTTTAAATTTCCCATATATAGAATGTGAATCCATTAACAATGTCAAGCATAGGTAATTTTGAGAAGTCATGCAAGTGGCACTTGAAGAGTTTGTGAGCTCATTAACAAAATCAAAACATAAATGATTCAGAGCATTTGTGTAGGTAGCACTTGGAGAGTTAAGTATTAGTTAAATAATTTTAAAATATATATAATGAATATAATTCATTTTAATTCATTAATAATTATAGTAAACAGGGTATTTTGGATGTTGCATAGATAGTAGTGAGAGTTTTTGGGTCCATTAACAAAGACAAACCATACCACGTGAGAGTTAGTGAATCTATTGACAAAGTCAAAGCATATGATATTTAGAGCATTCATGAAGGTAGTAATTGAAGGCAACATCTATGCAACACCTACAATGTACTCTTGGTTGTAATTATTAATTTATTAAATAAAACTAATTGTATTTCAATATGTGATGAAGTAGTATTAGTCAAAGGTACATTATGGGTGCTACACAGACAATGGTGCAATTGGAGAGTTTGTAAGTCCATTAACAAAGTCAAAGCAAGGATGATTTAAAACATTAGTGTGGGGAGCATTTGAAGAGGTTGTGAGTCTATTGACAAAATCAAAGTATAAGTGATTAAGAGTCTATAGGTAGAATTTGTGAATCCATTAACAAAGTTAAAGCATAAACAATTTAATACTTGTAGATAGAGTTTATAAATCTATTGAAAAAGTCAAAGCATACATAACTAAAACATTAGCCTAACACCACAATTTTATCAAATTGCAAACCATTTCCTATTTTTATACATAAAGATGGAAAAACAATTTGCTAGGCTCATCTTATGACTAAAAAATAATAATTTAAACAAAAAAAAAATTTGCATCACTATTCAAACTATAAACTATGATCCCATATAATTAAAAAACATTAGTGATACCCTATTTCTCACATTTCTTGTCCTGCATTAAAATAAAATATGGGCTAAGATCATAGAATTCCTACATAAAGAATAGTTTGAATAATTGCTGGTTCTTCTATGTGTCCAAGACCCGGTCATTACTTGCAATTTCGAGTAGGCCAAAATGAAACCGATGAAAAGTTCCTTGGCCGTGTTAGAAGCTTCTATGGCGGCGCAACGCAAGATAATTACGACTAGAAGCTTCTAATGCGGCGCAACACGAAATAATTCTGTTGGAAGCTTCCTCGGCAACACCACATTTTGGAAGAATGATTCGATGTTGAAACACATTTTGATACTTTGTAGGGCCATATGCAAGAGAGTTTGTAGCTTCCAACAAGCCAATTTTCTAGTTGGGCGGATATTGATCACAAACAAGGAGCCAATTTTCCAGTTCGGAGGATATTGATCACAATGATAGTTACCCTCTATCTCCACCTTTTCAATACTTACACCTGTGTAAAGGTGAATGAGTGATCACAACATGATGCTTTGTTTCATTATTTTGGTTTCTTTGGAAAAGGGCTTTGAAATGCTGCTACTAGCCATTTTGACCATTCCAATTTCTTAAGATGCATCCAACTCTTGAGGCATCCAAGTTCTCCCGAGAAGTTCTATAGAAGTTCAAATTGAAAACCATGGGAGGGGGTATCATTTTGTGAGGGATCATAGATTCCAAGAAACCTCACCGCAATTCTTACCATAGTTTAGATCATACTCATCTTGGCATCCCATATAGTGAAGGGTTCATTGTTGTTAGTTTGTGCAAATAATGTACTATTTGAAAATTTCATTATTGTTGCTTCTATTATGTTTAAGAGGCAAGGAAATCATGTTTCTTTTCATTTGAAAGATCCTTCAATTCATTTCCTTTTATAGCTCCCACAAAATGATGGATCCCCTTATGATCTGCCAATAGTAAAATTTTGTTAATTTTTTGAGGATTGGCCAAGACTTAAATTAAATGAGAATGTCAACTAGGAAAATTTGACCCAACTCAATAGATAAGACATAGCCAATGCCAATAATCCTAAGAAAAGGGACACCCAATAGTAAATGGTCTACACTTTCTTTGCTAGCTTTGCACATGGTACCTCTAGATGGATCATGGTGGCTCATTTTGGTGAATTGGTCACCTCTTAAGATTTTCTTTTGAAGAACTACCTAAGTAAAGATGTCTACATTTGGAAGACATAGTTTATGCCAACAAAGATGAGTTGGAATCATGGTTTCCGCACAATCTCTCTACATATATTATAACCATCCAATATTGACCACAACTCGGGTTATTCCAAATGACACAATCTTTGTCATCTCTATTGGTGATGGCTCTATCCTTAAGGGTGGATTCAAGAATCCCCAACACAATAAATAAGAAAATTTATTGTGCTTAAGTACTTCCATTTGCAATCTAATTATATCTCTCCCTTAACAATGCCTATACATACTCTTAGACATGAAAGCCTCATATCTATTTGAGAGATATTTTTATACGATTCACTTCTATACACTTGTCGAAAGAAAGGTAACCACCCCAAGAATTCTCTCAAAAAGGCCAATTATATTATCATGCACAAACCAAAGATGAACATAAAGATATGTTTGCACAATACATAAAATAATATATCCTTGACTCTTGAAGGAGGTTTCTTGAAGTAAGGATGTCAAACACAACTTAAACCCAAGGATATTTTCGCACTTTAAGATGATTTTTTTTGTGAATTCTCCAAGTCAATTTGCCTTGCAATGCCTTATTTTGGAGATGTTGATCTTTGAATCTTCAACAACTTTTGGCTTCTATACCTTCTCTTATGCTATGAGTGTTATCTTATTCTTGCCCATGATACCCTGCCAAAAATACCTCATTTTCTAATTTATCCTTTCATTAGCCGGGCATCTATAAGGGAAAGCCTTGATATTAGGTAAATTGGAATAGCCATGATATTTTCCTTATGCATAGTAATCCTATCCACCAAAAACTAGTGACCCTTATGAGCATCTATTTTTTTAAAGATTCTAACAACAAGAGCATCTCATAGTTTATTGTTTTCTAAGACTAGCTATAAGCAAAAAACCAAGGTATGTACAAAGGAGTTTCCTTCTTTTGAAATAAGTGATAATAATATTTCTCTCTCTTGCTAGATTCTATTAAAAAGAAGATGACTTTTAATTTGGCTTCAATCACCATTTTTTCAAAGCCACCAGTGTAAAGATCTAATATTTCTTTTAAATTCACTGCCTCCTTCCTTTTTGTTGCACCAAACAACACTATGTCTTGAGACAAGAGCTAATGAGAAATGGGAAGGATGTTTCTTGTGACTTTTAATCCCTCAAGACTACCGCTTCAGAACGTTCGGAAGGATGTTTCTTTGTTAGCTTTGCACATGGTACCTCTAGATGGATCATGATGGCTCATTTTGGTGAATTTTCCACCTCTTAAGATTTTCTTTTGAAGAACTACCTAAGTAAAGATGTCTACTTTTGGAAGACACAGTTTATGCCAACAAAGATGAGTTGGAATCATGGTTTGCTCACAATCTCTCTACATATATTATAACCATCCAATATTGACCACAACTCGGGTTATTCCAAATGACACAATCTTTGTCATCTCTATTGGTGATGGCTCTATCCTTAAGGGTGGATTCCAGAATCTCCAACACAATAAATAAGCAAATTTATTGTGTTTAAGCACTTCCATTTCCAATCTAATTATATCTATCCCTTAACAATCGCTATACATACTCTTAGACATGAAAACCTCATATATATTTGAGAGATATTTTTATATGATTCACTTCTATACACTTGTCGAAAGAGAGGTAACCACCCCAAGAGTTCTCTCAAAAAGGCCAATTATATTATCATGCACACCCCAAAGATGAACATAAAGAGATGTTTTCACAATACATAAAATAATATATCCTTGACTCTTGAAGGAGGTTCCTTGAAGTAAGGATATCAAACACAACTTAAACCCAAGGATATTTTTACACTTTAAGATGATTTTTTTTGTGAATTCTCCAAGTTAGTTTGCCTTGCAGTGCCTTATTTTGGAGATGTTGATCTTTGAATCTTCAACAACTTTTGGCTTCTATACCTTCTTTATGCTATGGGTGTTATCTTATTCTTGCCCATGATACCCTGCCAAAAATACCTCATTTTCTAATTTATCCTTTCATTAGTCAGGGATCTACAAGGGAAAGCCATGATATTAGGTAAATTGGAATAGCCATGATATTTTCCTTATGCATAGTAATCCTATCCACCAAAAACTAGTGACCCTTCTGAGCATCTATTTTTTTAAAGATTCTAACAACAAGAGGATCTCATGGTTTATTGTTTTCTAAGACTAGCTATAAGCAAAAAAAACAAGGTATGTACAAGGGAGTTTCCTTCTTTTGAAATAAGTGGTCATAATATTTCTCTCTCTTGCTAGATTGTCTTAAAAAGAAGATGACTTTTAATTTGGCTTCAATCACCATTTTTTCAAAGCTACCAGTGTAAAGATCTAATATTTCTTTGAAATTCACTACCTCCTTCCTTTTTGTTGCACCAAACAACACTATGTCTTGAGACAAGAGCTAATGAGAAATGGGAAGGATGTTTCTTGTGACTTTGAATCCCTCGAGACTACCGCTTCAGAAGGTTTTACTAATATCATCTCACAATGCCTCAACCATAATTGTGAAAAGGGTAGGGGCAAGAGGGGAATTTTGTTGAATATTCAAGATAACTTAGGGTTCGAATGGTGAATCGATTGTCTACAAACTTTTAATCCTTAGCACAAGTTTAATCATTTTCACCAAGCATATATTAAATTCTAATAACAAAAAGAAAGGAACATGAAAGCACAACAATCAAAAAACACAAGAAATACCATATTTAAATGGAAAAAATTATTAAGGGAAAAACCACAAAGAATCTTATTAGATCAAATATATGAACACCTATTAGGGGAATATTGGTTAGCATGATTTTTATAGAGAAGGGTTCATTTCCAAAGGACTCACTACTTGAAGGGAGAAAACTAATTGTTGGAGGGCTCATTTCCCACAAGATGAAAGTTAATCGAGAATACAACTACCACTAATGTACAACACCAACTCAACTAGCTAATCTTCCCTATATTGGATAGCTAACACATGAATATCAAAATAGTCCATAAATACTCTTCACAACAACTAAATTAATGAAGGAGACAAGTCCTCTTTCATGCATCCTCTTCATATAAGTAGACTCTTGCATAGAAGCTCGTGTGAATATAGTATGCCACTCTTTGCACTCTCATCCATAATGATTTATCCTTTATCAATATGAATCCATGACTTGTGGTCTCCCAATGTCAATTAAACAAGTAGTCGAAACAAATTTAAAATATGTGGGCACTAATTATTCTCATAGTGGTGACAACTAAGAAGTGGACTACAACACACCATAGCAAGGACCAAAAATATTATCATATACATTATATACCAATTTGCATACATCAAGTTGAGTAAGTGCACAAAGATGGGGATCAAAAAGGGGGTGTTAGATGCCACTTTTTTCCAAAATCAGAAAATTCTAAACTCTGACAAGAAATCAATTATAGTTAGACTCAAAATTCAAGATGCAACAAGAACAAGATTTTTAGTCCTCTAAATCTAGTTTCTAAACTACTATTTTTTTTTGGAAATGGTGGAGTTCAAGGTCCCCAAAAGGGGAATCACAAAAGGTGTTCCATTTTTTTGCGAAATAACATAATATAGTGTTTGGTGGCTCCAACTAGAATGTTAACTTTAAACAAATCACTCTAATGAGAAATTAGCTAAAACAATGTAGGTTATCCTTATTTTTATACTAATATTTAATGTATATTTGATTTTTATGAACTTTGTAAGTGGACACATCCTGAAAACGTGACCTTTTTGTGTGCCCCCTAGAAATCATTAAAAACTAATACAAAATGAAAACTTTTTTTTTTGAAGCATGTAGAATGAAGTCTAGTTTCTAAAAAACTAACTTGTTATAAAATTTGACAAATGAACCAAAATCCAAGCCCAAAATACTACACGTTGGTTTTTGAAAAAATTGGGCATATATTTAAAAGAAATTAGAGATTAAAGGCCTTGTATAATTAGAATTCAAAATAAATTATATGTTTATATAGCTAATAAAGAGATCTACAATATCATGTCATCTAATATTATCATTATTGAACTAAGAGTAAACCTGAAGGTAGGCACACAAAAAAGGTGTGATTGTTTTGTATCTTTATTGGAAAAAACATATTAGACCTATTTGAATCCTCCAATCCTTTGGGTTGGATCTCCAAGGAATATCCAAGCCTTAGGCTTGGCGAATTTTAATGCTCAACAAAGAGTGTATGCAACATAGTGTGCATGAGTAGAAGCAAGAATGCATGTCACATTTAATGATAACTAGATAGGCTCATGTGGGGCTCGGTCGAGTCCACATTTGCACTATTTAGTGTTGATGTGCCAAGGGGTATTTGGTTGATTAGGACTCGACTGAGTACCCCTTTGAATTATAAATGTTGACCCGCATCTTTTTATCCCCTCATTTGAAAAGTAAAGGGCTAAAGGGGGGGGGGGGGGAGAGAGAGAGAGAGAGAGAGAGAGAGAGAGAGAGAGAGAGAGAGAGAGAGAGAGAGAGAGAGAGAGAGAGAGAGAGAGAGAGAGAGAGAGAGAGAGAGAGAGAGAGAGAGAGAGAGAGAGAGAGAGAGAGAGAGAGAGAGAGAGAGAGAGAGAGAGAGAGGCCTATTTTTTAAAAAACTTTTTTTATTTTTTGTTAGTTTTTTCTTTAATTTTAGTAATATAATAGTTGAAAAATAGTTTTAAATTTTTATTTAATTAAATGTGTAAACTTTTTGTTATATTATGTAAGAACTAGTTATAATATATTTTTTTTTTAACTAATTAATAGTGTTAATTTATTTATTTATTAGGTAGGAAAATATAAACTTTTAATAGTTTAGTTTTTAAAAACATTAGGAAAGCTTGAAGTAAACTTAAACTTATAGAATAATATTTGTAACTTATATACACCTCTATATACAAAAAACAACTTAACCCTAGTTAAACTACACTTAAAAGCATATACCTTGAGTTAAATCATTAAATACTTAAACACTAAAATATTCAACCTCACACTCTCTCTCCTCATTCTCTCCCCTCTCTCACTCTCACTCTCTCTTCTCACTCACTTACCTATCTCTCCTTACTCTCTCCTCACTCTCTCTCATGATCTCTCTTCTTGAAATTTTTCTCTCTCCTCACTTACTCTCCTCTCTCTCCTCACTTATTTTCTCCCTCCTCACTCACTTTTCTCTCTCCTCAAGTTTTCTCTCTCCTCACTTTATTTTTCCTCACTCTCTATCCTCACTATCAAACTGTCCTCAAGTTTTCTCTCTCCTCACTTGATTTCCTCTCTCTACACTCTCTCCTTACCTTCTCTCTCCTCACTCATATTCTTCTTTCAGATAGACGAAGAGTTTTCAAACATATGCAAATAAATTATAGAAACATAAATAGGAAAAGTTACCAATATTCACCTTGAACTCGCCAATCCTAAGAAAACTCATTCGTACCCCTTTAGCTCAATTTCAAAAACCACATTTAAAAAAGAAAAAATACCAAACCCACATCATTACATGACACCTTTAAACTGGTGGATGAAAAGAAACAAATCTCAAGGGTTAATCATGGAAAGATTTGCATATCAGAGAGAGATTTTGGATTTGACAAGTTTACAACACAGGTAGTTAATAATTGTCACATCATTCCTTCAACCTTACCACGTCATTATTATCACACTCATTTTAACTATATTTTTTGTGTGTCATCTACCACATACACCTTTTCTCGAACCTTAAACTTTAAACCCTCATCATACTATAGTTAATACAATCCATTCCTCTTTATTTTGCATCGTCTAATAATATTGTCATACTTAGATAAATTTTTTAGCTTTGTTTGATTTCTTTGAACTTGGTATGAGGTTGTTCAACAAGGTGCAAAAACAACAGATGTAATTTTTCCATAGGACCCACTTCTGAACACTTTGTAAACTATTTAATCTTTCATTGAACCCATTTGAACCCTTTTGAATTTGGTAAAAAGTGGTTCAAACAGTTTAGATTGGTTTAATAGTTTCAAAGTTCACTAGCTTAGAAGAGTATGGCCCAAAACTTGACAAGGACTAACATGAATACACACACATCACCCATGCAAAGACATTAAAGAGAAATTGAGAGGGGAAAATTGACCAATTTTCATAGGGGTTGAAGACATCCAAACTTGAGGTAAAAATACAAAGTTATACACAAGTGAGGATCTTCAATGAAAAAATAAGGTGACTCTAAATGGGAACTAACATTGGCTCTAATTGGGGATTGAGTTTTAGAGGAACATAGAGAACCTAGACTTCCTATCTTTGTAGACTAACATTGAGGGGACAAAACAAACACACACCAAAACCAAAAGAAAAATGACGAGACTAATTATGTATGTAAATGGGACTTGAAAAAGAAAATTAGAGCTTTTAAAGTTTTAGATCTTTCCTATTATAAGTGATAGGTACAATTGTTCCATCAAGGTACGCCAACTAGAAAACATTTTCTCCAATTAGCTCCTAAATCTTGAAAGGCCCTTTCCACAGTGACTCAAACTTTCCTTGAGTTCCTTTCAGCTCCCTTCTTTTATCCCACAACAATACCTCATGAATATCCTTTCATGAACTTTTGAGGCCTTGATTTTATATCAAAAATCCACTTAACCTACATTTGATGCTCTATAATGCAATCTACCAACTTATCCCTCTGTTCTTCTATTATGCTTAATAAATCACCCTTTTTCCCAAAAAAATATAAAAGAACTCATTCACTGTGACAGATTGCAATTTGGCAATAGATAATTCTAGGGGTAAGGATGCTTGTGCACCCACACCATACACAAGTTTGAATGGAGTCATCCTTATTTCTTTTTTTGGATTTTTTATGTCCACCCATAGGGATTCATATAACTTTTTGTATTGATCTTGATCATTATCACTTGCCAATTTCTCCATGACTGGAGCTAGTTTCATGTTGCTAGACTCCACTTGTCTATTACCCTATGGAAAATAATAAAAATAATTTTTCTAGAGAAATATTATAATCATAGCAAAACATAGTTATCTCCTCGGATGAAAAATAGGTCGCATTGTCTACAACAATTTTATGAGGCACATCAAAGTGTATCGGTATATAGTTCTTCAGAAAATCACATACCAACTATGAATTAGCCCTTTTGGTTGGGATTTCCTCCACCAATTTAGTAAAACAATCTATCATAGTTAGAATATACATGTGTCCTACACTCGACTGGAGGTTTAATGGGCCTATGAAATCTAAACCCCATTATTTAAAGAGTGCAACCACCACCACAAGTTTTAAGGGTAATGTTACTAGTTGGGTTTTCCAGCAAAGAGCTTACACTTTTTGCAATTTCTAACAAAGGAATGGGCATATTTGAACATGTCAGGCCAGTAGAAGAAATTTCTTATGAATTTAAAAAAATTTCCATTGACAAAAAAATCCCTCCACATACATCTTTTTGAAATGCCTTCAAAAGTTCTTTCTATTGGTTTTCATCTACACACCTCAAAAAGGTTATGTTCACTCCCCTTTTGTACAAAACACCTTATGTGGTCACATATTTAGTTTCTTTGAGTCTCAAGTCACATTTTTCTCATGGTGATAGATATTTTGGGCACTCTCCATATGTGAGGTAATAGGCCACCTTCAAGAGCCAAGGATTTGTAAGAATTACAAGTAGAGTTGTAGGTAATTCCTTCATGTTTGATGCTAATGAACCACTATCTTAAACCATCAATTTACATAAGCCACGTCCATGAACTAATTTAGTTGGTTTGATCATTAGATCACTCTCTTAGATCTTGGCTACCTATATTGCTCTTTTGTTCATCCCCAATTCTTGTTGTGTCAAAATAATTTTGACTACAATTTCTGGTACACATACAATTTAATGTGAGTGAAGAATATGGTACCTAAAATGCTTCATCTCTTTAACCATGAAAAAGCTTGTTTCTCTACAGGTGAGTACTTGATTTCATGCTTCTTCAATGGAGTACTAATGAATGCAATAGACACTTCTCCATTCTCATTCTTTTGAGTTAATATATCAGAGAGAGTATGTTTAGAAGTGTAGAAATAGATAATAGAGTCCTTTCTAAAGTTTGGGTTGGTTAAGATTAGGGCTCAAGAAATAGTTGATTCAATATCATTAAAAATATTTTGCCCTTGTTCATCCTGCTTGAAGGGTTGCTTCTCATGCATCATATCTATAATAGGTTTTGTTAACTCAGAAAATTTTAGAATCAAGGCTCTTAGAGAATTTATCTAACCAAAGAAAGATCTCACCCCACTTCTACTAGAGGGTGTACTAAGTTTTTGAATGGCTTTTACTCTTGTTGGGTCTATCTTGATCCCTTTCTTAAAAAAAAAATTGACCTAGGAGCTTTCCTTAATAAAGAAAATTGATTTCTTTGGGTTTAATGATATGCCATATTTTTGACATCTGTGTAACATGAACTTCAAGTCTCTAAAATGGTGTTTCCTTATCTTGGAAAAGACTATTAGGTCAGCTTGATAAACCCCAATGATTATATTTCTCAAATCTCAAAAAAAGAGTTCATGGCCCTTTAAAAAGTGGCCCATGTGTTAATTAATATAAATGGCATTTTGCTATGCGAAAAAGTTGCCTATGGTGTTATAAAGTTGTTTTGTGTTGATCTTTCTCCACCATAGTTATATGAATGTACCTAGAGAGCTTGTCTAACATAGACATCATTTCAAAATTGGCTACTATTTGAAGCACATTTTTCATCACTAGCAAGGCATAATTGTCTTTCAAACTAACTTGATTTAAATTTTTGAAATCAATGTCAATTCTTATCTCTCCATGATGTTTTCTTACTAGAATGATAGTCACTAACCATGAAGAGTGGTGGATGGGATATATAATCCTTTCCTTTAACATTTTATCAGCTTAGTTGAGTATTACTTCTGAGACTTTGGGATTGTAGTTTCTCAAAAAAAATTGAATGGTAGGATATCAAGTTTTAAAGGAACATGGTGCCTGAACTGACCATTTCTAAAATTATTCAGGTCATTGTAACCCCACACAAACACATCCTTATAATTCAGTAATTGTTCCTTTAACTCATATTTCTCACGCGAAGAACATGATCTATTGACTAAGACCCACTTAGGCTCCTTTTCATTCCCAACATTAATCTTATCATACTCCTTCAAGACTTTAGAGTATGAAGATTTCCCTTCAGCCCTACTTTCATCTTTCCTAGAAAATAAATGCTCTAATAAAACCATGCCCTTTGGAATTTTGTTTCCCTATAGTTGTATCATGTCATTACCATATTTAGAGTCTATACAAATATCCTTACCTTCATTGTCTAAACCTTCAAAGTAATGTGTGGAAAAGCTTTGAGTGCATGCCAAATAATCCTTTAACTAGGAATCATCATTAAATAACTATCAATGTTCTACATTATTCAGGACACTCAACCTATAAATCATCTCTATCATGTAAGTGTCTATCTTAAAATTAGGATAAGGTAAAGGCACTGAAGAAGATATTGCTAAGGAGTCAGCTCTGGTGTTCTTACTTGTGGTGATGTACTCAATAGAGAGTGCATCAAAGAATTTAGTCTTGTCCCAAGCCCTATTCCTACAATGTTTGAGCCTCTCATTTTGTATTGCAAACGAGCCTCTTACTTGGTCTACAATTAATTTTGCATTTTCCTTTACAATTAACATATTTACTCCTCTGTATTTTTCTTTGTGAAATACTAATATAAAGGTTGTGTACTTTGTAATGTTGTTTGTATTCTTGAAATCCATCTTAAAAGAAAATGGGATGCAATAGCCTAAAGGAGATATCAGTACTACTCTCACACTAGAGCCTTAGTCCAAACAACTTCCATTAAACTCCATATTCCATAAGCCTTCCTCGTCCTTTGAATATTTGCAATGAACTTGTCTGTCTCCAAGAAGAATAACAAAGTTACCAAATTGGAATTCCTCATAGAGTATTTGCGCCTTAGGATCATCCAAAGGAAAATTTGCATTATTTTTTGTTGGTTTAGGTTGAAGCTTTGCCTTTATTTTCCCCACTGGTATAATGACATTTGGCCAGTCTATTTTTATCTCTCCTCCCATGTCTTTACAAAATGATCTACTAAGAAATACATCATTATTGATGGGATATTGGCAACAAGGATGGTTAACCTTACTCTTTTATTGGGGCATGCAGCTACAACTGCTTGGGCATCTTTCACCTAACCTATTAGTGGGACTTGTTTCCCATCCATAGAGTAACACCTACCAAAAGCTTTAGTAAGATATAGACTTAGGGCTTTAGAAATTATTGACAACATAATGTTATCTAACACACTTGAATCTATAATACAATTGCTCAACTTTTAGCCATTTAGGAGTAAAGATATGTAAAAAGGATTCAGTTTCTTATCTTCTCCATCAGTTTCTAGAATGCAAGGAGGAGTAGGATCTTTCATTTGATTTAAAGTTGTATCAAAGAAAAAAAACAAGGGTTTCTTGTGAATTGATGTTTCTCTTATTAGAAATTGGCTAGTTTGGTTTGGTTCTTCTCTAACATAATTAATTTATCTAATTCTTTCATGTTCATCCTTAAGTTTTCAACAAGAAAAAATGATATTGTTGAGAACTTATAAAATTCAACTATATTAAACATAGAATAAGAAGAGCTTACATTAGTTCTTTGTAGAAGTTTAACCTCTGGTACCTTTGCACTAGGAGGGGTAGTGTTGATGGCTTGATCTTTACCTTTTGGAGTCACGTTTGATGAGTTGGTATTGGGAATGAACTTGGAACCTCTATGATTTGCATGTTGGGTTTTCAAGGGTGACTAGGATATATCCACCTCTATCAAAGTTTGATTCATACACATGGTAAAATGACCCAGATTTTCTAGAACCCTTCTTGAACATTTTCTTCATCAGTGGATTCACCAAGAGCGTCTTTTATAGCCTCTATTTGAAGTTATCTCAATATTTCTGGACAAGTATCTTTGTCGTGGTCTGTCTTTAGATGAAAAGATCACATAACCTCCTTCTGACTTGCTTCAATCTACAATTTGGGTTGCAAAGGGGTAATTGGGGAACATTCCTAGAAGGTTGATAAACTTCCTAAAACTAATGTCTTGGTAGGGTGGCCGGTAAGATGGGTCTTCTTTATGTTGTTGTATTTTGAAAGTTTCCATGTCAGTCACCAATCTTTGTACAATGGAATTAGTAGCAATCAAAAACTAGACACCTAGAGTCTGCACTTCTCTTTCCATTTGCGAGTTGTGATTAGGTCATCTTCTAGTTCAATAGCTAGGATTTGAGTTGCAACAAGATCTGCTACTCTATACCATCTAAGGTTGATACTGGCATCTAGAGACATAGTGTTCAAAAAGAAACCTTTCTTATTCTCATTATTAGGCCTTGAAATGACAAGAATCTTTTGCAATATCTTGTTGAACTTAGCCACAAACTCCCTAATGGGTTCATGTATCTCCTTTTTAAGTTGGCTTAACTAAAGCATAAAGTGTGTTCATTGTTAGGCATTTCAAACTTAGCTTTAAAAGTTGTTGTCATTTCATTTTAGATTTTAATTGAAGCATGTGGGAGGTGGTAAAGCTAGTCTATTGTAGAATTGTAAATTTTACTCAAAAATTCTAACCACCACATCTTATGTTGGGGCATATAGGACCCCACGGGTAGAATGGAAATCATGTATATGATTATTAGTTGTCATCTTACTGTCTCCATTGGATTTAGGCAATATATCTTGGGCCCCCTTTGGTAAGGCACCAAGATTAGCTCCAAGGTTCAATTGACCTACTTGTTGTCCCCATGGTTGGTTCTAAGTGATATTTGACAAAGTTTAATGATTGGATATTAATATAGAGAGGTGCTACAAAGCAAGGAATGGTCAAGGCTTGGATAGTGGTTTAAGTAAGTAGAGTTTGGGGAGGGGAAGAAGGTTTACAACTAGATTTAATCTTCCTTTTTCTTCTCAAGATATAACTAGGAGAAAAGTTCAATTTCCTTAATGCTTCAAAATCTTCATCTACTAACCCCTTATTCTTATTAGTTCTAGTATATCTTCTCTCATCCAACTTATTGATCGAACTCTCTAATTAGTTTCTTACTGGGGCAAGAGCAATCCTATTCACCATTGCTACCTCTTGAACCACATATATCCATCTCAAGCATTCTCCAATTTCTTCTTCCTCCTCTAGAACCTTGATCACTTTATGGTAGTGTTGGTTATTCTATATGCATTGCTAAGCTATAGAATTCAGGTCAAATATATCAAATCCTCTTGAGTATTCAAGAAACCTAGGTTTAGTTGCAATATAAGAAAGACATCGTTATATGGAAAGACCATGGTTTTTATCACATAGTGAATTATTTATGCACTAGGTCACCCATTGAATGACTCTCCAATAGAGTCACCAAAAATGCATTGCTAAACAAACGTGTCTCCTCCACAAATGCTAATAAGTTCAACTATATTGTCCTTCCTTAGAGATAAACAATCCACAATAGTAGGTTATGTGTTGGTATTCACTTCCCTATGAATTAAACAAGGTACAACTCCCTTATAAGATTTTTAATGAATCTTATCTAATATATACACACACGTAAATACTTTTGACAAAAAAAAGTATGTAAGGTTGCACACTTTATTCTTACATAAGGGGCTTAGTTCAATAGTAATATAAAATCGATTAGAAGAACTAAAAATAAAAACATTTCATTCCTTATAAAATGAACCAAATTCATAATTCGTCAAACAAACATTCAAAGATGGAATGATAACATGCTCTAAACCAATTAAAGTCACATAAGGCACAAACTTAGCATTCCTCAAGAAACACTAATTTCATGAATTTGAACACAACTGAACCAAATTACTTCTGAACTTTAGTTTTTACTATCAATATTCAAAGAAAAAGATAAGTAGGCTTCAAATCACATAAGTTAATTCCATTCTATTCAAAAATAAAAATAAAAGGTTAACTTCTATTTATCCTCAGTTTCAATTCCTTGAAATTTTCTAACCCCTACTCGAGTTTATGCTCTAGCATATATAGTTTTGAGACTACAAGGAGGTCTCCATGAAAACCCAACCTCCTGGTGATTAAAATAAATAGTTAATCAAAGTACACATTATCTAAAAGACACCTATCCCAAAATTTAACTAAAAAGATGAACTACTAAAAACTAACTAGATAGGTGTATCATTTTGTGCTTCCTCTGCTTGATCCTCTTCTAGCGTAGAGTCTCAAGCAATATTTGATCGTCTATATGCATTCACAAATTTTTGTACCATAGATCAATTAGAATTCTTCAAACTTAAAAGTTGGGATCTCTGTGTGTCCTTCTCCCACTCGAGCTTCATAATTCGGTCAGTATACTTTTGTAATTGATCAATACAAAGGCACAATATGGCTTCCACTCATGCCACTTTAGTAAAATCCTTTGTCATGTAGGATTCTTCTTCTCTTTGACAACTAACATAGTTGTCATGAAGGTCTTCATTAAAACCTTTGCATCTTGATTCCCTTCTCATACTGCAAGATACCCATGGGGTTAATAATCTTCATGTCTTTAACCATGTTGTTGTGCATCTCTTTAACTTCCCTTTCAATGGATTGAACTCTTGAAATAGAAACTTTGAACAGAGAAATTATCTAGCCTATGTTCTTTTTATGATATAGAGCATGCATTCATCCACCACTTTCAAGTGATCTTTAACTAACGACTTGAACATTCCATATTACTCAACTTCAAAGATTTACATAACCACAACAACCCACTTTCCTTCATTGTCTTTCTAACTAGAGACTTGTATTTGTATTTCTCCCACCAGTATTTTTATGTCATCAAAAATAATTATAGGTTATTGGATGAACCCATTCCCTTCTTTTACTAACCCCTTGATTCAATCATCCACTACCACGATCAATGCCATACCCCTTTGAATTTGATTCAATAATTTCTTGTTGTCTGGAAAATTTGGGTCAAATTTTTGTGCTTCCTGAACCATAGGTAATGGTCCAATTTTTCTAAATGAATCTATGGACTTGGCCATAGATGTTATGAATTATTTAAGTCTCATCTTATCTTAGTTGTCTTTCTGAGAGTGTTTCAACATATGCTATGTGGAGCACTCAAAAAAGTGATCCTTTGTATCTTTATTCAAGACTCCTAAGTGTATTTTATTCACCTCAAACTAAATTACATCTAAGTCCATAGCTCCTAATCTTTTGGTTTATAAACAACAACCTCTAGAGTTACTTTCCCAATTTTTGGGTATGTTGTCATTGATGCAATGTTTTCTATTCTCTTAGGTTTAGGATCATTTATTGTATACTTACTCACCATAACTTTAATAGGAATAGAAACTAACATCAAAGTACGCTTCTTACTTATGAAATTATTCAAACATTGTGGCACTAAACCAGGGTTTGTTTCTCCTCTATAGGCTTGGTAGGGGTAACCAAAGTATCTACCATAGGATTGATATTGTCTAACATCTCTTGGCTCTTTTGGTCATCACTTAATGAGGGAAAACTATGTTCTTTCTCCTTGTCTAGGTCCATGAAGTAAAATTCCTGGGTATCCATTCAATTTCTCCTTTGAGACCTAATCTTGGATCTATTCCTTTGTATATAGGATAGTTCACGAGAAGTTCAAAGACCTATTCTTCAAAAATAATTCTCCTACTTGGAGTATGTACCTTGCCTACATTAGCAATTGAGAGAGGGGTGTTAAAAGTACTGACTGGAGAAAACATTAGACTTTTTTTCTGACTTTCCTGATTGAAGAAACTACATTTTTTTTTTCTCTGCTTTAGCCAAATTTTAGTATATCTAAGCACCACTCTAGTTCTCCAATGGATTTTTTCCTCCTCCTCTTAGGTACAATAAATTATTGGTAGTGAATCACCTCCTAATATTTTCCACCCTAGTTCATCGATGTCTGAACTGTAATCATCCACTCCCTCTATATTCGTTGTCAACTACATAGAGGCAACTTGGGCTATGAGTAACCTAAAATTATCTCTTTTGATAACTTTTCTTTTTGTTTGAATAATATTCCCAAACATCTTCTAAGCGGGGTCAACATTATTTGTTCCTCCACTTCTAGTGCTTTTCTAGTGAACCCTTTTTTATCAAGGCCTCTCCTATCACAATAATATCTAAGGTTGAAATTGCACAAGTCACACCCTATACTTACTACATATTCCATGGTTCTACATGAGAGATGTCCTAGTTGAATGGAGGAAAACATATTCCATTTCTCCTCTAGAACAACTTTCTAAGTATAGAAGATAATTGCCTGCATACCTTTACAAGTACAAAATATTCTAATGCATACCTACAAGATTTGTGTGTTCTTCTTTAAAATTGCCTACTTTAATAAATGTGAACCTAGGAAATTGAATATAGAAACAGTCATAGACTTTAACTATGTCATTGGCCTCTTGTGACATTCTCCTTTTCGGTGCCCCATCCAATGCAAGACATAATCTCCCCTTGAACACATCATGAACTTTCCTATAATTCTCAAGGGCTCTACTTCTCTACAACATGGGGCATTATTCAAAAATGATGATGTTATTGTTCTGAGGTTTGTGTCGGATACTAGTTAAATTTTGAGTGTAGGCCAAACAATACATTAGATATCAGGACACATAGAAGTTCTTATTAATTGTCTAAGACAACTTGAGTTTATCTCTTAATGAACTTGTAATGAGTTTTCCCCAGCATATATATTGCTTTCCTTCCATGATTATTTCAATATAGAAATACATACAATCTTAAAATAGGAAAGCTTCAGAGGACCCCCTTATCTTGTGTAGTAATAATACCAAGTCATGGACATACAACTTTATGTGGTCTTTGTTCAAGATTTTGGGTAGGCAAGAACCTCCTTTATAGAATTTATCTGTCCAATTTATTGGGATCACACTATGTTATTTTTTAGCAAGTTCACTAAAATTCACTAGGTACTGGGTAGGAGTAAATTCTAAAAAGTATTGTTCATGGATTATTAGCACATAATTTATCATCTCTCCAGTGATGGGTATTAAAGTTTTTTCCATTGTTTTTCTTGATACACTTAGCCCTTACATCGTAGTCGTTAATGAACTCCCAGACTAACTTAGGGCTCATGGCTGCAGTGGGAAAGTTAAAACTCACAACAAACCACTTGATATGATTTCAATGGAAAAGGTTCATTTATGTGATCAAAGAATTTATTGTTTATCCTCTATATATTCAAACCCATTTATATAGGTGGAAATATAAAACAAGGATATGTAACCTAAGTTTATCACATAACCCCACACACATAAACAAAGAGAGGGAAATCAAGGAAATAAGGTCATTTCAATCCCAATTCTAAGAGACTAGATCTATAAACATTAGTGTTGATCAAACAAGAAAGACTAGTCCTAGTCTAAGTTGACCTGGAAGACTAGGTCAACTTGGGTCGACCTAGTCTAGTCCAAATTCACTTGGGTCGACCTGGTCCCAAAGGTCAAGTCAGGGAAGCCATAAAAATCTTAGGTAGATACTAGGAGAAACATAATATAAAGAGGAAGAACAAAGGAGAAAAGGAGATCGAGCACATATACTGAAGAAGGTGTTATGGAGAAGGAGCTAAAATGTCTTAAAAAGGAAAGTGCATCCATTTTAAGATGATACAAATAATATAGGAGGATTCATAATTTTTTAATCTCTCTTTGGATTATCAACAATATAGGAGGCATGATCTTAATTTAGATCCTTCTTTGGACCATTGACAACCTAGGAAGCTTGATCTTATTTTTGATATGTTAAGGACACACACATCCTTATGCCCAAGTCATTTTCAATTCTCTTTTTGGAAAATGGGATTATCTTAGGGTCCGTTTGGTTCATGGAAGATGACAAGAATTGGACTTTTCATAATCCGGATTTGAAATTTTTTGTGTTTGTTTCAAATTTGAAAAAATGGAATTAGAATACCAAACTTCTGATTTTGTCTAAAAACTAGGTAATTAGACTTCCCACTAGCAACTAGGAATTGAAAATCAAAACTAGTTATGCTTTTTGGGGAGTGTAAAAATAATAGATTGGAATTTTTTTGGAGTCTGCTTGCAACTCCAAGCTTATGCATAAAAATGTGTCTTCTCAATCATCTTTCAAGTGAAACAAATGGTTGAAGAAAAATCCCAAAAATAAGAATGAAGATTTGAAAAACCTTGATTTGGATAAATTGAGATTTGTACAAACTAAACGGATCCTTGAGGATTAATATTTTTGATGGATTGACTAGCATACCACACACACTTTCTAGACTAGTGAATTCATCTTTGATGGGTTGACTAGTATGCCCCACACACTTGCTAGACCATTCAATGCCATCTTTTGTAGCAACATGCCTTTCTTGTGTAGTTCACGATAAGGAACACAAACCTCATTGAGTGAGTTGAGTACGCCCACATTGCTAGCGACATATATCTAATTGTGATTTTGGATATGATGAAGACTCGAGTCTATTAAGGCTTGATAGTTTCTTTGTCTCCTTGGTCATGATGAGATCAAGACTTATTTTTGATATACTTTACTACAATTATGTGGTAACTCATATTGCCACTAAAGTGGGGACTAAATATGCCATCTTAAAGTGAAAGCACCCATCATTAAACCAAGAGGCTTTCTACAGTGACATCAATCTTCAATGTAAATATTTAGCAATTTGAAATAAAATTGACATGCAACTGGTTGTTCTAAATTAAAAAAATTGATTGAATAAATTGCAAAGGACAACAGAGGAATGTTATCTAGATTGTAAGAGACAATAAAGAAATGTGAAAGGTCAATAAAATAATAATTTATAGGAGTTACAAGAATGAGTTTTGAAACTTACTAATTTTAATACTCATTTCCTTACCAAAGCAATAAATTTGTAGATAAGTCAAAGAAAATCTATGCCACAACTAAAAGTTTAAATGCTCCACAGAAGAAAATTGACTTCTCAGGAATAGTTTGATGCTTTGTTTTAAATGCTCTATTTTTTAAAATATTAGAGTTAATGGTTTTTTTTTTTAAATGCATTGTATTTTATAAAATGGTAAAGGATATGTAGTCTACTAAACACATCTAAGTATGACAATATATGAATGAGAGTTAATTGGTCATTGATAGTGATCTTCTCCAAAATGATATTTCTCAACTTATTTTACTTATATTTTTTAGAATATAAGTATGTTAGTTTAAGAATTTTTATATCTTGCCCTTTAGTGACCTTATGGACCATGGATGGATTCATGCTCAATCAACTCTTTCTCATGTTCTATCTCACGTCTTGTATTTTTATTTGTGCAAATTTTGAGACCTTATGATTAGATATTTTTAGAACAACCCTAGAATAGGTCAAGCCAAATCAAACTATTTTGGAATAAGATGACCCAGGTTGACCTATTCCCTAGGGAATTTAGTTACTAAGGCCAGTTTTGTCTTAGGTTGCAAATTTGGAAATCAGATGACTATTGGAATCACAATAGGAAAGGTAAACTTATGAGGGGAGGGGGTGGGGGGGTGAATCAATAGTTTAAACTTGGACCCATAAAAATTTTACCACACATCCATCTCATACATTCAATGAGTAAAATGGAAAAACATGTAAAGCATGTACATCTAGAAAATGTAAAACATATAAGCAATCACACACATATGACACCAGATATGATTACCTAGAAATGCTCCAAGTGAGAAGGTAAACTGGGGTGGGGATGACACCCACAAATCTTCACTACTATAGTAATAAAGTATATCAAATGAAGGTTACAATATTTTGACCATGAGGCATGATCTACCCTATGAAAGGTCTTCTTTGTTAAAGGCTTACAAAGACTATTAAGTCTCACCTTGTTAGAGGATTTCAACACCCTATTAGAAGTGTGGCTTGCTAAACGACTTTAACTCACAACTAAGTAAGCACCCTACTAAAGGATTTCATACAACCTATTAGGACTACTCTGTTAAGAGATTTTGACTAAAATCACTGTTAGAATGTCTCAGCTTTGATCATGCAGTTAGCACTTGATTGCTTGATAACAAATCACCTCTAAATAGTGTCTTCTTGATTAGATGTCTCTTTGTTGTATCCTTTTCTCTATCCTCAATTCTTCTCTAACTAATTATGTAATGTAGTTTCACTTCATAACTTCTAAGCCACCATGAATGTTATGTTTACGCATGCAAACTATTCTCTTCGCTCCTTCTACACCTTACACACTCACTAATGAGTTTAGGGTTTGTCCTCCTTATGAATACTTAGGTGACTTAGGGTTAGGTATGAATTTGTGATTGAGATTCATCCATTTTTCCACTTAATCCTTCCCTTTTTCTAATTGGCTGCATGTAATAGTATAGGGAATCCAACTTGAGATTCGTCCTTATCTCCAAAAAATCAAAATTCGATCTTAAGTCGGCTTAAAAATGGTTTACATAGTTGTTTGTACCTTTACAAACAAATATGTCAAAACTGTCTTACTTGATATTTGAAGTCTTTGATGCTTGGCGTACACTAATCTTTATACTGTGACTCGACACTTGTATTGCTCGGCATCCATTGTTCACTCTGCTTCTGTGTCACTCGACATATACTATCTACTCAACACTTGAGTGACTCGGCACATGAGTGGTTCAACACTCACTATGACTCGGCATGGTCTAATATATACGTGTTGTGCTTGGCATGTACTTGTTATTTGATATGAACTAAGTAAACAACTTAAGTGTGTTGACACTCACTTGTCAAAACCAACCTGAGATCAAAAATCTCCCCCTTTGATATGAGTGTCAAAAACACTTGAGTATACTTTAACATTCTTAATCATACAAGCATGACATATCTCAACTCGACTTATATACAAAACTTCAAAATTTCCAAAACTTTGTAACAACTTATATACCTCAAAAGTTGATAACTCCCCTTGAGTTAATATGTCTATTTTGTAACCAAAATTTTGTACTCCTGTTAAGTAAATGTGTCTCTATTGATACACTTTGACTTCATGCTCTATTTTGTTGATACTCTTTCATTTGATACTTCTTGTATTTTGATGCTTCTCCCTCTTTGCTTTCTCTCCCCCATTTCTCACTTTCCTTATGTCTCCCCCATTCTCTCATTCTTCCCAAAATATTTCTCCCCCTTTATCTTATTCACCCCCTTTTTGACACTTATGTCAAATGGGCTATACACTTATTCTATGTTTGTCTAGAAAAGATTTATGTACATCCAATATCATTTTGAGAGCTACATCCCAGTTCTCACATGCTAAATCCAATGACTCGGTTTGGATTGCTAGCTCAACAGCAAGGTGAACTAGACCATCTGAGGTAGAAATATTTGGGTCTTTATTCATTAAGGTTTTGACATAGCCTAGTTCCTTGTGCAAAATTTCCATATGGGGGGTAAGAGTGGCCTAGATGCTAGTCAGTTTGGCCCTGATGTTGACCTCATCTATTGTCAATACAACTAATTGACTTTGGGTTTGAAGCAGTGTTCTAAAGTGTTGGCTCTGAGCTAGATTCATTGGCAGTTTTGCACCTAATGTAATAATTTGGCTCTCTAGACTCAGAATGTGACTTCTGGTCTCTTGGGTGAAGAGTGATGGATTGCACAATTTAGTGTACAATGATAATATGTTCTCAAGTACCTTCTTCACATCCTCAACTTTAGTTGCCAATGCAACTTGTGTCAGTTCTATTTCACCTGATATCTTTTCATTCACTTTGCTTTGGAATTTCTTTTCTGACCATTCAACTAATTTTGCATTAGTATCTAGGTCTTCATTACTGACCTTCTCCACTATACCTATTAGTTGTTCCATTAGTGGCTTGGTCTCATCTAGAGTTGGCAAACTGAATGCATCTAAAAAGATGTCTTTAATATCTCGCAGTGCCTACTTTTTCCTACGCTCCCTTCAAAGCATTTCTTGATTTTTTTCCTTACTAGGGCTTGTTGTAGTATGTCCATTTATTCTATGGTCATGGTATCATAATAATATTTTGGCAAAATGATTTCTTTATCAAGGCTCACATCTCCATATTGAATTACTTCTTCAACCTTTAATGAACTCATGCTCGACGCTAAGATCTGCAATGGTGTAGCATCTATGCTCGACTTTTGAAGAGTATGACTTGATGGAGTGCCAAATACTGGTAAGCTTACTAGGGCTTGAATAGTTTTTTGCTCCTTCAGTTCTGGTGTCATCTCACTCTCTTCAGGTTTTCCTTGTTCTACCACAATAATCTGACTTGCACCTTGATCTTGTGTTGTAGGTGTAGATAAGTCTATCTAACCTATTTCTTATTGTTTTATAGTAGAAACTTTTGCTTCCACTATGCTCTTTTCTACTATATCAATATTGGCAATTGTATTGACTTTGTCTGATATGGCTTATGGTATCTAGACCAAAGGTTGTACATTAGTGACTTGAGGGATGATAGAAGGTGGTTCTTGTGGATTCACCTTTTCCCTTTCAGTATCAGTCACTATCTTCTGTAATTCATCCACACTTACCAAAACAAGATTGTCACAAAGTTTGGCCTACAGTGTAGACTGATCTAGTATTTTCTTCAAATCATCCTTTGTAAGGGAATTGATGTTATGAGCTAATAGATCAGAAACATCCTTAATAGTTACTGTCTCAGTAGTCTCCCTCGTTACATGTTGAGGATTGACACTCAGCAATTTGTGTCTTACACACTTTGATCTTCTTGTTGCTCTTCCTCAACTATTGCCTTGTCATCTATTATCATTTCTGCTCCTCCCTCAATTGTACCTTCATTCTTATCATCTTCTTCAACATCCTTGACCTTAATGGGTTCTTTCTCACCTTCCTCTGTTGTAGTTAACCCATAAGTAAGTTTCCACATCTGAGTGGTCTTCTTAACAACATCCTTAATATTATTTTGCAAAATGTTGAAGGCTCTATATTTAGGTACAAACCTAATTGCATATTTCTTTATAGCCTTAGCAATCTATGCCTTGGTAAGTTCAGGCATCACTTGAGCTAGAGATGTTTCTCTAATTTGTTTCTCCAAGTTCAGGCAATAGTGCCATTTTTGCTCAACTCTCTCATATAGACTCTTAGGTATTAAGCTGGAAAGTTCTAGTGGAGTTGTCTTGAATTTCGCCATAATGGCATATATGGCCTCCTCCACTTGATTTTTCTCTACTTTACCCAAATTATCAAAATCAACATGACTAAATCTTGATAAGTTTGCACTATTCTTAACATTTTCACATAAATTTTCTAAATCTGACAAAGGATTGTGACTCACCACCTTAAATTGGTTGTTTTCATTTGATTCTATTTTCTCTTCATCTGACTCAACTTGTGCCACATAATTTCTTCTTGGCCTTTCCTGCTCTTGGCCTCCTTTCTCTACTGGTTTGGTCTTTTCCTTGGCCTTTTGAGTTGTTGCACATGTACTAGCTCTTGTAGTAGGTGCAGTGGGCTTGGGCTAACTTGGCTTGGCTACCTTCTTAGCTTTAGTTACTAGTTGGACCTTAGCTTTCCTCTTCTTTAGCTTGACAGGAGTAGGTGCTTCCTCAACTTCTTCTTCCTTGGCACCTTTAGTCTCCTCCTCTTCTTGGTCTTCTCCCATACCTTGTGTCAAAGCTAGTGGTGCATGTGTCTGAGAGTCTTCTTCCTCTTCATCCTCCTCTTCTTCTTCTTCTTGCTCAACACCCTCTCCAAATTTGGCTTTCAATTTCTTCACTATCTTCTCCTTTTTCTTCATGGCAGAGGCAGTCTTCAATTCCATGGTAATTTTGGACTTTACCATCTCATAGTTTCCAAATATCTTTGCACTTTTATCTACCTCTTTTGCAATTAATATTCTAATGGCTACATAGGCTTCATCCACATTAATTTCATAACCTAAGGGTCTCAACCATCTTACCCTTGGTGTAGTAGCTTGTACATAAGTATAATCAACATCCACTAGAAAACATACATCATCATAATGTTTCTCTACTAGTGACACTAGTATTCTCAATCTTTCCTTCATTGACTTCTTGAAGTCTTCAAAATAACGTGTCAATAAGGATTCAAAATTCTCTCCTAACTATTAATGTACTCACCAATCTACAATGCTACTGATCTGTTGGTTTTCCATCCCACAGTGCCAAATGAAGGGAATGTGTTTTGCACATAAAAGAATATACAAATTAATATAAACCAAAGTTGCATTATGCACTCTTTCTGATTGCTCCAAGGTTCTCCATCAATTGTTGCAATTGTAGCTCTACTAGATCATATGTGTGATCTTTCTTGATAATTTTGTATCCCACATACACAACTATATAGGGCACACTATTCAATCTACTAGATTGGGAAAACTTGTGTCAAATCACCCTTGCAGCAAAGTCAATCAATGGATCAGTAATTGTATCAATTGTCATGCCTCTTTTGTTCCAGATAGCTCTAGTATTCTTCTCAATCACCTCCTTTGAATCACTTCTTAGTGTCTTAGGCCAATCCAAGGTTGGGTAACCAGTAACCCTATGAATTATTCTCTTAGTAATTTTGACAAGTCCGTTGTCTAGCCATAATAAACCATCATGAATTTGGCTAAGCACTATACTTATCCATTATATTTTAAAAATATTTGGAAAATATAGGGCTCATGTCAATCTCTTCCTCTGTACGATTTTGAACTCTTCTTTTAAAACACCACTATCATAGAGTCTGCCATATGCTTCCCTAATCTCCATATCACCAATGTTTCCTATCTTATAGTTATAGCATTTTCTTACATCTTGTGCCAATATCACATTTGATGGAATCATCAACAATGCACTAGAAGGATCTTGCTTATAAGAAATGTTAGGAATAGCTTTGAAAATGGGTTGCTTAACCTCATTACTCACTAACTAAACATTTAAAACTTCCTTCCCCTCTACATTCTTTGAATTTGATGCCATAATGTAAAACTAGGGTTTACAAAATTTAAACGGCGTAGCTCGACTCTTGATAAATACCTTATGAAATCTGATGAACAAGTGTAGAATCACTGCTTAAATCTTTAGTAGTTTCTTTGAATGGATTTCTAGATCACCTTCTACTTTACTCACTCTTTCTTGAATTTGAAGTGATGAAAAATGAGATAAAATCAATCAAATACCCTTTGAAAATCTTGCAATAAATGTTGAGTGCTTACACAGTTGTAAGCTCAAGCTCAACAGCAACTGATATCAAGCTCACTTGACATCCACTAACATTTCAATCACTTGGCAACCACTATGAGCTCGACATCAACTAGCCAGACTATTAGCTTGACACCTTATAGCATTTCACTCAACACACATAGGAAATATTTCATGCTCAACAACAACATGAAAAACTTAAAGATTTATCTTGGATTTCTAATAACTGTAGGATTTGAGCAAATAAGCCAATCAAATCCACGAAGCCCAAGAAAACCTGTCATGGAGAAGAAAAAGACAAGAAGAGGCAAGGGTTTGATCTGAAAAACATGCAAAAATGTATTCAGATGAAGAAAAATATTATTCAATGGATTCAATGAATTACAAAGAGATCAATCCTTATAAAGGAGATCAAAACCCAAAAAGGGTAACCTAAAGCCTAAAAAAGTTGCACATTATAATTAATAAAATATTAATTATATGCACCTACGAGATAGCTTAAGCAAACTAGAGTAATAGGAAACTTAATTAATTAAATCAAAGTGATTTAATTAATAAGTGAAAATAATTAATTACTCTAACACCCTGCCTTAAGCGAAGCTCAAGAGGTAAGCTAACCTAGCACAACTATGAAAGCAGAAAAATGGGTCCCGGCAACAAGGCCTGATCAAATACCCAATACAACAAAATCTCTATGAAATGGAGAAACAGAGAAAACCACATGGGAAAACCCTACTCCAAAAAAAGATAGCAAAGAATGCTCCAAAAGGTAGGAACAAAGAGAGATCATGAAGAGAACCACTGAAGCAGAAGAAGCTGCAAAACTCTATCAAAATGTTGATCTATAGAACCTCCACGAAAATAGAAGGCACAAACTGAGAGTGTCTATATGGTAGATGATCCATCTCACCAAAATGCATAGGTAACCAGCCACTGCAATCGCTTAGTATCTAGGATCAGGTACTAAATACATAACTCACACTAACAAACCATCAAACCAAGGAAGCATTAGAACCAACAATATAACCCCCCCGTAATGCAAACGGGGTGAGGTGATAGGCAACTGAAAAGGTGGGCCAAAAATCTCCTACAACACAAGAACCAAACACATCGAGAGTGAGGTACAGTCAACTATAAAGGCACGTGTCACCAACACATCATGGGGCTGATGTCATGGAAGGGACACTCACTTGAAAAAGGAAGAGGGCCTAAACGAAAATCAACTATCCCCCATGACACTTTATAAAATAGTGCAAGCACAACAAACCACAATGATTAAAAGGATCCCAAAATGCAGGAAGTGGCACTTTATCTTAGTGTGTTTGCATAAAGATTCTTACAAATGATATCAACAATAATCAAAAAAAGCATAAGAATGATACAAAAGAAAGTACAGCCCAAACTGAAGCAACTAAAGCAACAAAATTGATCCTTGGACCTAAAACAACTAGGATATCCACTAGCATGCAAAAATGTTGAAGACTGAATAAAATGTTCTTGGGGAAGAATTTGGAACAACAACCAACATCATTGGAAAAAACATGGAAATAACTTTCCAATGATATAAAGAAGTCCAAAATTGGAGATTAGATGCTCAAGATACGCCTCCCGGAGTGCAAAAAAAAACATCCAGATTTAACTACCAAAATAGGCAACCAAATTGCATCAAAACCCAAAAACACCTATGCAAATATCTACATCTCAAAACCAACTTTCCAGTGCATTTTTTGGATTAAAAAAATATATCTGTATGCTCAAGTTATGGCGAAAAAACCACCAGGGCCTCCAGAATGCATGAAAATTTATTATTTTAAAATAAAATAATAATAAAAAACAAAAAAACTCACCAGTGCTAGCAGAGCGACAGCTAAGCGGTGGAAGGGTGGAGGGTTGCAGCAGGGCAAAGCTATGGTGAGGCCATGGCTAGGGCCACTACAAGCCGCTAGCAAACCGCCCGCAGTAACCACTACTAATGGCTGCTAGCAGTGACCGCTAGCGGTTCTGTCGCGGTTTGCTAACTGCTGCAGGCCAAAAACCATGCAGAACAATTTTTTTTATTTTTTCACGTCTCAGATTGTGTGCAAAGGTCGTATGGCCCTGCCTGACAAAAAAAAATTGCCTCCCAAATCCACGTTGTCCAAATCGGACAAATTTTATATGGAAACAGGGGTTTTGATGTCTTTTGAATCCATCTTTGATGTTCATTTGGCCTCAAACTACTTTGAAAATCAATGACCCCTATTTTCTTAGAAAAAAATAGAAAAAATACCAGATTTGATCTGCCAAACTCTTGTTCTCCCTTTTTTCTCCAAATACCAAACGAGCTACAACAGATATGGCTTTGATACCATGTAGAATTTGAGCAAATAAGCCAATCAAATCCACGAACCCAAGAAAACTTGCATGCAGAAAACCTATAATGGAGAAGAAAAAGACAAGAAGAGGCAAGGGTTTGATATGAAAAACATGCAAAAATGTATTCAGATGGAGAAAATTATTATTCAACGGATTCAATGAACTACAAAGAGATCAATTTTAATAAAGGAGATTGAAAACCAAAAAGGATAACCTAAAGCCTAAAAAAGCTAGGGTTGCACATTATAATTAATAAAATATTAATTGTATGCACCTATGAGATAGCTTAAGAAAATTAGAGTAATAGGCAACTTAATTAATTAAATCAAAGTGATTTAATTAATAAGTGAAAACAACTAATTACTCTAACAATAACATCTTGCATCTTTATTCGTGCTAATGTAATTTTTTTAGTGCTAAGTCATTTTGAAACTGATGTATGATATAACCTTTAAGTATCAGTTCCACATACCTCTTGATTGCCTAGTTTAATGAGGTGTGATCACTTGACCCATTGGGTGAAGTGATCCCTTCTCCATTTGATGTACTAAAATCATCATTTCTCTTCCATGTCTTGTTCATTTCATCTTTGATGTGTTCAACATTTGCCTTGGCTTTGCCTTTATCAAATTCACAACTTGGTGCCTTTGACCTAGTTGGACAATACCTATTGACGTGACTAGTCTTCAAACAACTAAAACATGTGGTTTGGCTCAACCACCTTTAGTAGTTACCTTTGAAGTGTGTCCTAATACAATTCTCAGGAACATGTCCATATTCTTGAAAATAATGACAGCTATACCTTGCATTATAACCCCAGTTATAAGAGTTGCCATTGTTCCTTACCTTTGCTTGCTTGCTTGATGACCACATGGGTTTGGATCTGCACTCAAGAGGTCTATGTCCATACTTCTGATAATTATAGCAATTTCCTTCAAATCTTTGTGTATGCATGGTCCTAGTTCTGCATTCACATGCCTGATGACCTTGTTAGTTGCACTTATGGTAGTGAACCATGTTCTTAGGCTTTACACTTTGATTTGTAGACTTGCTCCTACACACATTAGCAATATGTCCTTTCTTACCACAATTATGACAAGTGGGTTTGGAATTCTTACCTTTGTTGTTCCTTTCTTCTACATTTTTGGATGAATTTCCTTCTTTAGTGATTGTGTATCCCAGTCTAGATGTATCATTATTAGATCTAGGGGATCTCAATAGTTGCTCAAAGTATTTGATGGCTTCATTCGGTTTGTTCAAACTTTCAGCAAATTCCTTTTCCTTCTTTAGGTCATTTTTTAATTGCTCATTCTGCAGTTTCAATGTTGTTATCTCAACATCCTTGACATTTAATTCATAATTGGCATTCATCATTTGACTTAGAGTATCCAATTGCATGTTGGGAATCTTGGTTAGTTCTGATGATTCTTCTTCAAGTCTGTTGGCCAAAACTCATTTGTCTTCTTCAATCATAGCTTTGTCGTCCATGGCTTTCTTCTTCCGTTTAGTCACCTCACATAATAGTATAGCTTGTGATTCTTTCTCTAACTTGAGATTTCTAATTTCCTCAGCTTGGGCTCTATTCTTTTCCATTAGATATGCATCTATTGCGTCAAATTCATTGGAGTCTCCATCTACAAATAACTTAGTAGTATCTATCTCTCTATATTGTGTGCCATTCTCCACAATAGCAATTTCCTTCTCTTCAAGGATTTCTTTAGTTCTTCTCTTGCTTCATTCAGTTGATTTAGAATTAGATGAATTTCAATCTCCTGGTTCTCAATAGTCTTTCCCAGCTTGTAGACTTCCATTTCAAGATCTTTCCTCAAAGTTGCAAAGCTTCTTTTTTAGAGAACAAAGCTTTGATACCAATTGTTGTAATCACAATACGAAAGGTAAACTTTTGAGAGGGGGAGGGGGGAGGGTGAATAAATAGTTTAAACTTGGACCCATAAAATTTTTATGACACATCCATCCCATACATTCAATGAATAAACTAGAAAAACATGTAAAGCATGTACATCTAGAAAATGTAAAACATATAAGAAATCACACACATATGACACCAGTTATGATTACCCAAAAACCCCCCAAGTGAGAAGGTAAGATTGGGGTGGGGATGACACCCACAAATCTTCACTACTGTAGTAATAAAGTGTATCCAATGAAGGTTACAATGTTTTGATCATGAGACATGATCTACCTTGTACAAGGTCTACCCTATTAAAGACTTACAAAGACTGTTAGGTCTCACCTTGTTAGATGATTTCAACACCCTATTAGAAGTGTGTCTTGCTAAAGGACTTTAACTTACAACTAAGTAAGCATCCTGTTAAAGGATTTCATATAACTTGTTAGGACTACTTTATTAAGAGATTTTGACTAAAATCACTTGTTAGAATGTCTCAACTTTAATCATGCAGTGAGCACTTGATTGCTTGATAACATATCACCTCTAAACAAGGTCTTCTTGATTTTTCTTGATTAGATGTCTCTTTATTGTATCCTTTTCTCTATCCTCTATTCTTTTCTAACTGATTCTGCAATGTAGTTTCACTTCATAACTTCTAAGCCACCATGAATGCTTTATTTGCGCATGCAAACTATTCTTTTCACTCCTTCTACACCTTACACACTTGCTAAAGAGTTTAGGGTTTGTCCTCCTTATAAAGACTTATGTGACTTAGGGTTAGGTATGAATCTACAGCTTAGATTCATCCATTTTGCCGCTTAATCCTTCCCACTTTATGATTGGCTACATGTAATTGCATAGGGAATCCAACTTGAGATTTATTCTTATCTCCAAAATATCAAAATTCAATCTTATTTCAGCTAAAAAAAGGTTTAGATAGTTGTTTGTGCCTTTACAAACAAATATGTCAAAATTGTCTTACTCGGCATTTGAAGTCTCTGATGCTCGACATACACTAATCTTTATATTGTGACTCAACACCTATATTTCTTAGCATTCATTGTTCGCTCGGCTCTTATGTCACTCGACATATATTGTCTGCTCGGCACTCACTATGACTTGGCATGGTCTAATATATACATGTTGTGCTTGACATGTACTACTTGTCTGGCATGAACTAAGTAAATAGCTTAAGTGTGTTGACACTCACCTATCAAAACCAATTTGAGATCAACAATTACCTCGTCGGATTGTTTTATTTTTGCACCCAAAAAATGGTATGAAAGGAAGCCTAGGCACCTCATTTTCACATCCAAGGATATCAATCATTCATTATATAAATGAATAGTACTCAAGAATTCAAGTAAGCAATTTTTCCCATGGAATTTCAAGAATATAAAGCATTCAAGATTCAAGGATCCTTTGTGAGAATTCCCTCTTCAAGATCTAGCATTTTGTTGGTGATCAATGAAGGAGATCTAAATTGTGACATCCATCGTATAATTATTAATGCACATTTGCATCCATGGCTCCATGATGTGATTTTGGTAGATCCAATGTATTTGTGGAGATTTCCTACATCCTTCATTACAAATTCAACATTGAAAACACGCAAGCATTGCAAAATCCTTATCGACAAGGGTTTCATCAAGCATGGTGAATATTTACATTTGTCTTACTTCCTTTCATTCTTTACATTATATTTTATTTCAAGGTTGATTACTCAATATAGGGCTTGACCAAGGCAAGCCCTTCCCCAATAAACATAACCAAATTTTCTTTTGTGTCAGAGTAGAATATTTGAATCATGGTTACATATTTGAAAACTACTTGTCAAGATCTCTCCAAAGAGGTTGGGTTGAATTTTCTATAGTTCCCTGAGAACAAGCCCATCCTCCCATAAAGTTTTTAGATACTTTCCCACCAATTTGACTTGAGAAAAATAGGGTTTTCTATCGTGATCGTAAATCCACAATCAAAAGTTCAATCATAGTTTAAGATCTATGATTCTAAAGGTGAAAAGATATATTCTCTTACACATTTCAAGGTAATTAATTCATCATTTATTTAATATTTTGGCATAAACATATTATCATATCTTAATTAGGATGATTGCATATATTTAGCACCTAGATCTGTCTTACACTTGTCATTAAATCAATGGGTTTAATTTTATATTCACATCGCATGAAAGAGGACTTTCGTGTATACTTCCTTAATATAATTTGGGTTTAGTATTGACATTCCTTCATCTATTCGGGTTGTTCTAATCTAACTTGGGTTATATTGAGAGTTATGTTTGGAAGCCCCTCTTTCTCTTGTACTGAATGTTTAATGGTGAAAGTGGTTTGTTAATTAATTTACTACACATGGTTACATTATAAAACTCATTAACACACATTCTATTTTTCACCAAAATAGTTTTTAAAAATACAAATCAATAGTTTATCTAGATGTGTATTTTTCAACAATCGTGTGATTTTGGTGAATTTTAGTGAGTGGAGATTCAATCCTTTTCTTAAGAATTAATGAAAGTTATAAATCCGTTTAACACATACAATGCATTAATCAAAATATGCTAGGATGAGTACACTTAATGATGATTTTTATTATTTTGTGAGTTTGAATTTGACCAAAAGAGGTTTGATAGTCTTTAGTAGGGGACAATAAGTGTATAATTCAGGTACATAAAATGAATTGAAAAAAAAAAAAAAAAACTTTTATCATTTCAAATTACTTAGAATAAGATAACTTCACATTTAAAATCATAAATTCTCATTACTTGTATTAGTGAAATTAAATATTCATTACACTTTACTTAAGCTCACTTAGGATAATGGATTGCATAGTAGTTTGCATATGAGACACTAAAGATTTTACACTATATTTGCACATGGTGTAGGAGAGAAATTTCACTTTAAGCTTGGTGATAGTTTTAATCATATTCCACTTTATGCGTATGATATTTACATTTATTGTACATATTACATTATCATCCTCCACATGTCACATATACTTCATTACATAATAGAGGATGACTCACCTTTGGTAGATATGTGATTCCACCTTGTGTACGAGATACCTTGTCTAATCCTTATCATTATCTCCCATTGCCTTATCTATATAAGAAAACATTTCTAAATTGTAAATTATTCTAGTTGAATCAATTCAATCCATCAGTTATGGTATTGGAATCTAATTAATCTCCATTAGTGATAATATCATTCTTGCATCTTATTGCAATTGCCTTTCTATTCTCTTGTATAAGTTACGTTAGTATTTTATTTGATCCTAGAGGTGTTACAAAGATGTAATACCCCTCCTTTACTATCATTATAGACTCTATTGTTAAAGTTTTATAAATTGTAAATCATTCTATTTGAATCAATTCAATCTATTAGTTATGGTATTGTAATCTAATTGGTCTCCATTAGTGACAATATCATTATTGCATCTTATTTCAATTGTCTTTCTATTCTCTTGTATAAGTTATGTTAGTATTTTATTTCATCCTAGAGTTGTTATAAAGATGTAATACCCCTCCTTTACTATCATTGTAGACTCTATTGTTAAATTTTTATCTAACTCTTCTTTGGACATGATATCCCTTAACTGATATTTGAAATACAATACTTTGCTATGTAAGATAATTGATAATATCACATAACGATGGTTACTTACTTGCAATGATGATGCTATAATTACTCTTAATTAGTGAATATAACTTCATTATGATGTGTCTTCGAATGATATTTACCATATCTTCGTGATGATGAGTTGATTATGTTAGGATATGATGATATTTATAGTCATGCTTTATTAATTATACTTACCCCATATTTGCATGTGTATGGTGTGTGTGTGTGTGTATGTGTGTATGTTTTACATTTCAGTTTGATGTGCCTGATGTGGTCAAGGGAGGGAGTTGTATTCACTTACAAATCAAGATCTACATGATGTACCCCTCCTTGTCATTGCTTGTTTAGCTTATATATATATATGCACATGTACACACTCATCTTTATATAGGTTGTAGGTACCGAGCATTGACTTCCCTTTATCATTAGGATGACTATGCACTATCACAATAACTCAATGATAAGAATGGGGAGACAATGTTCAAGTTTTAGTCCCATAAATCTAATTACTTATCCTAAGAAGGAGGACATTTATCTAATTGAATTCCCTTTTAAACTAGTGAGTTTTTCTTTGTGCATGTCATTTGATTTTGACTTTAGTCATTTTTGCTTATGTTTCTTTTGTGTGAGTTTGACTATGTTATTTACTAGATAAAGGGTTTAATTAAGGTGCTTGGACTAATCATATGATATTTAAATTATTGAATATTAATTGATTAAAAAGAAATATTAAAGCATGCTTATATTTAATTAAGCGAGAAATTAATTAAATATATGATTTAGTTTGATTTAAATACATATTTTAAAAGTCTAATTTGGAAAAAATTTTAATTTTAAAAAAATATTCAATAAAATATTGCAACTTAGTATGTTAATTTCTCTTGGGTTCCAGAGCGGGGCTTTACATTTGGTATAAGAGCCCGAGTTTCTACATTGGAAAATTTGGGTCTATTGTGTTCCATCATATAACAAGTAGTAAAACTTGCAATAAGATTAAACAAAAAATACCTATAAATAGAAAACTTAGACAACATAGTTGGACAACAAATTGGGAATAATAGTACTCTTGAAATGAAACTTTTATTCATAACACTTAACTTTTCAGACTTTTCTTCTTTAACCATACATTTTATCTTTATTATCTCTTAGCTTACTTGGAGTTCTTGATCAAGTTAGTATAATAGACTATATTGATTATGCACTTGGTAATGTGATATTGATTTCTAGTTGATGCTTAGATGCATACGTATTGATTGGATCTTATTTAACATTACAATACATCTTGTATGATTGCTAGTAAGTAGGACTCATAATTGCATGAGATGATATGAAAAATATTAGTAACAATCATAACTGACCCATCCATCCATTTTGTTCAAAGTGCATTCTTTAACACATCTAGAACACTAGATCATTGGATTTCATGAAACAGTTGCTCCCTAGAGTGTGGCTGCCATTAGTCACCTTGTTATGTGACATATGTTCTTAGAAATATTTGTTTTTGGTTATTAATGATTTGTTTGTGTTGTGAGTGGGCATGTGCTGAATTTTGATCTTTATTATGCCTAGATTAGTCACCTTACTCTCCTTTTGATATCTATTTTGTGACATTGATCACTCTTGTTTTACTATTAAGAAATATTGTATAGTTTTCTTTTCTATTTAACGTTGAACTTGATATTCACCCACTTGGGTTTTTCTTTGAGTTCTATGGTGACTGAGGGGCATCTACGTTTATATTGTATAGTGTTCTTTTCTATTTAACGTTGAACTTGATATTCACCCCATTCAGCTTAGAGCCAAGGACTGAGGGGCATCTACGCTATCAAAATCACTCGGGGCACGATCTTAGCCTCATCCCTTATGATGTTGGAGCCTTGCACTCAGCAAGACTTGATCCCTGGTGGGCTCTTTGTGAATCATTCAACTTCACCAGTAGACGAAGGGCCCATTGACATATGCTTTAATTTGATTTAAAGACTTAATTTAAAAGTCTAATTTTGAAAATAGAAAACAAAATAAAATAAAAAGAGAATTGAAATATTAAAGAGTAAATATTGATTTATTATAATGATAAAATTAGAGTTGCACTTAAATAGTGGACTTTAATTAAAATAATAAATTATGATTCTAAAAGTGTCATGCAAAATAAACAGAGTGGAGAAAAGAAAGAAATCAATATTTAAAATTAAAAGTGTTTTGAGTGTGCATAATTTTTAATAAATTAAGTTATTTAATATTTAATTAAAAGTAAGCAGTCTTTTATTAAATTAAAAATTAGAAAACCCTAGTTAGGGTTATGACTCTTTATTACAGGTTTTTTGGTCATTTAAGAGATAGACATGTTTTAGGAGAGCAATTGCGGGGGGGAGGGGCAGTTAAAGAATTTCTTAAAAGCTTGGGAGTATTTTGGATTGCATATTTTTGAGCTTGTGTTGTCTTCAAAATTTTGCTCGCATGTTTAAGGTAGTGTTTGAGAATCTTACAAATCTTTCTTTTAAAAAGATTGTCTTCTTCATGTCTGTCAGATTGTCTTCTAGTGATTGTTAAAATTTATCAATGATTTGTATTTGTGAGATCTAAAAGGGAAATTAATTTTGGGTTATATTATTTTTGACAAATTAAGAGAAAAACTAATTAACTATTCTTGTGTAGAAAATTCGTTAAAACTTAAATTTATAAAACCTTGTTTTAAAATTACCAAAACCATGTTTCATGAAATCTATCAAAACTCTAGGTTCTTCTTGGGAAAACTTACATGCAAAATAATTAGAAATTAAGAATATTCATCCAATTTAGAGCTTAATTAAATTTCCTTGTAAAATTAAAACAAATTGAAAGTCAAAGATGAATTAGACATCGTCAGTCAAATGACAAGTTAAATTGAATATTAGAATAAAATAAAATTGAGAAACTTACATATCAAAATATATTTACATATTTTATAAATAAAATAGAATATATTTATTATGAAAAGAATTATCTTTAATATATATGTGTGTGTGTGTGTGTATACATACATACATACATACATACATACATATATATATACACATATGTATGTATATATACATTATATATACATACACACATAGATATATCTATGTGTGTATGTATGTATATATATACATTACATATACATACACACATAGATATATCTATGTGTGTGTGTGTGTGTGTGTGTGTATATATATATATATAACATATGTATATGTACATATATGTGATATACATATGTACATATATGTATGTATGTACATATATATGTATGTATATATGTACATACATATTTATATGTGCATATATATGTATTGTGTGTGTGTGTGTGTGTGTACATATATATACATGCAATTCAATGTTGTTATGCATTTAAAAGAATGATTACAAATGAATAAATGCATGTTACAAAACTAATAGAATAATCATGCATGTTTAAAAGTAAACATATGAATGTGAAAATAATGTATGCAATCTCACTTTTACATTGTATATATTAATTTTTCTATTTATTAAAAAATTATGGATTAATTTCAAAAATTAAAAGAAAATTTGAAAAATAAAATAAAAACAGTTTTTATAAAAAATTATTATTTATTAATTTTAAAAAATAAATACTTATTTATTTGTAAAGTGGATGTTAGTATTAATGCATTCGTAAGTCTAGTTAAACTCTTAGTTGCATATAAGTGATTATATTTTTATTAATGCAAGTGGAAAGTTAATAAATACATATTTATGATATAGCTATATTTTAAGTGAAGTTGTAGTGAAGTTAACTATATAATAATCATTTATTTATGGTTAGTAGATATAATGAGTGAAAAAAAAAATATAATTATAATTATAATTTTATAGTTGTAATTTAAGTTGAGCTTTTTATAATTGAACTAGGAGTTCATGGAAGTTAAAGTAATATTCTAAGAATGGTATTGATATTAATATTTAATATAATGCTTTATGTTATTAACTAAACTATTTATAATGTAAGATCATTTAAAATTAATAATAGCATGATAATAGCAAATAGTTAAAATTGTTGAAATATTAATATTTAATTAAAAGATAATTTTTGAGTTGAATGTTAAATTATTCAATAAATTATAGAAAATAATATCATTATAATATTGATTAACTGTGGTGAATATATATATATATATATATGAAGAATCTATTTTCACTTACACTGTAGGTATTCGTGCATGTTTTGAACATAAACTCTTGAGTCAAAATTAATTTTGTTGCAAAACTAAACTTGTACTATTATTGTGATTTCTTATTATGTGGTTTTGTTGTATTTTCTTTTATGATATTTTGGGGGTAATGTAGTTGTCCAATTAGTGTTGTACACCAAAGGCTATGTGATTCTATTTTCTATGTGAAATGATATAACCATTTTTATGTATCGATTAGTCCATGTATGGTTTGGACTATAAGTGTGAGTAACCCTCCTTGTTTTGATCATTATGTTTTTTAACCAAAGGTGTGACGACCATTATTTTGTTAAGTTTGATTTATTTGGTCACCTTGTATTATCATTTTTGTTGACATATGTTTTGGATGATTGGGTTGTGGAGAATTTTATTTTATGATTTAATCTATAATTTGAATGGTTATCCTTATGTATGATGTATTCTATGATGGAGATGGATGTTATTGATATAGGTTTATTATTATTGTGATTAGGAAACTTAAAGGAATGTTTTTGATTAAGGAAAATAGGTTTTAACAGGGCCCTAAAACCTAAACATTACATAGAACTAACAAAAAAGAATGCTTAAAGTATCAAAAGAAACTAAAAGCTACCAGTTGAAACAACTCCCCACACTAAAGGATAAAACCAATAAAAAGCTAGGGAGTCAAAACAAAAAACCAGGACTGTTAGAATTCTTTAGAATAACTGAGAGGTGGGGGGTGAATCAGTTATCCAAGGTCCAAATGCACTAATAATACTTTTTCACAACTTATAATGAATCCATACACTTTTCATCCATCCAAACTTAAATCAACCATCTTAGCAAGTTACAACAAATCAACATGCAACAATAAAACATGCAAGATTAACACATGACACAATGACTTACGTGGAAAACCAATTTGGGAAAAACCACCAGTAACATGCTACTTGATTCTCACTCTTCTAAAGTGATGCCCTGTTAAAAGCCTGCCCTGTTAAAGGCTTACAACACACTATTAAATGTGACCTTGTTAGAGGATTTCACCAAACTATTAGGAATGGGCCTAATCAAAGGACTTTAGAACATTCACTTGGAATGTCACCCTGTTAAAGGATTTACAACATGGCTATTAAACCAACCTAAGTCCATAGGATTTAAACTATCTGTTACAATTGCTAGAGAGTAACAATAATGGATTGTTGATCTGATACAACTTACAACATACTTTGTAGATTTCAGATCACTCTTCAGTTCAGTCCTTTTGCTTGGCTTTTAATCACTTCAGTTCTTACAGCTTGTCATCTCAAGCTTCATCTCCTTGAGTAGTCTTACTCATCATACCAATGCAATCATCCTTGTGGTCGTCTATCCAAAAAGAGTTTATGTGCTTTCTTCTCCTTAGAACCTTCTTTAGCACTTCATGCTTTTATGCTCGACCACCTTCTCTCTCACTTTGCTTCATGACCTTATGACTCTTTAAATAGAAATTTGATTTGCCTTTTCCGCTCAATTCTCCCTCTCCAATTTTAGGGTTTCAAATGGATTAGGTAGGATACAATGTATCTACCCTATATCTTGCTCTTATCTAAAAATCTCATCTAGACTCCAGTTGTAATCTCCAAAAAACGTTCTACATGGTGTTCTATGCCACCAGCTCATCATTCTTATCTTCCATTTAATTCACAGATTTCTAGATAACAACCTTGTCAGCTTAGATCTAGCGAATCTTTGATTTTCAAAGTAATGCATCAACTCGGCATTATTGATTTACTGATGTTTGGCATCTCTGTGTTACTCGGCACTATTAGTTTTCTGATGCTCGACATCTGTTTCTACTCGGCATCTAAAGTTCACTCGGCATCTGAAGTTCACTCGACATCTGAAGTTGAACTTGCTCGGCTTCAACTAGGAATCTATTCGGCACCTAATAGCTTGCTCGGCTCCCTCTCTCTAATGAACTTTAGTTAGGCTTTACAAATGTCTTAGCTAAAACCTTACATCTTTGATATGTTTCAGTGTGCCCATTCTCTATGTCTTAGAGTATGTCATCAATATACTTTTCATCAACGGCTTAGCTGATCCTTCTACTTCATTTCAACATCATAGCTTCAACCTTTCTCTAGGTGTTCTAGTTACATCTTATTGATTGCCTCCTCCTTATCAATCAACCACTTGATAGTATTTGGATCACTAAAGCAATTGTCATTCCTGCAAGTAGCAAATTTGACATCAATGACAAAACAATGATTGAGAACATTCTTTACCAGTTCCATATGATCATTCCAACAATTTTCCTCATGATCTTTTCAATCATTTCCAACACAGGACAGGCCAAGAAAAGCCAGGGCGCTCAGGAGATATCTCTCAACATTTCTGCTGCATTGATTTCCAACCGCCTCCTTCATGTCTAAGAGTTTCTGGTCATGTTCCAAGGTGTTCTTCTGCCTCATGCTGGATCTAGTACACTTACTCAAGCTATCATCTGGGGTCCTGTCCCTTGCACTAGGGGGGACAGGGTCCTCCTCCTTGATGATTCTTTGCTCCTCCATTTTGTTAATGAGTAGCTTAATATTCTCATTGGCCTCTTTGAGAATATTATAGCTTTGTTCCACTATAATCTGCATTGAGCTCTCCATGATTCAGACCCTATTCTTGACCTCCTCCACTCTGTTGTCCATGCTCTTTTCTTCCTCCGTTATCTTGTTCTTCAAGCTGTAGTTCTCCCTTTCCAAGTTGCTGACCCTGTATTGACTTTATGGAATGTTACTATGATTATGGGATGAATGATTCTTTGAGCTACTATATTGAGATGGATAATAAATCCTTGTGTAGATGTGATTTTCTTTCCTATGCTCCATTATTTTACTTTGGTGACTTTTATCATTATGGTTTATAAGAATGTTTTAGTATTATTTGGATTATTTTGAATGAAGCATTACAGTAATTTATCTAGGTGTATAAGGGGGAAGTGGCTTGCAATGGGGGTTGGGGCCTTAAGTGTTTTACAGGGTAACACATTGTAAGTAACTTAATTAAGTGATAACACTACACATGAAATGAGTTTTTTTTAAAATGAATTAAAAATGTTAAGTGTTCCTCACCCATGCTTTGAGCACTAGTACAGGCTAGGATGGGAGTGAGAGAAGATGCTTGATTGTGATCTTGCATAATTAGTTTCCTTGTCTGTACAAAATGATTACTAATGCCACATAGAGTCACTAGGGGGCCAAAGTCTAGAGAGAGTGCTAGGATAACCTTAGAGTTGAATGATATGACAATACTTCCTCGTATGCATCTTAAATTTCTTATTTATATTTGTAGTTATGTTTTTATTTTCGATTGCCTCTAGGATTGTCTTTTTGTATGAGTAGTACCACTTGTTGTAAAACATTTTTAGGATCCTTGCCTAAGATTTGTGTTATTTATTCTTTGGTTTGATTATTCGTATGTGGATCATACATTATCTCCCCTATATGGTGGGAGTGGGAGCCTAACTTGGTGACCACACAGTTGCGAGGTAGCAACTTTTTACCATTTGGGTTACCAGTAGTTTGGCAGTATTGGATGTTCGTCGATGAGTTGTACTATTATCATTCTTATTATTATGTTGGAGACTCTATTCCTTTGATGGATCTATATATCATGTACCTTATATCCTTAGATCTTAGGAGATGATGTACTGTTTATTGATGTACTTATATTTTTTATTACATACCCTATGACATGTGTAATGGATGTGGTTATTTGGATGTTTTTTATCATATTAGTTGTACTTATGTATCTACTTATGAGATTTATTTTATTCATTCATTCTTGTGGACGTTATATTTAAGATTAAACTAATTAGTAAAACTTCTTAAACATGACTCAACGTGAAGGAACCCTTGAGGAATGAAAATTATCATCAAACTTCATTTGGATTCTACTTTCTAATTCTTATCTAGAATGGGAAGCATTTGTACTTGGTTCGTAGACGTTGGACTATGTTTTGTCTTCAAGTACTCATTGTTTTTGCAAGACATTAGCCATTATTTGGGGGGGGGAGGGGGAGGCTAGGGAGAGTTGTTTCCTTCTTTCCTTCGTATGCATTCTTTGGGGGTTCTTAAGTCCTCCATCTACGCATCGTGCATTTTTAAATCTCTTTTGAAGGGGAGTTTTCTCCATTTCTCTGCTTTATGATAGATTCTTGCATTGTACATGGATACCTAAAATGGCATTGTAGTCGACATCCATCTTACATTGTGAGTTTATGTGCATTCTCCTAAATTTTACTTAAGGGAGTGTTGGATTAATTAAATATTCACTAATCATACTTTATTCAAGCTTACTTTGCATAACAATTGGCTTATGAGACACCTACGAGTTTGTGCCTTATTTGCACATGGTGTGGAAGAAATTCCACTTTAGATGGTGATAGTTGTTATCACATTTCACTTTATGTGTGAGATCCATCTTTATTGTACATAACACATTATCATCCTCCACATGTTGCACATACTTCATTCCATAATGAAGGATTTTCTAGCTTTGGTGGACATGCAATTTCACCTTGTGTGGGTGATAAATCACTATCTCTCATTGCCTTTCCTATATAAGAAGACACATCTACATTATAAATCAATCCAAATAAATCAATTAAATCAATCTATAATGCTTAACCCTAGTTTTCTTTTTGTTATATTGCTGAATTCTTTTAGGCCAATTTTCATGGTTACATGATTTGAGTTAGTGGTACTTGGTTACTTGATTTGGTTGATAATATTTACATGTTTTAATTATATATTTGATGAGCTATTCTATACTCATATATTTGATGTGCTAACGATTATTTTTTTGATGATGATGTTTTACATACTTAATATAGTGATTTTAGTTGCTTTCATGATGACAATTATATGGATGATTTATATATGGTTTTATGGTTACTTACCCCATACTTGCATGTGTATGGTGTACATGTATGTTTTACTTTATGTTTGACATATTTAATGTGGTTGAGGGAGGGAGTTATAGTCACTTGCTAGTCAAAATCTACATGATGTACCACTCCCTGCCATTGCCTATTTAGTTTTTATATATATGTACATGTTTGACTTTTGTGCAGATTGTAGGTTCTAGACATCGACTTTCTTGAATTGCTAGGATGAGTGTACCCTATTGTAGTATCTCAATGGTAAAAGAGGGGAGGTAGTTCTCAAATCTAAATCCTAAACCCGAGCCTAACAATCCTAGAATAAGGGAAAAGTAACTGACTTCACCTTTTTGAATTTGTCAAAGTGACATGAATTCAAGATTTTAATGTTTGAGTTTGATTTGTACTTTGTCTTTTTAGTCAAGTTTTATCTTATTGAGTTTGTGTGTATGTTGTGATTTTCAAGTATAATTAAATCAACTAAAGAGATTATTAAGTGATTTAATTAAATAATAATTTAAAAAGAAAAAATAATTTAATTATATTTAATTACTTGAGAAATTAATTAAATGGAATAATAGACTTAAAGATTTAATTAAAAGACTAAATTTGGTGCAATTATATTTATTTAATTTAATAATAATAAATTTAGAAGTTGCATTTAAATAATGAACTTCAATTATTATTATTAGTTAAATTAATAAATATGTTTTCTAAAAATGTATTTTTATAAAAAATATGAAGTGAGAATAATTTAAATAAATTTTATTCTAATTAAAGGCAAAAAGCATGCAAAAGCGAATTAAATAAATGAAAATAATAAAAGGTTTATTTTAATGAGAGACCTTTGCATGTTAAAAATCAGAAACCCTAGGTAGAATTAAACTCTTTATGAAGAGATTTGAGCCCATTCCTACACAAAGATTTTAGGGAGCAAAATTTGGAATTGAAGTAAAAGAATTGTTGAAAGTTTCAGAGGGTTTGGATTTGTAGAGATTTGAGCCCATTCCTACACACAGATTTTAGGGAGCAAAATTTGGAATTGGAGCAAAAAAATTGTTGAAAGTTTCAGAGGGTTTGGATTTGCATGCATTCACAGATCATCTTAGATTTTAGCTGTTGTTTTGAGGTAATGTTTGAAAACCCATTGTAGAATATTATTAAAATATCCATCTACTTTGTGTCTTCCTGAGTGCTTGCATAATGCTTATTAATTTATTGTATTTAATTTTCAGATAAAGAATTATGTTGTAGATTCTTAAAAGGAAAACTTATTAATCAAGAAGATGCGGCTAAAAACTCTAGAAAAAAAAGAAGTAAATTATTTTGACTGTATTATTTTAAAACCCTTTCCAATATGGGGAAAAACTGGTTATAGAAAATTGGAAGAAAACAACAAATTCAACAGCTTTGAGCTTTAAATTTGCCATGTGATTATTAGAAAGTTTCTAAATAAAGATAAATATTCTTCTTACATCTAAAATAATTTAATCACAAAATTTATTGAAAAAGTAAAATATTAATTGAGAGGAAAACATGTTGTAGCTAAACTCATACATACATGTGAAAACAAATATACTAAATATAGTAAACTAAATATATTATGGTTGCATGCCAATAGTGGCATGTTGTGATGGTTAAGTTGTTGAGTTGTTATCCTTGCCATCAAGGTTCAAATCTAATGAGATGAGGTCTCCTGTTTGTGGCCTCACTGGTTCATAGCTCGAGGGCAAAGCGTTTACCCCTTTTTAAAAAAAAAAAAAAATATTATGGTTGCATGATTTGAGAGATCAAAGACATGCAAAAATATTAATTACATGTTTATTTTTATTTTATAAAAATATAATTTAATTTTTAGATTTATTTTAAATACATTAATTTATTTAAAAGATTAATTATTAATTTCAGATTTTAAAAAATGTTATTTATTTATTTTAAAAATTAAATAAATACACACTACTTATTTTCTTATAAGTGAGTTTTTAATATCAATTCTTTTCAAAAACTGTGAGTGACTTATAACTTGTTATATATTTATTAATACAAGTGGAGCTATAAGTTAATACATATATATTTGTGACGTAGCTATATTTTAAGAAGAGTTATAGTTAACTATGTAATCATCTAGTTCTAAATATTTAAATATTATGAGAGAAATTGTAAATAGTTTAATTAAAATTATAATTTCAAGTTTGAGTTACCTCGAGTTGCATTATGAACTAAAGGAAAAGTAAATATTCATATTAGACTTCAATAAATGTCAAATTAATATTTTAGAAATGAAAATTGATATTAAGATTTAATCTAATAATATACATTTATGTTATTAATTAAATCATTCACGATTTAAGATTATTTAAATTAATAACATGATAATATTTTGTGATTGATAACCTTTATCCAACTGTGAAATGATTATGAGATGAAAACTTGAATTTGATGCGTGCGCGCACACACACACACACATACATATACACACACACACGCGCGCGCGTGCACACACACACACACACACACACACACACTCTTGTTTTAAATGTATGTTGAAATGTCATGTTTTATCACGATTATTTCATTCCTAAACAATGTGCTATATTTACATGTTTCGTGATGAGATTGAGTTCTTTTTTGTAAGCTCATGTATTATGATTTTCTTGGTGTAACTTACGAGGTTTCAATTTGTTATCTATTGGTGCTTTCTAGTTGCTTATATATGATTGAGGTGAATATTGTGATTTTATGAGATATACTTTTTATGAGCTTAGAGTAGGTTATCTATGTGTATGCTAGGAAGTGGCTTCCAATGGAGGTCGTAGCCCTAAAGAGGTTGCTTGGGTAACCTATTGTAAGTTGTATTAATAAATGACAACAATGGGGTTATAATGAATTAACAAGAGTCAATGTATTACCTCACCCATGTCTTAAGTGCTAGTACAAACTAGAATGAGAGTAGAGAGGATGCTTGGTTGCAACCTTGCCTCGTTAGTATGCCTTGTCTATAAGAAATGATATTGATTCTGCATAGAGTCACTAGGGAGTCAAAGTCCAGAGAGACTGCCAATGTAACCTTCAAGTTGACTCATGTGATGACACTTGTCCACATGCATATTAGGTTTCTTACATGTCATTGTTGCCTCTGGGATTAGATGTTACTTGTCTACTTGGTACCTTTGAGATAGATTGCTATCAAGATTCCTTGACCTAGATTCTTGTTACGACTTTTGGATTCTTATTCGTTTGGGACTTGGGGATTATCTTTTCAGTACATTGGGAGTGGGCCATTTAAGTTCCACGAGGTCGGGTTGTAGTGTTTCTTATACCATTGAGATTCGACAACTTAATGCTGATGCTAGATGAGCCTTTTGTATTTGTTCTATTCTTCTTATCTTGTGATTATGTTCTATGGTCATTTTATGGTATTTTGTACTTTGGTTATTTGAGATTCTATGGGATGTTGTATCTTCTCATGATAAATGTTCTTTTATCATTTAATACCCTGCGACGTGTGCAAAGGATAAGTATGCGTTCTGGTTATGCCATGTGGCATCTTATGTACTCGTATATTCTTTCATGTGATTTTGTACCTATGGTTATTCTATGACATGGACTTTGTTTACTTATCAGATTTAATTTTAATAAAACTTATGTGTGAGATTCAACATTATGGAACCCTTGAGAGATGTAACTATTATTGTATTGTTCATATATGTATTTGAGTTATTGCTTTCACTATGTTATCTCTTGTTTGTTTTAATCCATTTTTTTATAGCAAACTTAGTGGCATTATAGGTTAATTTCTCTTGGGTTCCCTAGCGGTGCATTACACTATAAATTATGATACTATAGTCCCATTGATGTCCATTAACAATAACATCATTCTCGCACCTTCTTGTAATTGTCTTTCCATTCTCTAATGGAAGTTTTCTTGGTCGGTTATTTGGTCCTAGGACTGTTGCAAATTCACCTAAAACTTTAACTATTTGTAATATATAACTTTTTGCTAAAGTAAACTCAAAAATTCATCTCTAGACAAAAATCTTACTAAACTAAAGGAATCATTTCTACAAAAATGTCGTACTCCAAAAAGAGGAATGAAATAAATCACAAAGAAATGCTTCATGACAAACCGATCAATAAAATGTCAAGATCAACAATAAATAATAGATAACTCATTTGCTTTGATTCTACATTACTTGTTGCTACATAACTATCATGACGATGTTTGATGTTCCTTACACGTGTTGTTGCATAACCATCTCAATGACGTTCAATATTCAATCTCATAGTCAACAAATAATAGTGTTCAACATGTCGATATATCTAACATGGAAGATTTTTGAAATGACACAAATAAAAAATCACCACCTATGTATCACGTTTTCTAAAATTATATAAAGACTCACCACACAATATTGTGCAAATAATTAATTAATAATAATTAGTATACAATATTTTTTTAATATAAATTACAATCCACATATCTATCACACCTCATTTGTTACAAATATTATTATATAGAATTCTTTATTTTATCGGATAACATCTATTATTAGTTCCTGCCAAGGCAGGATACTATAGCATTCATTGAAATGCAACTGTTCCATTTAATTGTCCAATGAGATTTGAGTATTTTTTGACAACTTTTTAGATTTCTAAAGTTTTAATATATATTGAAGTTTTTAGAATTATAGAGAAAACATTTATCTTCAATATGATTGGCTGCTTTTTGCTACAGTAGTGTCTTTGGCTCACTTAAGAACTTTATACACTCCAATGTGAAAAAAAAGAGAGTAATAAATAAAGTTGAAAAAGCACCATAAATATCTTGTACTTATTCTAAAGACAATAATAAATGAATTTTTAAATGTATCATAAATATTTTGTACTCATTTGAGAACAATAACAATCTTGAAATTTTTTTATTTTTTATTTTTTACATTCTACAATATTGTTGAAGTATTTTTATTTCAATTTAAAACAAAATTGGCACATAATGACAAAAATTGTACCACAAGATAGATCAATGTAATTATCCAAACAAAATAAATCTACCTCTACATTATTTTTCAAAAACTATTATTTGTCTTGCTCATCATTAATCGCTTAATACAAAATAGACATTCTCTTGGTCACGTATGATTTAAATGTATTTCTATATTTTTCTTTTACCACAACAAAATCAATATACATTATGTATCAATGACATTTCATTTTTTAAATTTTGTATTAGCTTATTAGTCAATGTTGTATTTGCATATACAAGCATAATACAATTTATTTTTTAACTCAAATTTTTTTATGAACTAATTGTATGACTAATGCAATAACAAATTATACACCGGCAGGAACTAGACGCTATGCGTCTTGTCTTTTATACTCATTCAACTTAATTTTAAAATACACAATCCATAAAAATCTTTTCGTATATGTTTGACTGGTGAATGAACTCATTCCAATAAGGTTGCAGCTATCCCATCTATAAAAAATAAATATTTTGACCTAGTTCAATTCCCCTTCAATGAGAAAATACTCTCAAACACGTGGAAAATTAAAAACGAATGGGATAACTCCACATACACGCAAATCAGGCGGTTGTCCTCCACAACAACTTACCCGCGGGAGAAACCCCGCAGAAGTAAATATCAGACAAACCTAATCGATCCATTTTTGAATAAGCATTACGCAACACGTACTTCCTTGCCACTTCAACGTTTCCAAATTGTTGGATTCTATGCATTGATTTATTTATATCCCTCCGTAAATATGTATTCCAATCTTCACTTTCGGGGCACCATGATTTTTTGAGGTTTCTTGTTCTACATTACTGGCGACTTTAAATCTGCAATTCCAACCGATCTGTCAACAGGTTACAAAATATTAGAAGGTCTTTGCTCCTGGGGACGTAATTCCTAACTGTAAGTCCCAGCTTTAACGGCCCTTGTAAGATTTGAAGCATTTTTCCGTGTAATTTGCAACTTTTATGATAAAAAATGAACAATTGTATAGGCTTTATAAACCATGCTGCAATCTTAAATGTGTGGAAGAGTTCATGACAAATTAGATCCAGGATTGATGAAAACCTAACTAGGCCTCTCAATTTAACGAACCCTTGATATGGGCTGGACAACGGAATTTTCGAAATTGTTTTAATTTTAATTATTTTAACTCGCGTCCGAGGTATTAAACCTTGCTAGGTTCTGTATGGGTTGTTCATCTTGTCACTTGTGGTTCACTTCCTGTTGCATATCCTTAGTTTTATAAAAGTTCTGACTGTCAGAAGATTTACCCTCCGGAGTTTCTCCTCATAATTTTTTTTCTGCAATATGAGCTTTTTATTCAATTCTATATTAATTTTTATAGTGGAAATGGATCTGTGCTTTATATGCCAATACATGCTTACTAGGATGATGGAGTTTAGGCTCATTTAGGAGCATATATAGACTTGTAGCTGCAAACGGCTGATCCTGTTCACACGAGGCTTTAAATATGATTTTTACCAGGACTTTTAAACTTTTTAAATGCGTGATCCTTTTACTTTATCCTTCCTTCGCACACCCTATCTTTGCGGGAAATTCCCATGGAAATTGTGCAATGCAAAAAATATCCAAGTTATGACAAGTATTTTCTTAAACTACAGTTAACATCTATTGAAAGAACATTAACTGAAACAGTTTTTCTATATAGGGGAAAGCTTTTTGGCTATTTGTTAGCAGTTATTCGTTTTCAATACAAAATTTGAGAAGTATGTTTGTTGATTTGAAAAAAATCATTTGATTACCATGCATTTTGGTCTAGGACTTTCTCGTGTCATGATATTTAATTTTTTTTTGGGTTAATTTCATCTTTTAGGACTTTACAATTTTTCTTTCTATGTATAACTTTATTGGGGATGTACCAGGTACTCTTGTTGTGTACTTCCAGTTCTGTTGGCCTTTCCTAGCCGCGCACAATAGGAAATTTTTGATTGAATAAGTTAAATAATTTTATTTTAATATGCACATAACTTTTACTGTATTCCTCAAAGCTGAAAAGCATTTGTAGAATTCCTTGTTTTCTCTCAACAATTAACCTATAATATTTACATTTGCATGTTTAGGAGTGTATAAAGACACCAATTATTCTAAACCTGGGGAAAAAAGTCGATTCCTTAGAGTTTCCTTGGTTCTAGATGATTTTATATCATTAGTTATTCATGACTTTGATTTACCAATCTCAAGGAATGGTTCTCTACCAAGAAATAACTCAGAATCTTTTCATACTTTTAGCTGATGCTAGCAGAAAATGGACTGTCATTGGCTGTTATGGTTTTTAATTTAGAAAAAAATCTACATTTTGATTTTTTAGGGTGTTATTGGTTGTGACAAATAGACGAATCAATAGAGAAAAGAAGACATTGAAAAAAATTAAATTTGATATTACTAAATTATAATCAAAAGAGAATCTCCTTTCATAAAATTGCATGGGAAATTTTACCAATTATTTTTCAATGTCAAGTGGATCAGACATAGACTTACATGAGTAATAACCAAGGACAATAGGAAACTAAATTCTTCCCTTTTTCCTTTCCTGCCATCTTATGTTCACTTCAGCTACTTGTCGACATGCACCAATCAGGACAAATCTATCTTCAACATACTAGGGCAATTTAAATCAAATAGGGAAGCACATCAAATCCTCCAGTCCTAATGTAGGTGGATCTCTAGAATCGTGTGGAGTAGCTGCCATTTGTGTTATTTGATTGGATGGCATCTAGAGAGATTCTCAAACCCATATCTCCGTGGATTTCTCTCACCATTTGCATAGTGAATGCATCATTCACTCTTTTGAAACTCCTCTAATTCCTTTTCTATTGAAACCGAGTATAGTAGTCTTGATCAGAATCATTTATACCTCTTTCAATTTCCCTCACCATTCATATAGTGAATGCGTTATTTGCTCTTCTGAAGCTCCTGTAATTCCCTTTCGATTGAAGCTGATTATAGCAGTCATAGATCTGACTGGATGGCATCTAGAGAGATTCTCAAACCCATATCTCCGTGGATTTCTCTCACCATTCGCATAGTGAATGCATCATTCACTCTTTTGAAACTCCTCTAATTCCTTTTCCATTGAAACCGAGTATAGTAGTCTTGATCAGAATCATTTATACCTCTTTCAATTTCCCTCACCATTCATATAGTGAATGTGTTATTTGCTCTTCTGAAACTCCTGTAATTCCCTTTCAATTGAAGCTGATTATAGTAGTCATCGATCTGACTGGATGGTCTCTAGAGAGATTCTCAAACTCGTATCTGCTTGGATTTCCCTCACCATTCACATAGTGAATGCATTATTCACTCTTTTGAAACTCCTCAAATTCCTTTTCTATTGAAGCTAAGTATAGTAGTCTTGATCAGAATCATTTATAAAATTATATCTTTTTCAATTTCCAAGCTAAGTATAGTAGTCTTGATCAGATTCATTTATATCTCTTTCAATTTCCCTCATCATTCACATAGTGAATGCGTCATTTGCATTTCTGAAACACCTGAAATTCCTTTGCAATTGAAGCTGATTATAGTCGTCATAGATCTGAATCATTTCATCGCAGACTTCTATTGGCAATTAGCCTGGCCATGGTCTACTGCATGCAAGTGCGTGGAATAAGTAAGAAGCCATATACAAGGACTTGTTGGTGGAAATTGAACCATCATCGATTGTTCACTAATGAGCTGAGTCCAATCAAGACATTGTTCACCTTCAATAATTATTTGGATGAAGAAATTCATCCACTAAAAATTGTGGGCATTTTCATTACCCTTCAGTCAGTGTAGGAGGACTAATGTCTGAATTTTTCTCAGCAAAATGGGACACTTGTAGTCTCTTAGGCAACCGAGATTTACCATTCTTTGGAGTTACGGACCGCTTCTGAGAAAATTTGATTTTACATTTGTTTTTCTTCTCTTGAAAATGCTGATAAGAGAGAATGGAGTTGAAATCTGTATGCTACTCTCTCATGTAAATGCAGGCAGGAGCTGAAAGTTTCTCTACTCACCATGATCAACCTGTTATCATTTGTTCTTATTTCCTTCATCTCAGGATCACGATGGTTTATGCTTTCAATTACAAGATCTGTTCATTGCACTTCTACTGGATAACCTGTAGCTCGTAGTAACTAACTCTCAACTAATTGTTGTGTCACTGGAAGTTTGTCTTCTTTATCAATTCTCTGCCTAAAATCATTTAATTTTATTGATAAGTAGGAGATAATTTCCACAGCCAGTCAAATTGTGATATTGCTATCAGGATTAAATTGTGTGATTTTTTGAGTCAAACTCATTGACCCATGTTTCATGAGTAGTGATTCAACATGAATCCATCTCTCATGAGAATAAATGGAACACTTAGCACTCATTGGATCTAGGTGATGCTCACACGGGTGAAGCACTGGGACTTCCCGGGAGGTCACCCATCCCATTACTACTCCAGCCTAAGCGCGCTTAACTGCGGAGTTTCCTCTGTGGTTAAACCCAAAGCTTGCAACCCCATTTGCAAAACCTTCACTAAGTGTTGTGCCTTACGAACCATTTATTAGAAAGCCCCTTAAGCTCATCAATTGATAAGTAGGAGATAATTTCCACAACCAATCAAATTGTGATATTGCTATCAGGATTAAACTGTGTGATTTTTTGAGTCAAACTCATTGACCCATGTTTCATGAGTAGTGATTCAACATGAATCCATCTCTCATGAGAATAAATGGAACACTTAGCACTCATTGGATCTAGGTGATGCTCACAGGGGTGAAGCACCGGGACTTCCCGGGAGGTCACCCATCCCAGTACTACTCCAGCCTGAGCGCGCTTAACGACGGAGTTTCCTTCGTGGTTAAACCCAAAGCTTGCAACCCCATTTGCAAAACCTTCACCAAGTGTTGTGCCTTATGAACCATTTATTAGAAAGCTCCTTAAGCTCATCAATTGATAAGTAGGAGATAATTTCCATAGCCAGTCAAATTGTGATATTGCTATCAGGATTAAACTGTGTGATTTTTTGAGTCAAACTCATTGACCCATGTTTCAGGAGTAGTGTTTCAACATGAATCCATCTCTCATGAGAATAAATGGAACACTTAGCACTCATTGGATCTAGGTGATGTTCACAGGGGTGAAGCACCGAGACTTCTCAGGAGGTCACCCATCCCAGTACTACTCCAGCCTGAGCGCGCTTAACAACGGAGTTTCCTCCGTGGTTAAACCCAAAGCTTGCAACCACATTTGCAAAACCTTCACCAAGTGTTGTGCCTTATGGACCATTTATTAGAAAGCTCCTTAAGCTCATCAATTGATAAGTAGGAGATAATTTCCACAGCCAGTCAAATTGTGATATTGCTATCAGGATTAAACTGTGTGATTTTTTGAGTCAAACTCATTGACCCATGTTTCATGAGTAGTGATTCAACATGAATCCATCTCTCATGAGAATAAATGGAACACTTAGCACTCATTGGATCTAGGTGATGCTCACAAGGGTGAAGCACCGGGACTTCGTGGGAGGTCACCCATCCCAGTACTACTCCAGCCTGAGCGCGCTTAACGACGGAGTTTCCTCCATGGTTAAACCCAAAGCTTGCAACCCCATTTGCAAAACCTTCACCAAGTGTTGTGCCTTATGAACCATTTATTAGAAAGCCCCTTAAGCTCATCAATTGATAAGGTTTTGCAAATGGGGTTGCAAGCTTTGGCTTTAACCACGGAGGAAACTCCGTAGTTAAGCGCGCTCAGGTTGGAGTAGTACTGGGATGGGTGACCTCTTGGGAAGTCCTGGTGCTTCACCCCTGTGAACATCACCTAGATCCAATGAGTGCTAAGTGTTCCATTTATTCTCATGAGAGATGGATTCATGTTGAATCACTACTCATGAAACATGGGTCAATGAGTTTGACTCAAAAAATCACACAGTTTAATCCTGATAGCAATATCAAATTTTAATTTTATGTGCCCTAGCTTGGTGTCTTTGATTTCTGGTAGTGTGCGTAATGAACTAGATAAATTTATCACCTAGATACTTGTACTTCATGGTGATTAAATTGTGTGTAATGAGCCCAACTTGGACTCACACCAATAACACCCGGAAAATTATGAATTTCTAAATTTTTTGACTTCATTATCTAATTCCAGGAAAAAATGCGAGCTTTAATTTTATCCAAGATGCTAAATGATGCCAAAATGATATCAACTTCCCACTTATTTCATTTGAATACCATATCAGAATAACAATTGAAATTGATGAGTAAATTCTACCTTCAATCCTGCCCCCTGAGTTTGCATATATATTCTGAAAATAATGTAACTCTCCTTGACTATGCAACTCAATTGAAACACTAACTGAAATGCAAGTAAATGAACAAGTGATGCCCATTATCAATCATTCAATTATTTGCCTATTACAGTAAATTTGGAACCTGTTCTCAATCTTCTACAGGCAGCCTCAAAATGATTAATCACTTCTCCCAAACTGGACGCCCTCTTCTCCCACTGTGATGGCAGTCAAAATACTCAATGATGACCTAGCAACGTACATGTTTTACCCTCTGATGTCAGTCACAGCCCACCTGATATTAATCATAGGTCATAGGTGTTTCTTTATTGGCCTCCAACCTGAATATTAGCGCCCAGAAATTATTGCAGGCCCTAAATATGGAAAATGCAGACCTCAAATAAGGAGATGCAGGTCTGTAAAACAGAATTGCTAGCCTTGTTAGATGGATCGCAGACCTTCAAAAATGAAAACGTTGTCTCTAGGATTTCCCAACGCTGCCACTGAGATGGATCGATTTCTTCAGGCAAACACAGCAATCTTTCCCACAACTGAATTGTCATGTCCCTAAATTTTAATGTAATAATTGAATTAAATTAATTAATTAATTAGTCTCAGAATTTAAATAATATAATAAAATGACTTTTGATTAATTACTTTAATTGATTAAGATGGGCCCAATTTAATATTATGTGTATGTGTGATTCCGATTGATTTAGTAAATCTTGGACCCACTTTTATTTAATTGTTCCGTAGGTGTTGTCGTCGGCTATCTTTGTACACTCTCGGAAAGGTTTTTCCCAACGGGTATTTAAGCACGGCTTGTAGGTAGTCGTTGGCATGCATTATTTGGATATTTTTCTTTGTATTGCGGACTCCTTTTGGGATTCTCTATTGTTCGCCATTTCAAAAGTGAAAGATCTTCCCTATTTGGTTTGTTCGGTTTCAGTGGGATTCAACCTTCACCCTATTCTGTTGCCTGTAATACTTCGCTCGGATCTAGCAAATCGGAGCACCATCTTGTGGCAAATATTATTTGAAGATTATATATTCTATCTCCATTCATGTTTTGGCTTTATTTATGAAGTTGGATTTATAAGTGTTTTGGTTACAAGACTTAGCATTCTGCTGCACACCATCCATCATTGTGGCGTACAACATCACATACACCTGCCCATCACCATTCTTTATGGCCATTTGGGCCTACGTACGACTACCCAAGACAACCACACTGCCTGATTGTCTCACCGTACGACCTCCTACCGTACTGCACCCTACTCGATCGTATGACCATTGTCCCTCCTGTCCGATGCTGAAGCCATCATCCACCGTATGGGCATATTCTTGACACCGTACGACCATTCTTGTACGACCTTTTTTGTGAGTTGACACCGTACGACTTTCCTATTGTGCCTGCTCTGTCACCATACAACCTTCTCGTGTTCTTGCTCTCGCAACCATACGGCCTAGGTCATTGCACGACTGTAGCATTACCAGATCGAAACATTACAGTGGTATCAGAGCAATCCCCTTCGGATCAAGATTCCCTTTAGGCTGAGTTTCCTTTTGGATCAAGTTCGCCTTCAGACCGAGATTCCTTTCGAATCAAGATCGCCTTCGGGACGAAATCCTCTTCGGGTCGATATTGCATTCGGGTTAAGATTACCCTCAAGTCAAGTTTGCTTTCGAAAAATTACAGTGGTATCAAAGCTTAGTTATCTTGCTAGCTTGCTGGGATGATTGAGAGATTTTGGTATTGGGATCACACTATGGCGTCGAACAACGATGGAGAGTGGTGGTTAAAGGCATTACAGAAGATTGGCAAAGAGCTCAACGAGGGTGTTGATCTTCCATTAGATATATTGGAAGTATGTTTGTGTCAGGTGAACCAATTACCTTCAAGATTTATACAGAGAATCCTCTTTCCAATTAAAGATGCCTTAAGTCAACCCAGGCTTTTAAGACACCACGACAAGGATAAAAGATTGGCAGTTGCAACATGTCTCAACTAGGTCTTGAGAATTTCGGCTCCTAAAGCACTGTATGATGATAACACTATGATAGAGATATTGCAATTGATAGTTGACAGCTTTCAGAGTCTTGATGACTTCAGTAGTGACCCTTTCAGTAGGAGATCTACAATATTGGAGAATTTTGCAAATGTCAAAGTAACCTTCTCTTAGATCTCAAATTGTAAAATTTGGTCCATGATATGTTTCATCACTTCTTGGTCACCATCAAGGAAGATCATGATACTAAGATTCCAATTGCTATGGAGTCTTATGATTTCGTGCATGGATGAAATATCCCCAACCCATCACATCTATGTTATGGGCTGTTGGTAATCTAGAATGTATCCCCTTTATAGCAACATATAGATTGGTCAATAATGTTTTCAAGCATTGTGAAGAAAAACTAATATCTCATTTGCACAAGTGGGAAAAAATGGATGACAATAAGGGTGATGCTTTACGTGAGGAGAATGAAGGCATGATTATAGGACTGCTCTAGGAGGATTTTCTAAATCTTTCTACTACACCAAAGTGGGGAGAACACCAAAAAAATGAAGAGGTTTCTTGCACGGACCTTGTGAAGACATGGACATATCAAGTTGTGCCCATCACCGAAGTTGTGCCTGAGGTTGTGCCTGCCACCAAGGCACTATTCGTTGAGAAAGTTCTATCAGTTGCCAAAGTTGTGTCCATCATAGAAGCTATGTCTGTTGCTGAGGCTCATTGTGTCATTGAGTTTGTGTCCGTCCTCGAGGTTGTGTCCACCGTTGAGGTTGTGTTTGTTGTCGAGGTTGTGTTTGTCATCGAAGCTATGTCCATCATTGTGGTCTTGTTCATCGCTAAGGTTGTATGTTCGTCACTGTTGTTGTGTCTATCACCATCGTGTCCATCACCATCATGTCTATCACTAATGTCGAGTTCGTGTCTGTCACAGACGCAGAGTCCGTGTGCATCGTTGAGTTCGTGTCTGTCACAAACACCGAGTTTGTGTCTGTCACAAATGCCGAGTCTGTGTCCATCACCGTCGTCATGTCTGTCATCGACACCAAGTTTGTGTTCATCGTCGAGTTTGTGTCCATCACCATCATCACCAACTTCGAGTTTGTGTTCGTAGTTGAGTTCGTGTCCGTCATTGTCGTTGTGTCTGTCACTGTCATGTCCATCACCGTCATGTTCGTCATTGATGCCGAGTTCATGTCCCTTGTTGAGTTTGTGTCCGTTACCGTCATGTCCATTAGAGACACTGAGTCCATGTCTGTCATCGAGTTCGTGTCTATCACCGTCGTATTCGTCATAGACATCGAGTCCATGTCTGTCATTGAGTTTGTGTCCATCACCGTCATGTCCATCACTGACACCAAGTTCGTGTTTGTCGTCGAGCTTGTGTCCATTACTGTCATGTCCATCACTAATGTCAAGTCCATGTCCGTCATCGAGTTCGTGTCTGTCACCGTCATGTCCATCACCGATGTTGAGTCTGTGTCCGTCATCGAGTTTGTGTCTGTCACTATTGTGTCCGCCATCAACACCGAGTCCATGTTCATCGTTGAGTTCGTGTTCGTCACTGTCATTGTGTTCGTTGTTGTCACCGTCACCATATTCATCATCGTCATTGTGTCTGTTGTCATCACCGCTGCCTTGTTCGTTGCCATGTTCATCATCGCCGTTGTCGTCATGTATGTCATCTTCATTGTGTCTGTTGTCGTCACCGCAGTGATGTCTATTGCCAAGTCCATCATCATGTTCATCACCGTTGTTGCATTTGTCAACGTTGTTGTGTCCGTCACCGACATCAAGTTTGTATCCGTCATCAAGTGTGTATTCGTCACCGTAGTTGTGTCTATCGACAACATGGCTGTCTCTTTCATCATTGTGTGTCTGTCATTTTGGCTACATTGGTTGCAATAGCTACATTTGTTGCCATTGAGACATTGCTTGCTATCGAAGCTCTATCCATCATCGAGGCTTCAACCGAGGCTCTGTGATCCATTGAGGTTTTTATCTGCAACTAAAATTTTGTTTGCTGCTGAGGTACTCTCCGTTTTCTGCCAAAGTTCCCTTTAATGAGGTACTCTTTGCTGAGGCTCGCATCATGCTGACACCCTTCACTGAAACTCTTGTCGCCGAGGTCCTCACAGTCGAGCCCCCCTTTGTTGACATTCTCATCACTGACGCTCTCTTCGTCAAGGTTTCATCCATCAGGAATATTATAGTGTTCGTTGTGATTGCGTTTGTGTGCATGACCATACCCAAAGAGATTTTTGAACATAATGACATAAAGATTTCATCAATTTGTGTCATTTGGATATTGGTGAAGGCTACGACAATGTTAATATTAGAGTGGCACAACAGATGCTTAATGACAGTGTGGTGCAAGGGAGGTTTGATGACAATTCACTCATTTCGCCTGTATGTTTGGTTTGGGATCCTGGTGACTCAGGATACGTCAATATTTATATTAGAGAGGCGCAACGAAAGTTTGATGGCAATGTGGTGCTGTGAAGGATTGATGTCATTTCACTTGTCTTGCCTGTGCGTTTGATTTGGGACCCTGGAGCTGTTGGTGTTTCGTCATATGACAGATTGTATAAGGGCAAGCAATCTTTGGGCAGTGAGGATTTGTCATGTCCCCAAATTTTAATGTAATAATTGAATTAAATTAATGTATTAATTGGTCCTAGAATTTAAATAATATAATAAAAAGGACCTTTAATTAGTTACTTTAATTAATTAAGATGGGCCCAATTTAATATCATGTGTATCTGTGGTTTCGATTGATTTAGTATATTGCGGACCCACTTTTATTTAATTGTTTCATAGGTGTTGCTGTTGGCTATTTTTGTACACCTTTGGAAACGTTTTTCCCCAATGGGTTAAGCATAGCTCGTAGGTAGTTATTGGTATGCATTATTTGGATTATTTCTTTGTATTGCGGATTCCTGCTGGAATTCTCTATTGTTCGCCATTTTCGAAATGAAAGATCTTCCCTATTTGGTTTGTTCGGTTTCAGTGGGATTCAACCCTCACCTTATTCTGTCGCCTGTAATACTTTGCTCGGATCTGGCTAATCGAAACACCATCTTGTGGCAAATATTATTTGAAGATTATATATTCTATCTCCATTCATGTTTTGGCTTTATTTTTGAAGTCGGATCTATAAGTGTTTTGGTTACAGGACTTAGTATTTTGCCGCACACCATCTATCATCGTGGTGTACAACATCACCGTACACCTGCCCATCACCATTTTGCATGGCCATTTGGGCCTACTATACGGCCACCTAAGACAACCGCATTGCTTGACTGTCTCACTGTATGGCCTCCTACCGTACTGCACCCTACTCCACCATACGACCATTGTCCCTCCTGTCCGACGTTGAAGCCATCACCGTACAGACACCACTCAGTAACGTACGGGCATATTCTTGACATCGTACAACCATTCTCGTACGACCTTTTCTATGAGCTGACACCATACGACTTTCTCGTTGTGCCTGCTTTGTCACCGTATGACCTTCCCGTGTACTTGCTATCGCAACCAACAGCCTAGGTCACTACACGACTGTAGCATTATCAGATCGGAACATTATAGTGGTGTCAGAGCAATCCCCTTCGGTCGAGATTCCCTTCGGATCAAGTTCCCCTTCGGATCAAGATTCCCTTAGGACTGAGTTTCCTTTCGGATCAAGTTCGCCTTCAGACCGAGATTCCTTTCAGATCAAGATCGCCTTCGAGACGAAATTCTCTTCGGGCCGATATTGCATTTGGGTCGAGATCACCCTCAAGTCAAGTTCGCCTTTGAAACATTGCATGAATCTCGTAGGTATTCAATGATAAGGCAGTCACAAATTCTCATCAATTATATTGAATCTATTAGTATTAACTAGCGTTTCAAAGCCTAGATATGTAGATAAAACTAACCTTCGAAATCTCAAAATAACAGTCCTCCAAGAAACAGTAATATAGTAATTTATAATTCCAATCTCCCAGTGACAGACAATAACAGTAAGGGAGATTAAAGAACAATTCTTAAAAAACTAATTCACAATAACTTAGCTGTGAATTACTATGAACTTTTCAGGAACAAACCCTTATGCTTCAACGTGGGCACATAACTCATCAAACTCGGAAACTCTTCACAAGCAACAAGAGCGAATAATTAAGTGAACGCTTTTCCCATCAAATGGGTACATATTTATAATCTCCAAATGGTACAAAGTTTCCCGAAAGCAACTTCACTTAAGAAGCTTCCTCAACACAACATTAAAATATAACAATGTGCCATATAATATAATAATTATTAATTACTTTTGGCTCCCAAAAATGACCTTTTCCACCATAACATAATATTTTGACACACAAGGCCACTGTTTCTTGTATCCACGATTTAAAACTTTTCATCCCGGTTCTAATAGGCAATGATATTGAGGTGACTAACATAAAACATCAACAAAAATAACAACCTCAACAAATCTTGATGAATAATAACAATGATTCAGCTGTCTTGCGAAAACAACTGAAGAAGTATTAGAATCAAAATTTGACAACACTAGAGTGATCTTGATGAAGAAAGATGATGAATGAACTTGACTGAGTGACTTACTATAAATAGATGCTCCCTCCAAGATTCTTGGAGCCCAAACCAAAAGCTTGAAATAAAAACTGAGAGCATATCTCTCATCAGAACCAACAATATGACTTACTATAAATAGTAAGTTCCTCAAACGAAGCTAAAACACACCATAGGCTGCTGGAAAGCCTATACCCCAACCCCACAACTGAGACCCTCAAATCCCACTGTTAGCTCACGAGGGTCACGATGGCGAACTGACCAAGCCAATTGCAGGAACCTGCTAAAAATGGAGACATGACATTGTATGCTCAGAGATAAATTTTGATTAGGGAACAATTTTAGTAGAATTTTGAGAGCAAAGAAATCTATAATATATTACTGTTTTTGAACTTATTAACCTTTTCTAGATTACCTTGTGGCACATAGCTAGCTTGGAGATTTGCGTGATTCACTATACCTTTGAGGAAACCAAGCCTTGTATCATCACAATTCGTCTCTACATGAGCTCCACAATTTTACTTCTTTGTTTCTGCCAATTTGCTTTTGAGTGCCTGTTAAAATGAGTCTTAGGGCAATCTAATCTACTACATGCACCATCATAGGTGAGCATTAATGGCATGCATTAATTGTTTGTGCATGTAAGCTGTTCTTTGAATGCTTCTTTTCGCTGCTATATTTGAAAATAGTGGCTCAAGTAGTTGATTGGGGAAATCAATGATTTCAAAAATCTTGTTGGGTTCCAAAGGTGGTTTCAGAAACTTATACAAAGCTGAAAATCAACTTTTTAAATCCTTTGAAAATATTCTTTGTATGCTAATGCTTAAGGATTTTTCATGGTTATGGGTTCTTTGATGGATGTCAACGTGACTGAGAGAATCTTGTTGGCTCCTGACAAAGCTTTTGGAATAAGGCCAAAAGACTGACACAAACAAATGAAAGATGCTTTGAGTTTGAACTTTTCAAAACATAAGTTTTGCTGAACTCAGCAAGGTTGTGAGAACCTTGTTGGAGATCAATGTGGTTGTGGAAACCTTGTCAGGTTTTGACATGAGTCAAGGAACTGAAAAAAAAGAGCCAATGCAAAGGAAATCATTTTTAATCCTGTAAAGATTAAATTACTTCGTTGGAACTTGGAAGGGTTTTCAGGACACAAGTTTCAAAACCTTGGGACTTCTCTGCTAGCATAAGCCAAGAAAACTAAGAAAAATTGAGGCCGACAAATACAAAGACAATACATAGCACATGAAGTCAAGTACAGGTTAGTGCATTTACATGTATATTATTCAAGTTTTGCATTTAGGTTTTCAGCACTTCAGCATACCCTTGTGATTTTTTTTTTCAGACAGTATCATGTGCTGCAGCACTAGATCCGGTATTGACTTTATTGAAGGCGTCATGTTTTGGACATCTGACCCCAGTAGCCAGGGCAAATGATCATAATGTGAACTTGGGACTGAATTGAGACATGCTCATTGGGCAAATGATCAACAACTTCAGATGGGGTTTGGGTTTCTGACATTTCCTCAATACAGTGAATTTGATTATGGGAACAGTTGGCTGGGAAGACATGCAGTAATAAAACTTAATGTGTGAAATGGCCAAACAGAGATATGGAGTTGCTGTCCTTGCAGACAGTAATGCTTTTTATGTTTTGTCGGATAACAGAATGTTGGAACATGTATATTAAATTGCATCTTAGGAAGAGTGGACAGCAATTACGTGCATTTTGATTGGCAGTAGGTTAAAATTCTTCATTTGTATGCCTGAAAGAGTCCCTCCTTTTTTTACTCCTTCAGAAAGTTGGCCTCTTGGCATCTAATCATTATATAATGACTACTAGTTCAAATGGTTAGCAAGCATCTGGCACTAGGTGCCCAGGCGGTCTCTGGTTAGTTGCAATTACCATATTCTAATGTAATACAACATTCTCATTTTACCAATAAAAAAGTCAGAATTTATCAACATTCTTGCAAAATTAGAGGTCCATTATAGGTTACAGGTTGATAGTACATTTTTTGTGCTCTGAAAGCTCAAACATGACTTTAAACACCTAAACACAACTGCTAAAGTCCTTTTACACAACATATAGGGAGACTAACTGTAAAACTGATGTTCTTTGATGTGGCATTATATATATAGATATATATAGGCTTTCATTGTATTGCTTAGGCTGTAGAAGACTTCTTGGATTGTCCAAAGTATATTCCGTTGTCAAGTTGAGTGGTTTCTTATTGGGCTATTCTTTGCCCATCTAAATCCTTGGCCAAGGTAGATTAGAGGCTGGTTTGCTGCAATTGATCGCTAGAGGTCTGGGTGCTAGCTGACAGAGGGGAGGTTGATGGGGAAACTCCACAGCCTTGTCATCTGCTTAGCCGACACTTTTAACACCGGAATGCTCAGGTGGCAGGACTAAGGTGCCCCAAGCCTAACCCCGGGGTAGGGAGGGCCTTTCTCGTATGAGATTGTGTGGGGATATGATAAGGTCTGCAGTTGGGTGGTTAAGTTTATGTCAATGCTTCTCCTCTTCACCTGATGCTGAGGTCTGCACAACATATTGACAGTTATTTCGATGCATATATGAATTCTTAATCTTTTGCTTGTACATACTTTACATGTTACTTTGAAATGCATAATCGTATATATGGTTTATTATTAAGTTTCTTTCAAATGTAATGATGGAAGTTGGTAATGGAAGTTATATTAGTTTCTTTCATACGAATTTGATATAGTCATTTGCTTAATTTCTGTTTACTTATTCTTGTATAATAAATTCAGTTGATAGTTTCCTTTCTATACGAAGTAACGGATTAGAACTACCTTATGTCTTTCTGTTATGAAAGTCAGTTATAATCTTAGAATATGTTCTTCAATTTCAGCTTAGTAAAATGGTATGTTACAGCTGGGGTTTGGGAACTCATGATTTGGTTTGTGCAACAATTAGTTTGACTTTCTGACCACTGAATGCAAATGCATTTCTAATGCCATCATGGGTGCATAAACTGAGCCTATTTGTTATTTCTTTTTTAGCCAATGCGTGTGTTGAGCTCTAATAATTTGTTAAATTGCTATCATTGCAGAAGAGTTACTTTGGGGGAAATTTAGGCTTCTGAAGATTGAATTGCAACGAGTTGGCTTGTTGCTTGGTGCTTCTTGATACTTCATGCTGTCTTGAGAGCATGAAAGAAGATCTAAGTCTGCATGTTTTTCCTGTTAAAAAATCTTTGTATATTATGGTTATGTCTGCATAGTGATTTAAGTCATTTCAATACTAGGCAACTGCTCTTGAATCATTCCATATTTGCTCCATGCTACGTCAACTTTCTGAATTAGAAGGTTATTTTCAACACTTGGCGATCACTACACACAAGAGGAAAATACTTTGCTGTGAGAAATTAGAGAACATCAAGTTTATCCTTTCTAGTAACAGAGTGATTTAACCTGGCATCATCTCTGATTGGTCCATAGAAAAAAAACATTTTGCTGCTATTTCAATAAAGGAATATGAATCGGGATAAGGGGAGTTTTGGGGAAAGTTCTAGTTCAAGTTCCTTGAGCAGTCAACAAGATGTTGGAGATGACAGGATGATTGCAGAGCTACTTTCTGAAGAGTACTCAAAATCAAATGCTGCTGTTGGTAGGCGCCTATCACATCTAGATTCCATTCCGGTGAGATTTTCTTCTGTAATGCTGTCATTTTGTTTGGTTAAAACCATAGCTTTTAGTTAGGTAACTATAATAGCTTTTCTATCATGTTATATATTAGTGGTTGTGATTGGCTTCCTTATTTTATGTTTGTTGCTATGTTTTATTGATTCAGCCATCAAAATACTATTGTGATTCTATTGACTATGCTTAGCATTGTTTGCTACTTTCTTATTCAGTATGAGTGTTGTGAATGATTTATCAATTATATTGTATTATGCAATCTGTATATTATGGAATTGCTTCTAGTTTGTCTGATTTGATAATCACCATTGTAAGAGTCAATATTTCCTTCAATTTAATAGTGAATATTCTTCCAGATATTTACTACAATAAATTCACAAACCTTGTAATTTAAATACCTTAATATTCTATCTCTTTAAGTATCATTTTTTTCATTTTAAAAATATTTACATTATATGGATGCAAATATCTAAATTTAGGTAACATAATTTTTTGAAAACACAACGAAAAGATAATGATGGTATAAATGAGAGAGTATTAAGAAGTGTTTCCGAAAGCACAGTTGCACAGGCAAGTGCAACAATTTGCTGGACAAGTGTCCTAATGGGTGAGCAGCTACCACTTTCATGTATGGCTGAGCTTGATGTTGTAATTGAGACTATCTTAGAAAATACCTACTATACTTCTACAAGAAGAGAAGCTACATGTACATCACATAAGCAATGCTTGTATCAGACATCTAAGGTTTTTGCCTTTTTCCTTTTACGTGCAGAATGCTTGAATTATTTTAAAAACCGATTCATTCATTTTGACTTGATTACCTTATTGGCTTTTTGTGATATAAAGGCATACATATTTATATTGTCTGATCCGGAGGTAGTATTCTAATCATTATAGAAATCATTTGTAACTCTAAATAACACTACTAAGGCACTTTTTTATAATGTAAAAAATGATATATATCATTGAATTATTATTAATAACTTGCTTACAACTTACATCATGAAATGTTCAATCGATGTTGAAAATTTGGGACATTGTGAATTACATCAGATGAGTACTTAAGATTATTGTTTCTGTTATATAAAACTCTTGAGTCTCCCTTCTGCTGTTGGTTGAATCATACAAAAATTTGACAAAAAGAAAAAGATTTGTACAGAAACAGGAAAGTTATTATTATCTTATATGGTGTGCTTTGATGGGTTTTCTGTGGAAAGTAGTGCATTTATTTTATGAAGGGTGATGGGTTCCTTTATAATTCCATATGCAAAGAGTGATCACAAAGAGTCTGAAAGAGTGTAGGAAATAATTAGAAGTTTAGAAGAAATGCCTTTCTAGGTAGATAGGTCTTTTACCAATTTAGTTTAAGTGGATTCAATCTTTGCTGTAAAATTAGGTAATTTATTTGTGTGGAAACTTCTATCCTGTTGTTGGCTATAAAAGTTAAATAAACTCACTAGTTTTTGTAAATCCAACCATCGTGTTACTGGTTCTGCTAGGTTAAGTAAATAGTTCAACCACCAAATTGATGTATGGAATACAATCATACGTGCATGACTCAAGGATGTGATATGCTCAAGAGGTCACAAGTAAACTCTTAGTTGCTCTCAATCTGGTGTTGTAAATTAACTAAGGTAGATGTGGCCTTGATTATATAGAAGTGACACCTAACTTCTGTCAAATTAAGGATTGATGAAGCAGTGGTGGCACTTGATTACCTCAAATCAAGGCGTACACATGTCCTTATTAGTATAATAAAGCAAATTAAACCTACCTAAGTTGAGAACTGGTGATGTATGCTTATCCTAGGTGGGTAATAAGCAATAAAGTAAATAACTGAATGCAATAGATAAAATAATGCACCAAGACTTCCAAGTAATTCTTGGTTAAGAGTGCTCGGATATTCTACAATGTAAGGAAAAATTATCATTAAATATATGTTAATGGTTGTTCAGTATCTCTCAAAATCAACATTACTTATACATACTAAGGTTTGCAACATTTCTTCATTGACATTTGTTCCTAGGACTCATCATTGCATCAAGTAATCTTACCATTTCAATTGAATAATAACAAAATGCAGATAAGGTAGGCCTGTTATATATGTGATCATAAACTGAAGCTATGTAAATTAGAACCAATCATATTTTGTATATTATTACAACAGAAGTTCTGCCCTCACAAAATTTGTTATCATTTTGCTATCTTCACTATGACCAAGGAACTTGCAGAACTAAGGACAAGGCCAATCATGTTAATCATAGTTTGCCGACTCAGATTCGGACAGTACTCAGCAAGCTGAAAATTATCAACTCGGGAAAAACTCAGCATATATTCGACAAAAACTCGGGAAAAACTTGACAACTCAAAGTACTAAAATTTAAAATCTCTTAAAGAAACATATATTTTTTGTAGAATTCAATTACAAATTGTATTAAATTAGAAATTGACATCTCAACAGAGAAAATGCATAGTTTTATAGCACTAACATCACATGAAAAATGCATCTGATCCAGTGTTTTCCTTGCATTGAGATTTTTACCTACATTTTTTAACATCTATAAATACCCAACAGTTAAACTTGAGAGTACTCGCCCAACAAAAAAAATTGGGAGTACTCGGCAACTCTGAGAGTACTCGCAGAGTTTGCAAACTATGATGTTAATCATATCTAAAGTTATATACTTAATGAAAAGATCTACTAAAAATATACAAATAGTTTGAATTAAAAATGCAAGTGTAATCTGATTGATGGCACAGTTGCAGGTCTTTAGGGAATTGATCATCAGAAAGGAGAAAATCTCAATTTTGACCTCATTCTACTGTTATTATTCATGGACCACTTGCATATCCTCCCCAGGAATCAAAGGAATACAGTTCTTAATAAAATCATAGATAACCCCAAGAGCGTTTTCTTCAAGGAAATATCATAAAGTGAAGCCTCCATCTATAATTATTTACTAATCAAAATTCCTATTTGATCTTGTAAATTAAGATGAAGATACACAACCCTTTCAGGTCACTTGCATTGCTAGAGAGTGTTCATTTTCGTAAACATAATTTGCTAGTAATATAATTAACTTGAGTAGATGGGTATGATGTATTGTAGTTCTCCTCCAATAGAATCATATAACCTCAAGAGCATTCTCTTCAAGGAAGAATTAAGGTTAAACTTCCATCTATAGTTATTTGTTAATCAGAATCTCTAGTTAATCTGATTAATTAAGATGAAGGTACGCAACCCTTTTCAGGTCACTTGCATTCCTAGTTTGTCTTATGATATTTTGTTTAGTGTTTTTTTGGGCTTTAGTTTCTGAGCCAGGTAGAGGTTCATGCAACATGTGGTTGAGCATGACCATCACTGGTTGAAATATGAGTTAGAAGTTTGAGTTGATTTTATATATTCTTCAAGTACATAAAAAGGAGAATCTATTTCCTGCAAGCTTTGAATATCTTTTAATTTGCTGAAATGAAAAGCACATGTTTGACATTTGTCTGGTTGACAGCATGTCCCTCGCATTAATGGGGCTATACCTGATGAAAATGATGCAACTTTTGATCACCAGCGACTATTTGACAGGTGAAATATTTTCTCTCTTGCAATCAGAAGGGGAACATTAAGATACAGTTTATAAGCATATTTGTTTTCATATGACTAAGAAATAATTTTTTTTTTTTTTGTAGATGTATATCAAATAAATCCACCATTGTTTCTCTGTTAGTTTCAAAATTTCTTTTGTTATTTATTGCTTTATAACACAGGACACTTTGTACAAGACATATATCAAAGAAGTATCAGGTTGCAGACACAAACAATACAGTCAAAGATTGCTTCTTATAAAAGACTGGAAAATATTTGAGGAAATTAATAAAATACAGAATAGATCTGAGATCAAGCACAGAAATTACAAATCCAGTCTGAAGGTCTATCCCTGCTAATAAGAAAAATAAGAAAAGAAGAGCAGTACAGATCTTAACTAGCATTACAAATATGCTACATAAATAAATAAGGCCTTAGTGGGGTCATAAATTTCCCTTATGACCTGCGATTCTATGTGATACTGCTGAGAGTAAAAAATGCAGGCCTTCATTTCTCATAAAATATTATATCCTATAATTGTCTGGATAATATAACCAAAAACCTAGACCTCGTCAGAGTCTCTAACCAGCTTTGTTTCCATGATAAACTTTCAATGAGAGAGGACCCAAATTGAGGGTTTGATTTTATGTAATTCATTGTGTAATGCTTATAATGACAACACCGACTATGTTCAGCTTAAACCTTTACTCCAAAGTTCCAAACATGTTTTTGTTTGTAAAACATCTTTAAAATTTCAAATTGCAATGCTTTCAATAATGGCATTGTTTCCATGAATAAAATACTCATTTGACTTTCTCCTGAGCTCCCTAAATAAAATTTTCACAATTCTGTGCTAAACAAGGGATGCAATGCGTCAAAATTCTTGCCAATAATTGGAAAAGAAGGAAAATGGAGATTTGAAGGTAGAAAGGAAGGATATGAAGAGAGAGCTAAAAAAGAGAATGATATGTTATTATAAGGACAAGTAAAGGTAGAATGATAGAGAGAGTTGAAGGGAATTTAAAAAATATTAATAATTATATTATTTTAAGAAATATATAAATAACAATAGAAATTATATTATATGAACGAACTGGTCATTTCTACCAATTAAGTCATAAGTTGAAATAATTGATTAAAAAAAAAAAATTGTTGATGACTTAATTCAAACTACCAAAATATCTAATTAGTTTGAGGGGTAGTATTAGTTTTACAATTTGTAAAATGGTATTAAAAAAATTAGAGTAAGATTGTAAAATAATAGCTAGTAAAATATAGTGTAAACTTAAAGAAATAACATTTTACAAATGACAAAAATCAACATCAATGTAAAACTAATAATAAATATATTCAAAATAAGAAATATAAAACATTTAACTCTATATTTGTACTTGGTAAGAAAAATAGATAGTGATAATTAATATTGATTAGACATTCATTGGTGAGGTGGAAGATAAAAATGATTACTTTTTTGAAAAGTTAATCTACTTGTCACAAATGTGGAAAATATAAAGTTGTAATTAATGCATTCATTAATGCATGATAGACTTGTTAGAAAATATTTGTATTTTTGTGGAGAAAATTGAATTTTCTCCTTACCAAAAATAGTATGGTCCAATAGAATGAATGAAAAATGTGATTTATAAAATAATGAAAAATTAGAAAAAGATATAAACATTTGAAATTTCTTTTAATCTTTTAAATTCTATGAGTTGATTAGTTAATTGAATTGAAAAATTGAATTGAATGATTCCAATACTTTCCTGCCAAAGGCAGGAACTAATAATTGGGGCATCAATCAATGGTCTACAGGTTCGCACATATGAATGTAGGTCACAGTTTAATGGTCATGATCGAGGGCATGATTTATTGATAACTTTCAGATAATGTTCTTTCTTATCACTTAGACAGTAGGTCTATCCCTGCTAATAAGAAAAATAAGAAAAGAAGAGCAGTACAGATCTTAACTAGCATTACAAATATGCTACATAAATAAATAAGCCCTTAGTGGGGTCATAAATTTCCCTTATGATCTGTGATTCTATGTGATACTGGTGAGAGTAAAAAATACAAGCCTCCATTTCTCATAAAATATTATATCCTATAATTATCTGGATAATATAACCAAAAACCTATACCTCAACAGATTCTCTAACCAGCCTTGTTTCCATGATAAGCTTTCAATGAGAGAGGACCCAAATTGAGGGTTTGATTTTATGTAATTCATTGTGTAATGCTTATAATGACAACTCTGACTGTGTTCAGCTTAGACCTTTACTCCAAAGTTCCAAACATGTTTTTGTTTGTAAAACATCTTTAAAATTGTAAATTGCAATGCTTTCAATAATGGCATTGTTTCCATGAAAAAAATACGCACCTGACTTTCTCCTGAGCTCCCTAAACAAAATTTTCATAATTCTGTGCTAAATAATTAGGGCATCAATCAATGGTCTGCAGGTTCGCACATATGAATGTAGGTCACAGTTTAATGGTTATGATCGAGGGCCTGATTTATTGAGAACTTTCAGATAATGTTGTTTCTTATCACTTAGACAGTAGGTCATCCCTGTAATTTTTACCAAGCATTTCATGACCTGCATATTATCTTCTAAGGAAAACCTTAAGGCTTCAGGTATATAATGCACTTTGTTGCCATGCTAAATTTCAGAGAATATACACCAATTTATGTATAACAGAATAATAAAAGTAAATAATGTATTGAGAACAGTTGGCTACTGCAGCCATTATGTCTTAATGTAAATACATTTATACAAGCTTTAGCAGTTACGGCCAACATGGGCTCAAGTTGACATTTATGAGTTACATTCTAATAAATGTGTGATATATCTTGTGACTTCTACTGACTACTATTATATAATCTTCTTTTTCCTGTTTTTTTTTTTTTTTTTGCTGCCCTAATAAATCATTATGCGAACGGAGTTGAAATAATGGTTTTCTTGCATGGTAGGTTAAATCAGCACGGTTTATGTGAATTGAAAATGGCTGGTGATGGAAACTGCCAGGTCGGTAGGCTTCTTTATAATGTATTTCGAGTTTTCACTGCAGGGAATCAGATAGAACTCATGAAAAGGAATCACTTGTTACCTTTTCTTTTGTGATGAAGTTGATCCTTTATAATTTCCTCATATATAAATTTAAGCTTGTGGTATTCCAGTTCCAAAATATTAATATTTTGTGGGCTAAACTTTGATTGTCTTTACAGTTTCGGGCATTGTCAGATCAGCTATATAATTCTCCAGAGTATCATAAGCATGTCAGAAAGGAGATAGTCAAGCAGGTAATAATAAATATACAGTAGTACATAGCAAGGTTATGCGATCTTGATGGGTTGGACCATTTAAAACTGAGGCTAATGCCTTGTTCTCTGATGGTAATTCTATGCTTGAAGCTGTGAATCATGTGCATTTATTGGATTAGAATCTAGATAGAGTCAGTAGTTGTTTGAACCTAGAAATACTTTATATCTTGTTCTCTTTTTTGCTTCGTCCATCTTGTGTTCTCACACTCAGCTTAAGACTTCTACATCATCTCTGTCAGATATCTCGATTGAGGAACATTGCTACAACACCCTCCAAGAGAACTACTTTTTAACATAGCTTATTTTGCTAAGTTATAATTGCTGTTCGAAAGTATACCATTTTCAAGATGTTATCTCACTGACCTGTTGCTGGTCAATATTAGTAATGTCTCATATTGATTACTATATTGGTTAGCTCACTAGATCAACATTAGTAGTTCCCTCAAGTAAATGTTTTGAATATTTGTTGAGCAATTCTTGCTTTCTTTTGTGAATATGGAAAATATTTGATGTACATGCTCATAATTGCTGTTGCTATTTAGCCTAGATGGCCGGATTTTCTTTTATGGTGTTCCTTGCATCTTTTGAAAATTTGACCTTGTTGCATAATTTATGTTTCACCAATTCATTTATATAGTTGAAAGAGATATGAGCATTGTTCTTTTGCGTATGGACAATCAATTTGTGGTCTTTATTCTTATGCTTGTCGATAATTCAAATGACCAGACACTTTGTAATGCTTGTTGCTCAGGTACTGCATCAGTTGACTATTCTTGTACAATACTATTCTCCGCCTCTTTTGTTGTTGGTTGATCATTATAGTTTAAGAAACTTGTTCAAGTGCAGAAATGGTATATATTGATTAATTAGAACTCAAGGATCATCAAATTATTGAGACCACTTGCTACTTGCTAATGGAAATCAAGTTTACTTTTTAAGAGGAGAATATTATGAAAACAGAAATGAAACTTTCAACAACTCACACCAAAACTCAATTTTATCCCGAAAACACCCAGTGTGGATATCACTGGCTTTTATGGAAGTGGCAATGGCCTTGCCACCCTCTATATCATGTTGGGAAGATAATTATAAGAAGTGGGACTTTAATTCTTCCCTCTACTTCTGCTTGGCAATGAGCAGCTCAACTCTCTCTATAATGTTTCTGCCTTTCTTTTAATCTCAAAAACATGCTTTCGAATCAAGTTATAATCTTCTTTTATAGATTTCATTGAACAAGAAGTTTCTGTCAGGCCCTAATTACTGCACACATAGGAAGTTCGTATTTTGATGGATACTCCTGTTGTTGCAGTCTTAACAAGGTATCTACTACTATCGTGCTCACTTGCATTTTGTTGTCAGTTTTTGTGTTTGAATTTGTCTATGTACTTGTTTAATTTATTGTTCAAGTTTTGTTTCTCAATACATTTTCTAAATTCAATATGGATCACACCTCCTTTCTTAAAAGGCTTTTGGTCTCACAATAGCTTAACGAGAGAATAAATTCTGGCCGAGTTCTCCCACTCTTTCTTTGGAATACCACTTTGCTTGTCTCACCTTGTGATCTCTGTGTACTATTTTCCATGTTTCTTGGACTCTATTTGAGGTTTCCCTTGTTTTCTCCTCTTCTACCACATGCTCTGTGAGTGTGGATCTTCCTTCCATACCCAAATCTTCTAAGGAGAGTTGTACCCTTAGTTGAAAATCTCCGTGACTACTTGCAGAACTCTTGAGTACTCGTAAGGCAGAATGCTGGGTGTGTAAATTATGCAAAATTCGGCCACGATGTTATCATTGTTTTATGGCAATTTTAGGGCACGAAATTACTGTCTTGTTCCCCTGAATCGCAGCAAAAAATCGTCTGACAAAAAGTATAAAGTGCAAACAAAATATTTTCTGTGGGTTTTGCTGGAATTTTCGATGTGAACTGCCAGACAAATGGCATGCGACTCAGCATTTTGCAAATCATTCTTACATTTGCCTGAGACAAATACACAATATTTCATTTTATATTTTATATATCCATAAAAACAGTCTTAACTTTATGTTAATTTTCTATATAGGTTTTATCATTTTATGCATTATTGAAAAAGAATATGAAAAATAATCTTAAATTTACGTTAATTTTCTATATATATATTTTATGCTTTATTGAAGAAAACCCTATTTTGAATCTTTATTTATTGAGTCTTTCAACATAATTAAATTTTATTATCAGTAACTTTTTTGTAAATTTTTTTAAAGATTTAAATGATTTTTAGATGAAATTTTTGATTTATAATTTTCATTGACACCTTTTAAAAATTTTAAGAATATTTTAAGCAAATATATATATATAAATGTTCTATAAATTATATAATTTTAAAATATTTTCAAAGAAAAAATCATCAGTGTATGCGTGTGTTTTTAAATATTCTAAAAATCATTTACTTTATTGGAACACAGAGATGCAATCCACCTAATTTATCAACATTGATAAATCATCTAATCATCTAAAAACATTACTGTATGGATGTATTTTTAAATTTAAAAATATTTCCATTTTTTTTTTTTTTGAGTGTTTGATAAATTTGCCGAATTATTGCCTTTTTCGTCCTTGAGGTATTGCTGAGTCCTGATTTTTTAATTTTTTTGGGTCAGCTGAGTTGGTGCTGATTCTTTATTCAATTATAACTTGTGCCAGCTTTTCCTCTTCATCATTGAACATGGACAGCTCATAAAGCACAAATACTCGCAATGAACTCTTGAATGCATCTTCACGAAAGGAGGGAGATCAAGTTTGAATCTCATCACATTGTCTTGCTCTACTTGTTCATCTTGTTTATCTAAAGCTACAGTAAGTGGTCTAGAAGGCAAATATTGTAAGCATGCATCAAGTGGCGACTCATTAGAAGAATGTAATTCACTGTTTTAAGAATGCTTAGTGTATGGGAGTGATTCATCCCATGTCTTGGGACTGTTACACCCCTTAAGGAGCTGCACCTAGATCGTATTGACCACAATTGTCTAATCATCTAATCATGTATTTGAGGGTGAAAAGTTGTTATCTTTTTAATCTTTGCATTCATCATACTCCATAATATAGGCCAAATGCACCAACATACCTTGTGTCTCTATCTAAAATTACAGACGTAGGAAGCCCAAAGTGCACTCATATATTTTAAAGAACATCTCGACTGCCTCTTTCCTTGCAACAATCTTTTTTTTACAGTGGTTAGATTACACATTTTATTTAACTTATTAACTACCAAAAACAAGTAATCAAGCCTATCGCTACTCATAGACATTTTACAAAGTCCATAGAGACAATTTCCCATGGCCTCGTGGAGATTGGCAAAGAAAAATGTATTCTCTTTCCTTCTCTTGTGTTTATGAGTGCAATATAGTTTTCAACTTCTAACAATCTTTCTGTTTGCTGCATTTAGGACCTAGGCCAAAACACATGCCATTGTAAATGACTTCTATAGTTAACCTATGTTGGAGTTACTTGTCATGTTGAAGGTATGTGTTTCCTTCATTAGTAGAATTCTCTATACTCTTGGCACACAATTTTCCTACATTCTTGAGTTTAGAGTTTATTGCAAATGCTTATGGAAGAAGTTTTTCGTTCTCTTCTCAAAGCCTTTATCATGTGCAAATTCTACAATGTAAGTCTCTTTTGTGTAATGTTCCCTTTTCAAAAAGATTCACATTATGGATTGAAACCCCCTTTTCCCCTTATTGTTGATGAGCTAAACTTGATTGAGCCCAACCTCTTAGGTGTTAATTTCTCTAAGTGTGGAAGTTGTGTGTTCAAACTTTTGTGTGCGCACAAGTTGTCGAGGTTTTAAACTTGTCGTCTCAGCATGCCTTTTCATGGAACTCCATGCTTTCTCCTTTACCCTTGTTGGAGTTTTAGACTTTGGCATCTTGGCATGCCTCCCTACCAAACCTCAATTCCAAAACTTGTTGCATGAGTTATGTGGTATCTTTGATCCTCAAACTCTGATAGTCCCACCTTTTTGACCTATTCTTCTCATCTACTTCCTTGCATAACAAAATTCCAATAATCGCCAGTTTTTACATAACAACCACTCTAGAGGGGATTTCCCACTTAGACAAAATATTGCTTATCATTTAGGTGTGGATGCTCATGTACTCATAGTGTCATAAGAGGAAGATTGATGAAGGGTGCTCCCTTTAATACCATAAACCATAACAGAAATAAAGAAACAACAACAAATGCGAGAACGGAATATGGACTTCTTTTTTGCGCCGCAAATGCGGAATTACAGAATTCACAAGTACAATATGTTAACCCACATGGGCGCCTTCATTACAATAATCTGCAAGACAAGTTGCGAACTATCACCTAGGGCTATCCTAGAGAATGTTTGGGCCTTTCTTAAATAGGCAATTTTATGCCGCCCGGGAAGGTTCTAGATGCTCAAACTTAATACCTAGGGCCGACAGACCCTAACAATACATATAGAGTCCACTAAATACATCTTTGACAAATTATTTAGAAATTTTGGTAGCCCAACTTCGGAAGGCCACAACTCTCAAACTGTTGCTTCTATTGGCTATTATAACCACTTTCCAAAAATGCATCTTTTGATCTACAGACTCGAAACTGTGGAAGCACCCTTCCGTTGAGTTTTCAGAACTCATCCGAGCACTCTAATGCCTCCAACGGTGAGCCTGAAGATTTTTCTGCAAATTTTTCCACCAAAAATCTGCAATAACTTCTCCGATACTTATGCTGGAGCAATGGGATTTTTATGGTAGGCTTACATCTCTAAAGTGAACCTTCCTGTAGAAAATGAGAACATTTCGAGCTCATATGGCAAACTTTCTAAAAATAGCAAGTTCCCATAAATAGTAACCACCCTGTCTACTAGTCCTTATTATTAAAATAGAAAAGACTAAAAAGAAAATATTTTTGGGTGATGCAAGATTGCTCTTACACCTAGGATGCTCCTGCATCAAAGACACCAAAATTTATTTATGCAGTGGTTGCATCCTCAGCAACCCTTGATCCTCGTGCAAATTTGTGCTGTTGTTTGGGGGGGAGCTCTTATCTACCATCAATATGAAGGTTATAAAAAGAGGGACACATTAGATAGAAGATTATTCCATTCTATGCACAAATGCTCTATTTGAAACTGCACAATATATTACATTTCTCTCATGTTAATTAATGCTATTTTTGTTAGGAGGTTACCACGAGAATCTTTTGGAATGTTTACTGGTTTTATATTGGGTTTGGATAATTATTTAAAGCATTTCCTTTTATACTACCTTTTCTCCTTTCCATGGGTTAAATTGTATTTTGAGTGATAATAATCAGTTTTTTGAAATTTTAATATATTTTCCTTTTCTATGGCTTTGTTATCACAAAAGTTCAATTATAAAATCTGTAAATGAACCCTATGCTGGTGGCTGCCGACTTACACATTTGTTTTACTTCGAGAAGCCTGATTTGAGAGTAACCTTTTTCCTTTTATAGGACTTGTGTTCTCATGTTGACTAACAACTACCCAATAACAGAGTGAAGATTGAGGCTGCAAAAGCATAATAACTTGCCACCAAAGGATCAATAGATATCCCAAAATCAAAACTAGAAATAATTTCAGCTAGAGCCAACAACTCCACTGGTGACTAGTGGTGAATGGGCTGAGATTCTTCGATAATTATCCTTCCAAATGAACGAGTTGTTAACTTTGTTAACTAGGAGGTATTTGAAGTGCTGCAAAGAATTCAATGGAGTTAGTTGAGTCTCAGACATGTTGGCAAAAGGGAAGTCCTTGTTACAAGAGAAATATTGATGGCTTCCTCACAGTTATAAAGCACTTAAGAAAATTGTTAGTCATATTGAGAACTCGATAATTATTGATAAAGAGAAGAGAACTTTTTATGCAATTAAAAATATTTAACCAAAGAGACTAGAACATAAGCCGCGTGTTTATGGACTGAGAAAAGAGTTGAAGGTCAATGACGTGTTTGAAAATGCTAGGAAAACATCAAAATATTACAAATATACATTCCATATAAGGAGATGAGGCAAAAGGAGTAGTTCAAAATTTTGGGAACCGTAGCTTACTTAAACAGTGATGGGTTAAAGGAGCCTCTTCATCATTGCAGAAATACATCACATTTTGGGCTGCTAATGGAGATCCATCCATATTTAGGTATTTGGCAATGTGTACACACACACACACACACACACACAGTGTACACATATTGGGAGATAGTGACGAACTTGGCATAAACTTCAAAAAACAATGCAAAAAGATTTATGTTGCTTAGAGATGGCAACAAAAGTATCGTTGAAATTTTGGAACACCCAACAAGGAAAGTATGGGTCCTTATGGGCATACAATAGAAGATTCAAAGAATTGTTGGAGAAATCAGAGGAGACAATTGATGGACAAAGGAAATAGCGGAATAGAGGGATTGATACACCTTTATGGAGCAATATGAAGGTGGTCCCACCTACATCATAGGAAGATGTATAGAATTGAGCAATGGACTTTGGATTCTAGAGCAAGTTGTCCATCAAGTTGATAATGTATATTGACAACTATGATGAAAGTGATGACACATCTATTGATATTATTGGAGGTTTTAAGAAAATATATTGAGAATGATGAGAGGATTGAAGGAGACATGAAAGACTGAAAAAGACTTGTGCATTAATTGCAAAATGGGTCACATAGGAGCTTATTGCTTGAAAATGTTGCGTAAGGTTTGGCAAGTAGTAGGTTATTTTGTCAACTTAAAGAACAAGAGCACATATAGACCTTTTAGTATTTTACATAAGATGATTTGTCTATGCCACCCACCATATTGACCAAGCCTCAGAACCAAAGAAATAATGATCAATGACAAAATAGTAATAGTGGGAACAATCAAACTTATTATGATCTTCAAGTTCTAACAAGTACGCAATGTGAACAATTCAATAGGTAAACAACTTGTGCTCAATATTGTCATACTAATTAGAATAATGAGAATTCCTATCAATGGTGTGGACTAGGGAACCATAGTGATGCTAATTGCTTGAAGCTATCTTTAATGATGCTTCATAGTGATTGACATATAAGTAGGCTAAGCTATGGAAATTCACTCTCTAGCAAAGAAAACACAATGCCTTGATAAAAAGACAAAAGGAATGTCAAATTGAATTCAAACTTGAGGTTGAGAAGGGCTTCATGCATATTTGATGCTAGGGATGATGCCTATTAACAACATTGTAGATGGAGGGTTGAAATACAAACTCTATTTGGTCACTGATTTTCCAAATTGTTTGAGATCAATACAACATTGAAGTAATGGATGTACCAAAGTCACATAAGGTGCTCATTGGAGCTCAACCAATCATACTCAACTAAATGACCATCTCCTTATAGAAGAAGGTTTATGATGTTTTCTTAGGCTTTCTTTGGTTGATATTGCTAGTTACAGAGGACGATCATAATCGGAAGAAGAATCTTCTCTTTGTCGAGAACAAAGGAAGGTATGTAGCTAACCTTAAAGTCAAGTAGTGAGCGAGGATCCAAAGTTGTCAACTTCTTTAGATCTAGACTCTAAAGAAGAACCTAATTGGAGTGCTAGCTAGATAGTGTTTGAGGAATCAACTATCCAAGTCTTAAAATTTGGTTTTTGAAGAAGGCCATAGCTAGGGTTCTATAGAATCAAGCTATGGAGTTTTAGAGGTGTAACAATGCTCTGAAGCTGAAACAAATTCACTTGTTGGTCTCTTTATTGGTAGATGGAAGATTAGGAGGTTTTCTATTGAAATTGTTATTGTATCAAGATGATGGAAATAGAAGAGAATTTATTTTGGGACTAGGAGAAGTCAATGATGTTGAATTCTAACTTCTTTAGAAATTTTATTTCATTCTCGGTGTAACCTTCAAAATAAATGATACAAAGTTGATGAATCCAAAGTCGATAGTTATCTTATGCATAAGTTCTGGAGCAGTGTTGACGTAAATTAGGAGCTTATAGGAGGAAACATATGATTATGGAAGGTGAAATGACCTTTGAAAGATTGGCCTACTAAGGAACAATCTTTAGAAGAGCAATCTCTTGAAGTTTTACTCTTTTGAAGTATAGATTGTTCAAATATGATCAATCTTGTACTTCAGTAGGGCTTAGGTGATATCTACTTGCTCATACTACTACATGCCATAGCTCTACCATTCTATGACCCCCGTTGCACAACTACTTGTACTATGACAGTGTACAATTACATGTCTATATGGTTATTGTGGTTCTTTAGAAACCCATCCATATGATCATTCCCATTCTTTGACCTTTAGTACAAGATTTCATTGACTATATGACCATTCTCTTTGTAAGGGCATGGGTTGATTGTATGACCATTTGTACTTTGGTTTGAACTTTGTGTCAACTATATAGTCATTTACTTGGGTCTATGTCAACCTAATGATCACCATGGTTTATATCATACAAAACACCTCTTGGGTGTTGTTCCACCATATAGTCACACGGAGCCCTATATCCTTGTCATACAAAATATGTAGGACCTTTTGTTCAAACTTTATTATTTTGTATGCGCCCACTATTGACTTGGAATTGTATATTGTGCGTCATATGGCCTTGAAACTTAATGTTTGGTGATAAATTAAGAAACGCATGGGGAAGTTTTAAAAAACTGATCAATACCAAAAGTGATTGGTTAGAGATATTTGGCAGGTCATAGGTGAAGTTGGAGGACAAAGCTGAAGGGGGATCGAGTGCTAAGCCCACTTTAGTGTTTCAACCTGTTAGATTGGTAATTATCATTTTCTGGAAGACACCTATTTGTGGAGTGTGTTGTAGGATAGGCAGGCCCAATCATTTGGGTTGCATGTGGAGATGGTAGATAAGAACAAATGTGAAATTTGTTTATTGAAGTAGAGGTAGAATGATGTCATCTCATAGTTACCAATGGAAAGTTAACACGATGATGACAGAAGTGGGTATACTGGTGTAGTACTGCAGCCAATATTAGAAGTTTATTGCTATTTGAAAAACTAAATAGAGAGTTGTCAACACTTCGAGCTGAGGATACTTCCAAAGAATTATTGTTTTTGTCAGTATGGTTGTTGGCTTGACTTGTTGTGGTCTAAGCAATTAAACACTTAGTCAACCGACATATATGTAGAATGAAGAAGGACAAGAAGGGAGTTCTCACATTGTCAAACTCTTCTTGTACCATGGCCATTGGAATTTCTTTACCTTCTATCGATAAAGTTGCAATTATGTGATTCTATGCTGTGCAACATTTTGTATATTCATGCATTTGTAGTACTTTACATTTGTGTTCTTTAATGGCCTGATGATACATGGAAGTTAGTCTTGTTCTAGGGCATTCGTTTGCCACTGTCTTGTTCTATATCCTTCTTGACTACAAGCGAAACCTTGTTCCTCCTTAAATGGAACTTTATTTATGAAGTGCAATGCTTTATCCTTTTGACAGATAATAAAAAATTCAAGTCAATTTTATAGTATGTTAAAATTGAGGTGGGCAAGAGAGCCATTCATGATCAGTTTTTGTTATTCTTTCCAAATTCATTGGTTACATCTCTTCAATTTACCTTTTGTGTTTTAATGAAAGCTCAAGTAAACTAATCATGCACTGTTGCTGTTTTCCACTAATTGCATCCATGCACATGCTTGTCCAGAATGCTTATTACAATGTTGCAGTTGCCAAATGATTTCTTTAGCTATCTCATGAATTACTCAACTTAAGATGCCTCTTCTCCATGGTTGGTTTTGTTTGTTCAATAAGGGTTTCGTACAATTATGTCTTTTCTTCAATCGGTATAATTGTTTTGTTTGAGGTGGAGCCCAAAGTTATGTGAGATGCTCATCTGGGTTGTATACAGTGTTGTGATAACAGATCATGCAACACATTTAATATTCCTTTGTTTCTCATGTTTCTTTCAATTGTTGATTTTACCTTTTTGAAGTTGCAGCTTAAGAAATATCGATCTGCATATGAGGGTTATGTACCCATGAAGTACAAGCGTTATTACAGGAAAATGAGAAAGTAAGGTTTCTGCCCATGAAAAAATTTACTTTACAATTGCTGACTGGATGTTAGTCTGTTTATTCTTTTTTCAATATAAAACACTTATTTGCATTGATGTGCAGGTCTGGAGAATGGGGGGATCATGTTACCCTGCAAGCAGCTGCTGACCGGGTATGGTTTTCACTATATTTCTTTTTTAGTGTGTTGTGCAATTGTTCAATTTATGTTTTGCATTTGTTCGGCAAGGGAGTTTATCACATCAAATCATTGTTGGTTCACTGGCGAGGTGAATTGTGATTCAGTCCATTCATCAAGGCTCCGATCTTGGAGAGTTCCCTCGACTTTGGTGGGACTATAATAATTGCTTTGGAGTAAAGCACTGCACAAGTTTGACAGAAAAGATGCCTCTTATTTTGGCATCTTAGTTGAGTTTTAGTGCGAACCTCATGCTTGGTTGAGTCTTCGGGTGTGTTGACTGCTTGTGATTTGCAGCCTGCTGTACTTGTAACTATTCCAATAAAATGAACATTCCTTCTGCAGCATTTACCAAACAATATGAAGAGATTCTATCTTCTGTATGGTAGCGGCCATTCATGTTTTGGTTTGAATCACGAAACCTTAAATTACAGTAGTTGATGATTTCACTTCCTTGTGTGCAAGATATTTCTTTTATTTATCAGGGAGAATGACACTTTCCAGATTGGCTGATGAAATATTTGATAGCTCGAACATTTCTAATTTTTAGGCATAGGTTGAGATAATGAGATGAAACATAGAAGCTGCATTGGTATGCTGTCAAACCAATATAAACTCTAAAAATATTATTTACATATTGTTTTTTGGTTGGAGGAGAACCACATGGATTCACTGGGAGGGCAATATGATGCCATGTTCATTGATATTGGGGGTTTTTAACTTAGTTATAGGTTTGAATCTGGATGCAGATGCCGGTTACCTGGTACGCTGATATATATGCAAAAAAGTGCATGAAATACAAAAGTAAATCATTTGATAGCATGATACTTCCTCATTGATCAATGCCAAATCCTAAAGGTAAGTATTAAATGTCATCTGATAATTCACAGATAATCAAATAAGATGAATGTATATGTTCACAATTCCAATGAAAACCAGAAAATCATTGCAATTACAAAATGTAGATCATGATTAATAAATTAGAATTGTAAGGATTATCAAAAATTTAATCTTCCTCTTCAACTCCTGCAAGTTCAGGATCATTTGAACCCAAAGTGGTTCCACTTGCACTAGATGCACCATGTGTCAGGATGTAATCATCATCATCATAAGCCACAGTGAGTCTGGAATGTCCTCTTTTGAATACTCCATATTTTATGTTTTATTTTTCCTTGGTAATATGCAAATTATGTCTCAATCATTTCTTTTTTTTTTCCTCTTGTGATTTATTACAATATATATCTTTTCCTTTTCTACAGTCGCGCGCCTTTTGGAAGAAGGCATAATATTGTTTTATTAGTAATAGATTCATATTGATATTATTGTTAATTAATTAATCAATCAACAAATCTGTTTATTTGTTATTTTATTCTATATTCCATATTATGATTACTATTGTATATTATAATTTTATTATAAAAATATTATATTTATATTTAAAATATCAATTATATAATCATATATGATAATATTATGGATTTAAATAATAATATCATTTATTTATATTATGATTATATCAGTTATTCATTTTTGATATTTTATCATTATAATTATTTCTTTATTTATAATATATTAATATATTTACATATTATATATTTTTAAATCTGTTAATAATATATTATAATAGAGTATGTTGATTTCTATTTTGTTTTTATTCTTTCATTCAATTATTGTTTGTATTCCAAATTGGGGACATCAAAACAAGGGACATGACAATCCTCCCCTGTCAAATTTTGCTTGTCATCAAGCAAGACCATCTATATGAAACTTTTCTTATAGAACTAACATACAACATTAGGATGGAAGAAGACACCAGGTATGCATTAAGTATACATGTAATAGACACATGAATGGATGAAGACATGGAGCATACATGAAGTAGACACATGAATGCATGAAGACACGAACCATACACGATGTAGACACATGAATGTACTTACACACGAAGCATACACAATGCAGACACATAATGCATGCATTCTTATTTAAATCTTACATTCTATAATTTGCAATGAATTGGGGTTAGGAAAATGATTTACAAAATTTACTTCTTTGTTATGCTTTTGATTATGAGCCTTGCAACTTATTATAAGTGCATACATGTATATATAAGTTACAAAAAATTGAGCCATGATAAATTATTCCAAGCCAATCTCGTACTAGGCCCAAGAGTTGAACTTTGGCCCCCTTGGCCTCGACGCCAGGTGTTAAGGATCCACATGAGCTGGCTTGCTTAGCATGATCCTTGTTTTTCTTCCATATTTATTCAGGGTGCTTATTTTGTTTCGCTCTTATTATTATTGAAGTCAAGAAGAACGCTTAGGATGTAAATAGATTGCTTATGCACCAAACTCAATAGTTTCCCTCGAAGTTTACAGATCCAAGGCCTTAAGCCTTTCTTGGAACTTGCCTGCAAGGCGCTTAGGGTCACTGATCCCTACCCTACTCGGGAATAACTGACCAGCGGGATTTATACTAGCTTATCCCTAAATACACCAATGTTCTCTCATCTCAGACTTAATACCAATTGTAATGTTCCATGATAGGATTAGTTCATCTTTAACACTCATATCCAATCTTATTACTAATTCAGCTCAAGATGGAAGAAGTTGATGTTATCCAAGTTGCCTAGACACCACTATCAGTGGATTCCTCAAAGTTTACATATCCAAGCCCTTAAGCCGTTCTTGGGCCGATGACTGCGAGGTGCTCAGGGTCACTGATCCCCACCCAATCTTGGGACAAATATCCGTTACTTGGAATTTATACAAGCCCTTCTTAGCCAAATAGCAATAGACTAAGTATCAATGCATATATTTATATAATTTCAATTTAGTTATCAATACCATTTGTAATGTCCCTTGATTGGGTTTAGTCCAAATTAACATAGATTAGGGATCTTACTATCCATGATTATTACATTCATGCTAACCTTATTATTATTTTAGTTTAAGAAGAGTGCTCTCGATGTAATCACATTGCTTGGACACCAATCCTCAATAGGCTCTCTCTCAAAGTTCACAGATCATGCCCTTAAGCCTTTCTTGGGACGATGCCCTCAAGGTGCTCGGGGTCACCGATCCCCACCCTATTTTGGGATCAACCTATTAGCTGGAATTTACTCTAGTGTCTCCCTGAATACATCTCTGATCTCCTTCTCAAAGACTAAGTTTAATAATAAGTTTAGCATGCACATTTGTGGGTGTATATATATTAACTATGATTAGCAAAGGATTTAGGTTTTTATACATACCTGATATGCATTTGTATATTTATAAATACATAATTTGGTGCTTATTAAGATTACCTGGCTGTTCAAGTAATTTATTTATATCTTTATTCCCATAGACTGGTACTGTTCGGTGGTTCCTTTTCATGGTATTGCTGAATCAATAGTTGACTGTTCTGTATTTTCTAACTGTTCTTTTTTATTTCCTTCTCTGCTTTTACAATTCTGAGATGAATGTCACTGTTGTTACAAATCTTTGATGGTTTTAACTTGCTTGTCATCACCATTATGTTGGCTGCTCTATGGTTGCAAGGAAGGCTAATTGAAAGTTATGCCTCCAAGTTCAAACACTTAAGTGACCTTGATCTCATACTACATACTTAGGTTGTGAAGTAGTGTTTTAGTTGTAACCCTACGTATAATATTTATCCAGTCATACGATGTTTATTGTTTACAATTTTCCTTGTATTATTACCCATTGCAGATTTATTTGATTGTATTGTCATTTCCTTGTACTGCCTTTGTATTCCATAAACCCACATACTGCAGAACAATCTGAACAGAAGTATTTTGCATATGTTTTGAGAATTGTTGTAGTAGTGAATATTATTATTACTGATTATGTTTATTAATGGAGAACATATATAGCTGATAGATAGTGGGAGTCAAATCTCTAAATCTGAATCCTTGCTCCTATGTATCATTCCCTTCTAATTGATTCCCTTTTACTTATTCTGTGTGGTTAAGAGTGATCCTCTGTACTTCCTTCTTAATTCTTGGTTGTCATATACATGTTATTCTGACCTATTGTGTGCAACATTCATTGACTTCATTACATTTATTCCATCATGCAGTTCCTTTATGTGCTGATAGATGCTCGATGATTGCTGACTGTACCGTTGCAGGCAATTCCTGAGCATGATATTCTGTGTGAAATCTCTCTGTATCCTTGACTGCATTCAACCCCATATTGTATGTCACTTGTTTTCACTTGTTATATCCACAGCAGGGATAACTTTAAGAAACCCCCCTTTGTAAAAAACTATAAAACTTTGGCGAATCCAACATTATTTCTGGGGGAAAAAATTATTTTCTATTGGCGATTTTTTTTTTCAAAGTAGGAAAAAATTTAATCTTATTGGCAATTTATTTTCCAATCCTATTCAATTTCTATAAAATGTTGGCGAATCATTCAATATTGAAGAAAATAAAAGCTAATAAGCCATAGCTGCATAAGTACACATACCTAGAAACTATTATTCTATTATATGTAGCCTAACTAATTATTGGATTTGAAGGTTAAATGAGCCTAAGTTAATATTATATCGTATATCATATAAAACCCCTATTTTTATAACCGTTGGATGATTTCTAATCAATGGCCCAAATCCCATTTCAGGCTTTTGTTTGGACACGAAGTTTTAGAGAAAGTTCCCGAAATAAAGACACGTGCCTACAATATTATCTATTCAGGACAAATTGAGAAAGGATATAAAGTTCCAAGGAAAATCTCTGGAATAGAGACGTGTCATATATATGTACTTAAACTCTAACTTGACTTAAATTTATACTACATAATGGCGAATATGACTATCAATAAAGGCAAGCCTTGGGAATTGTAGGTGAAAATATTTAATGTACCGTGTGAAAAGATTAAATTCTATTAGTGAAGACATTACTAAAAATAAAATAATTTTGTATCATTATTGGCGATTGGTCGAATCATGGGACCCAATTTTCATAAAGTGGTTGATATGACCATCTCAAAAGTGCAATTTTTTTTCGCCAAATCCGAGGTCCCTAGTTAGTGAGATTTGCCATTTGGCAAATATTCGCCACTAAAGTTATCCCTGATCCATAGTGACTCCTTTTACACATGTTTTCTCTTACTTGAAAATGATGAGATAAGCTTTATAAGCCTCTGAGGTTTAATTTCTCATGTCATATTGATATTTTGGATTGATCTACTTTTATCAATTGCAATTCTACTGCTTGATCTGCTCTCAAAAGCCGAATAATACATTTTGTTTGTTGTACCCAAATTACTTTGATGTATTATAATATGCCTAGTTGCAGTCAACTGTTGACAACAACAGCTACTTTTAAAACTGACTAAGTACAACATTCGTAAGGTCACTGGGATTGCTATTATTATCTTTAATAGGCCTTCAAAAGTCAATATATGGATTGCAAAAATTAAAGAAGCCTCTTTTAATGTAGCAAATCCGGATGTTTTAGATGCCCTGAAGTGGCAATTGTGTCTGGTTATAATAATCTTCTAAGTAACTTAACTGATCCTATCATCCACCCCAAAAGCATATACTTGATTATGTCTCCTTCCAATAATAAAACTACTCGCTTGTCAAGCTATTATCGCTCCGGTATAATCCTATACTGCTGACATAGGCATCCTTGTATGATGTGCCCTCCCTTTGCTGGCAGTGTATGTACCGTATTCATATTTGCTGCTGTGTTTAGTTGTAGCCTCCATCCTTCTATATTGCTGTATAATCCACAGAATAAGAACATGTTCCACGTCTATTAATTATTTTCCAACTATCTACCTCTAACTCGATCTCATTTGTTTTCTTTTATTGACTCCAGACAGTCGCTGCTCACTGAGTCAACCAATATTTCTAGAGAATAATGTCTTCGATATCTCTATTTTAATTAATATAATCACCTGTAGCTATGTTTCTCCTTACTTGATGTCCATGTTTTTTTCTTTTTCCCTGCAGGATGTCAGGTTCTGATACTACTTGTAATGTCCCCCTTTGGGTACTCCATATTTAATGTTTTATTTTTCCTTTGGTAAAATGCAAATTATGTTCCAATCTTTTTTTTCCCTCTTGTGATTTATTACAATATATATTTTTCCTTTTCTAGAATCTCACCTTTCGGAAAATGGTTTGCTATTATTTTATTAATAATAGATTTATATTGATATTATTATTAATTAATTAATCAATCAACAAATCTGTTTATTTATTATTTTATTCTATATTCCATATTACGATCACCATTATATTTTATAATATTATTATGTATGTATAATATTATTTATAAAATATTATATTTATATATAAAATAACAATAATATTATTATTCTTATTAATTTTTTTATAGATTTTTTGATCGGTAAAAGGTCAAGGCCAATACTTTTTATTAATTATTAAAAGGATTTTACATGGTTCCTTCGTTCAAACAAGCATTGGTAGGAAAGAACAGAGTCAAGAAACCCTCTAGTCTTGTCAGGGGACTAATGTCCACTAAAATTACAGACAATATTATTGGCGCATTCCCTATTTACAAATTGTTGAGATTGTAAGGATTATTCCTCAATTTTCCCAAAGTTTACATTTGATCTATCTTTCCTTGGCAATTTTGTAATTTCTCTTTGATGGATGTTCTTCTTGCTGCTTTGCCTTCTTGATTGAATTCCCATTTTGTTTAGCCTGCATCTAATTACCTCTTGACCAAGATCATTGTTAGAATTTGAAAATTAAAAGGTAAATATAGACTTAGCACAAATCGATAAGAAGGATATTAGTTCAGCAAGGATACTTCATAGATATTTCCAATGCAATGCCAGATTTTATTCTAGACCTTAACATTGTAATCAAATTATTACTATTATTAAATTGTGTAGAAATAATAATATATTGATGCAAAGTAAATATAACAATAATATTATTATATATGATGATATTATGTATTTAAATAATGACATTATTTATTTATATTATGATTATATCAGTTATACATTTTTATATTTTATCATTAATTTTTTATTTATAATATATTAATATGTATTTTTTGTTGGGTAGTAGGCCAAAGCCAATATTAATCATTATTATTTGTTGTGATCAATTATTATTTATTAAGCTTGGGTAGACTTGATCCCAAGACCTCCCAGATAAGAGGTTCACAATTTACCATTATGTTGTAGGCTCTTGCCTTGTAATATTTTAATATATTTACATATCATATTATTTTAAAAAATATTTTAATAATATACTATAAGTAGAGTATGTTGAGTGTTCTTTAATTTTTATTTTATCATCAATTATTGTTTGTTTTTCAAATTGGGGACATCAAAACAAGGGACATGATAGAGTAAGATCCTCAACGGTTGCATCCTAGTTGGCACACTCAAGGGTTACGTCCCAAAGCTTCACTACCCCATCCTTGTAGTTTGGAGTCTTATAGGAGATGTAAGTTATGAATATAAACCAAGTCTGCACTTTTATATGAACCCAACTGGTTATGCTTTATTGAGTGGATAAAGGTGTATGTACTCCAATTCCATTCAGTGGCTGAAAAACTTGCAACCTGGACAGTTTCACGAAATAAAAAATCAAAATGCGAAGTAATTTGAACAATGTTAGTACTAAATTGTAAAATACAAGTGGTAACAAAAAAAAAAAAAAAACTTGTGAGAGGATCTTGATTGCAATTGGTTAGAGGAATGCAAATGTTTGACCATGGAGGTAACACCATGTGGTAGCTTCCATTTCGTATTGGTCATTAATAACAAATCGGGTCTCAACAACCCAAGTCAATATCAATATGTCAATAAATATTAAGCAAATTTATATACAATGTGATAATTGCACATGACATGAAATTTATTAAAATTAAATAAATAAACTAAATTTAATAATTTCCTTCAACAACTCCAATTTCGAGAATGTTCTGAATATTGATTGTGACATTTTTTGGTTCCTCTCAAACATCTAGATCTCCTCCCCCTCTTTGTATATTTGTTTCACCCACTCTATTTGAGTGCCAATTTATTGTATCACCAAGTTGAGGGACTATATAGTGCATGATGTCCAAAAAATGTGCTCATAGCGGTTCTCAACCAAAGCACCTATACTCCTACAATTTTTTGCATTTTCTATGATTACTTGGACCACATTCTCACTACCCACCATCTATGGACACAATGAGATTCTTGGAAATGAACTATCATCTTTCACTTCCCCTTCACAATCAATTGGCTTTAAAAACTTTGCCCCTTTTGGGGACACTACAATAACATTAATCAATAGACGGTTTGTGGTATCTTTCCGTCCATCAGAAATAATAGAAACACCTGAATCAATCAAAGAATCTCTAATTGGTTGAAGGGATGTCTCTATAGTATATCACTCCTTGCAACAAGGTGGTATGCACCTTTTCATACCGAAGACTTGTGAAACCAATTGGTGCACTATTGATTGCCTTTGCCATTTCGTTCCACTATGGTGATCTCACCAAGCTGAAAGGAAGACCATTGACGTAGAGGCAACACCCAATTTCTTCTTCAGCAATGTTTTTCGCCTCCATTTAAGTGTCTTGTCCAATGAACCTCTTTTGTGGGTTGTAATTTATACTTCTTCCACTTCTGATATAGGCAAGAATGAATGTTTGGAGGTTGCAACTGATTCACTGATAGATGCATCTTTTTCTTTGTGGATGGAACATCATTAGAAGTTTGTATTGATCTTTGAACCAATCTATCAGCCTCTTGTTCTTTTACAAATGCTGCTATTTGTACATGAGACAACCTCTTCTTATCTTTGCCTTTTCACATTCCCATCCCTTTACTAGTAGGGCCCATAAAGTGAAGTTTGACTCAATAATATGAGCTATTTTTTGGTTTATCATCACAATAATGACACTTATATGCCCCACCCCTTGCAACTTGTGAAATTCTTGTGGTATGTCTCCTTAAAGGAGATGCTTATGGTGGTTTCACTCCCTTATGATTGAACATTCACTACCAACCATTCTTGCAATTTGATTTCTTGCTATTATAAGAAATTTAAAAAAATTAAATTAGAAAAAACTAAGAAATACAAGCATACAAGTGCAAAAAAAGATACTAAAATATTATAATAGAGAGCTAAACTTGTTTCTTTCTTTCTTAAAAAAATTGAAATATATCATCCCAAATTGGAAAAAATTCATCAAAATCTTAAAAACATTCATTCGAAGACTCAAGAATGGTGTCAAATGCGTACTTTAGACGCTTAGATTCCCTTTGTGGAAGCTATTTGGCACTCCATGAATGATCCTCTTCGAAAATAATCACTTGCTCTTTGAATTGCCAAAATGGACTACCCTTTGAAATGCCAAAATGAAGACCAAATGAGAAGAGAGCAGAAATGGTATGTTAAAAAAATGAATGACCTCTTTTAGGGCCGTTTTAGGGTTTTGTGAAAAAATAAAAATAAAAAAAACGCTTATTAGCACATGCTTTAAGTGAAAATTTTCACTTTTAAAAAGTTTTTGCAATTGTTTTTGTGTTCTGTGAATCCAAATGTGCATGGGCGTGCACAGGAGCACTTTTTCTACTTGTGGGTGGACTGAGCACATGCTTTAAGTGAAAATTTTCACTTTTAAAAAGTTTTTGCAATTTTTTTTGTTTTGTGCATCCAAATGTGTATGGGTGCGCACATGGAGCACTTTTTCTCCTTGTGTGTGGATTGAGATGCGCATCCTTGCACACCCACAAGGTGCAAAAGCACTTGTACTCATGTGCACCACGCACTAGTATCCTTGTCTGTGCACATCATAACCCACATCTAGGCCTTGTGATAGCACACTCGGTAAAGTAAGTTTTAAGATAAAGAGATCTAAACCAAAAAATTAAAGCATTAGGGTTGATGAGGTTAATTTAATTTATTTTAATATCATTTTGGGTGGTCGAATGGGTGAATATAAAGTTTTTTTAAAAAATGTATTTTCTTGTGGTCAAAGGTCTAGAGTATTTTGTGGAAAGCCAAACAATAGAATTTATGATAGAAAATTTGTGTGGATGAGGAACTTTATCAGCTTAACTGTTTTGGTTATTTTTGTGTTTAAGAGTACACGAAGAATCAAAGAGGTGATAAAACTTAAACAGATATAATAAGACAATACATCCATAAAAAGATGTGACCACAAATATTAAGTGTTAGGTAATTCAGGGTTTAGATATCTCTCAAGTTTTAGTAAGGCTGTATAAGTTTAGATTTTCTCTTATATTCATAAAATTGAGATGTACACTAACATGAAATTAGAATCCAATTTATTTTGCATGCCATTTTTTGGAATGTTAATATAATATGCATGCAAAACAATTAATAGAATTTTTCTATGGGTGTTCATCAAGCCTATCATGACTTTACATGAAATGATATTCCTCTTATGAAATATTTATTTAGTTCTTTTTGATGTATTTATTATTAACTACTGAATGTAAAATTATTGTAAATGATGTGCTCCAACTTCCAAGTTATGAGGTAGAAATGGAAAAGGGATGTAAAAAATGTTTCCAACATATAGGTATGGCGATTATTTGGTGTGTGTTTGATAGAAATGAGTATCAAAAGGTGGTATTAACAATTGAGAGGTAAAAATAAAAGTAAGGGTATTATTTAGTATCCTATGATTAAACATGATAGGGCATAAGTTTACTGAATGCCTTATGAGAACATGTAATTTCTGTATTTTGCCTTTCTTTTGTCGGTATTCATTTTTTAAATATTTAGTGGTCATCTCTTTTGATTTATTTAACTGTGACTTTTTTTTGATTGAGCTGGATTCAAAGTTACCAATCATCTTAACTTTGTATTTAGACATTGAAACTTAAACCTTTCTCTTTGAATGCACAATACATCTTGGAGACCATTTCCTAACTTGAATATGTAACTATTTTTAAAGTTTATCAAGGATAAGGCAGGACATGTGAAGTCCATGAGAACTGTCTTGATCTCTGAATACAATTAATTTTTTCATTCCCCGCAAGTTAAAAGATTTGGATTGGGATCTTTTTTTTTTTTTTTGATCTTTGTTACCCTCCCTGTAAAATCAGGAGAAAATTATGCATCCAGAGCAATAACAAAAGAAAGTGCATTGGGGTAGATCTTGAGAATAGATTTTCTTAGAGCTTTGGTTTCGTGCAACTTATTACTAATTGTTCTGTTTTAAATTTTAAAAATTGCATGTGAGCTTGCTAGATAGAAGGTTTTGTGATTTTGGCATTGAAGTTTTCTTGACATGTAGAGTGGATCTGTATAGCTGTAATCATATCCGTTGTACCAAACAAATGCATGTAAAATGTGAATCTATCCAATGCACTGTTGGTTTTTCATTGCATATGCTAACCTTGACTCCAAAGCCCTAATCAGACTGTCAAAAGTCAATTATTGGAAAGAAACTTGATATATAAGTGATGCATTAGTTTTTAATTTTGTGTGCTATGTTGAACATTGGGTCATAAGATAGCTAGTTTTACTTTTTAGACAATTAATTGTACTGTTGTACATGCCGTAGGTGTTTCCATTTTAAGTTCGAGTTTCAAACTTGTTCTTTGACTGGTGACTTAAGTAAGCAGACACATCTGCTTTTAATCATCAGAATTAAAAGAGAATGTTTTGCAAAGAGACCTTCAACAATTATATCCTGCCAGCTATCCAAAATCATAAGGTACTAACAAAGTTAATTTTTAGGTCACAGTCAAGACAACAATTTGGCGTAAGAGAGATCCCTTGTGAAAGTTCATCAAGGATTATTTTTTTATATAAATCTATGTATTGCTTATATATTGTACCTCTAGATTCAACATCATGAACAATCTGAGGAATAAACAAATCTTGTGTATCTTCCTACAACCAGATTTAATTTTGTTTCTATATTGGGATGTCATAACATTTGTATTGGTATGGTAAAATACTATATTACATGTGTATGGAACTATACATTAGGAATTTAACAAAAGGAACAGCCATAGAATCTGCAGGAAGCAGGATTTCTGAAACCAGAAAGCCTCCTTCAGAATTGAAGTCAACCAGATCATGCATATCAATTCCATTAAAAAAAGATCACATCAAAAGATTAAGGCAGCATAATTGTTGTATCAGCCCTATTGGGTAACCAAAAAGTACGCACCTCACCAAAACTAGTGAGGTTCTCTGATGTGAGGTATGCATGGGGCAATCACAGTATTTTACTTTCCATTAATTCCACCATCCTCTTCTAAATCTTACAATTAGAAAAGTAGATTAAGCCAGTGGTCAACTCAGCTTATACCTTGGTCAGAAATTCTTCACCTGTTTGCTTGATACCTCACACAATGAAACAAAATCCCTTACTCAAACCATCAATTTCTCTATCAAGGGTTTGTTCTTCCAATAACTAGTGAATGACCCCTTGTCTCTATTATCAAGGGACTAAAGGATCTTAGAATTGGTGCCCCCATAACATTGTTTAATAGAAACAGTTTGGCTAGCTTTATTGAGACCAACTTTACTACATTCTTCCATGACATGATTAGTCTTAATGCCAATATTGAGGGTAAATCAGAATTTTAACTGCCAAATGGATTGCTTTTTCCAGTTATCTCTAAATTAATTTTAGCCTAAACCATTGAGTGAAGATCCTAATTGATTGATTGCTAGTTACTTTGATGCTAACCCAATCACTGGAGAAGGGTCAGTACAAATTAGTACTAGTAAAAAGGTCATGTTTATCTTTAGAAAAATGGCACAATGATGCAAACTGGAGTTATATAAGCTTTTGGCATGTTCATAGGAATACAATAAATTCAGTAGACAAAGCAGGGTTCTGGTTGTGTGGACTATTTTGATTTCTTTAAGAAGGGAGTGAGTGATAAGGTTAGGGATCATTAGGCTCGTACAGTCCACAATAGTGATGTGAACAAATGTTTGGATTTAGCTTTGTACCAATTTACAATATCACTGTTTTGGATCACACTCTGTGATCATTGTTGGGAGAAAAAAATTAGAGAAAAAGAGTTTGTGCAGAATCTAAATTGAAGTTATGAAATGACAGAAATCCTTAAGGCTAATTGCACAAATAAGAAAAGATATAATATACAACTGAAGATTAGACCATATTCTGAAAGCACTTTGTAAATGGAAGAGTTAGCCACCACAAGGTGGAGGTTTTCTTGCACAAAAAGTATTAAGACACATTTGCTTTTGAAAATTTCCTATGGAGATGAGTTGATTGTCTGGAATTTGGTGTCTTGACTTTTTAGCTTTCATATATACATATGGATGAAGTTGGTATTGTTGTTCCTTTCCACGGCATTTATTAATTACTTTTTGATGTTCATATGCCAAACAAGAGTTCATGCTCATATTAATCAACTTATAGTAAATTGAAGAAGACTTCTATTCCTCTGTATTTACGACATCTATAGTGTTTATTTTCTTCTATGATTGGCAGATTGTATGCCTGAGTAACGTTGTTGATCACAGAGGTTATTTTTTCTGTGCAGTTTGGAGCTAAAATATGTCTTCTTACTTCATTTAGAGACACTTGCTTCATTGAGATCATTCCACAGCAACAGACTCCAATAAGAGGTGAGGTTTCTGGAAGGCTTTCAGAATTATGATAAGTATCCCTCATAGAGTCAACTTTGAAATAATTTAATAGAGGTTTGTTTAGATTAGTGAACCAAAACATGCGTGGAGTTCTGGCCAAAGCTGCACAATTAGTTTTTTTATTCTGTAAATTCATTTATGAAGATTATTAATTCTTTTTGAGGAATATGGAGAAAGTAGCAAAAAGCCCAGATGTGTTAATTTAAGAAAATATAACAGAAGACACAGACTTTGAGTCCAATTTGAAAAGTAACACCTGTAAACAATGTGAAAAAGTGAACTATAAATTCCTAAACTGCAAACCAAACACCACTGTGAACTATTTGGTGGAGTTCTGGTTTATTGACTTCTCTTCTAGTTTGCTGGGTTCTTGGGGCTTGGGCGCTATTGCAGGACAAGGGGCCTGGGTTCAGGACTGGGATCTGGTTAAAGTACTGAGGGCAGCAGGGACATGTCCTGGCCATCCTATCGGTGCTCTCAACAGGATTTAAAAAAAATCTAAAAGTATTATGATTTTCATCATACTTTGCAGGTACAAGACAAGTTGTTGATAAAGGTAATACAACCTGGCATCAGCCCCGAAGAATTGTCCAAATGAGAGGGATGGTTTGCAAGAGAGCTCACTTTGATGTCATGTATGCAACATAAGGATTTAGTCAAGGTTTATGCTACTGGTTTTTTTCACAGCGAGTAGCTTTCCTTTTGTGTGGAGATGCATATTCGAACCAACCTACAAGACTGGCCAGAGGCTTACACAAGCTTGACATGGCCTCTATTATTTGTTTATATATAGACATATACATATACATAGACATATACATATACATATACATATACATACACACACACACACATACCTAGGGAAAAAAATTTCTGTACAGCATAGCTGCATACCCAATGTTTGAACTAGTACCTGTACCAGCAACTTAGCTTTACTTCATGTATTTTGAATTTTTACATATTGCGAGCATGTTGCTCATGCTATAATTGGAGAATCGCTAAATTAGGTAGGAATTAGTTGGCTATTTGGAGAGGTTCTAGAGGAACTATCTGCTTGCTAGAAATGTCCCATTAAAGTAATATTGTTAGATTTACTATGATGGGCATGTAAGCAACTTTCTTTCAAGTCAGTTTTTAGTTACTTTCTGTTCTTTAAGTTGTTTAATTAGTTTAGTAACTTTCTATTCCGTCTTTAGTTCTCAATCATTTCCTTCATGGAAAGATCTTCTAATTGCTTATTTAAGGAATATTTCTCCCCTTTGTTTAACACTGAATATCAATCAATTATAATTTCATGTTCAACCTGTTCCCCTTCATATGAAATTACAGCATTGTGGATTGGTCCAGCAGTTGTGCTGCCTGAAGATGTCCTTGGTTTTGTTTCCAACTTGAGTTTTCAGTACAAGTGGCAATGTTGGTTTCCAACCTTAGCCTTCAGATTTGTATTCATTGGCTCTTTGTTTCTGTCAAGGGTTTGTCTCCTTGAATGGCTTTTATATTTTTTTCTCTATTATGACTAGGCTTTACCAACCTTTTCTATAGGTCCAATTCATTTTTCGGCCTTTAGTTTATCGGTTACATTCTTAGTCAAGTTTTCAGCTTCAAGGGTTTTTCCTTTAACCTAATGCTTTTCTATTCATGTACAAATCAGTCCCATTGTCATTTCATTCATTGGCATAAGATTTCTTTTTTCTATAGGGAGTTTCTTTTTAATTATTAGTTTCTGGTTGTCTTGCAGTATTTGTTTTCTAGAAAGATATAAATATTTGTATTTTCAAGCCATAATTCACTTTTGTTGTGAAATTTAAGATGCTACTGTTTTGTTGATCAACACATCGCTGGCACATTATTAGTGTAACCAATTTTGGTCCAAAACAATTGGAACATCTTGAATGAGCCCTATTTAGCTCATGGGGTGAAGTTGTCAATTGGACCATATTATGTGGGCACATATAGGGTTTACAACTGAATAACCAGTGACAGATTTACGGTTCCAAGTGAAACAACATCATTAACTCAGTAACAATAGCATCTATGATATGATCCATAGGGTTTTACTTTTGTTTTCTCAATAAAATCTAACCTGATAAATTAAAACCATAGGTCTGCAACCTAACTGTTAGTGTTATAAACCTAATTTATAATTTCACCATTCACAAAGATGTAGAAAGAGAACTTGGTTATCATACACTTTTGCAAATAGGCAATAATTAACAGTCTCAAAATGCATTAAAATCCGAGCATGGAAGTACATAATATATTGCTGTTGGCACAGCTTTGAGGAATGCTGACAATATTCTACCCAATTCAGTTGTGATTTCCTAAGGGTTTCACCCTGCTGGACTCCTAGAAGGTAAAACTAGATGCACAATGATACAATTGCTCCAGTGGAAGGAGAGCTGCGCTCCAAAATGAGGGATTGAGGCATGCAATCCTTGATCAGTTGCTTCTCTAATTTGCATCCTTTATGCAGGATGATGATCTGAGTTCAATTCTGAGTTGTAAATTAGTTTCTTGTTGGAAATTGGCAAGTACTCTTAATTTCTAAGTCAACTTTGTCTTGCAAATCTAGCTGCACAAGTCTCCTATGCCATCCAGTGACAAGCCCTTGACTCTGGCAGATCTTTATTTTAGACCTCCCAGGATTGCTACGTGGCAAACTTCAGGCCCCTTATCACCTGATGGCGTTTGCATCCTGAAAGTGCGACAAAATGGTTAAATATTTTCCAGATTCTAGCCTGCCTTCAGGAACCTCCAAAAGCAAATAAGTGCACAGCCCAGCTAGGCACCTGAGTTGAAATTTTATTTTGGGCACCCACTTTAGCATTTAAAATTCTAATTTAAAAGTGTTTCTTTAATATTTAATGGTTATTAATTATCACATGTACAAACTTAGTATTTAAAAACATCTAAGTTACCGATTTGGGTGCAGATTTTGAAGTGGATTCCGGAAGCGGATATGGGATGCGGGAATTTTTTTTCTTTTTTGGATGCGGATGTGGGAGGAAGTGCATATATATATATATAATACATGCCTAGATTGTTATCCCCTTATTTAGACAAACCAGCCGAGGGTTCACCTTAAACGGCATAGAATGTGAAAGTCTGAGGAACTAATTTAGTTTTACTTTCTAATTTTCTCTAAATAAATACCCGCAATAGAACAACAATGGCATTAATTATTTAAATACATATGAAGTTAGACGACTGTCAAGTCATAATCAGGCCAAATCTTGATTCCCCTGGCGACCTTGCTGATATTAGCAGCTGCGATATACACAAAATCTTCTTGCAAAGGCCAAGTGTTGAGCACATATGCTCATGTTATATTCTCCTCCGTCAATCACATGAAAAAGGAATGAGCCCCCGTGGCCGCTCCCTTGTGCTGAAAGCTTCAAATCTTGCCAATGTCATCTACATTGACAAACACAAAGAGTCCCCTCGAGTGGTTGAACGGAACATCCCCTTTCAGAGACTTCTTTTCAGGCATTGCCACATTTAGCATGGTGTACACCGCATACTCCCACAAAACTGCCAGATGCTGAAGTCCGTCGATATGTTCGACAAATTTGACAATGTCACCAGCGCTTCCCACCCAGCCGACAGCGAAATCCAGGCCACTATAATACAAGTTGCCGTAGTTTGCGTTTACGCATTCGGAAGCCTATGGCTGGCTTTTGGGAAGCCTCCGCAGGGCATCTGGATGCATCCGGAATCCATCCGCATCAGCTTCTGAATCCATTGCTCAGGCAGATGAATGGGTATCCTAGAAAAACACTTTTACAAATAAAGTGCTACATGTTGGACTCAGGAAGCAAGGGATATGATAGTCCTCCAAGCAATTAAAAAATCTACACCCCTTCTCAAATTAATGGAAGATTCGTCCATTTCACCAAATACTCTAGAATGACTTTGTTCCATAGCTTTTCTTCCCTCATTTTGATGATAGCATTGGGCTCCAAGACCAGTTTCCCTTCATCATCAATTAGGGGCAGCTCCAATGAAGGAATAACCTGCTATCGAAGGGCATTCTCAAGGCATGACTTTGAAAATGTTATGAATCTTAACGTTCTCTGTTAGTTTTAGCTCATACGTAACCTCATGATCCTCCTTATGATCTTGTAAGGCCTGTAAAGTTGTGGCTTAAGATTTCTGCACCATTTCTTTTGAGGGCAGATTGTATATAGGGTTGCAGCCCCAAGAAAGCCATGTTTCTCCCCTCAAAACCCTCTCTATTCGGTGGCAATCAGCATACATCTTTTGCTAGTTTTGGGACTACTATAGATTATCTTTGAGCACATTTACAATATCTTGGTTTTGTTGAACCAAATCTGTAGATCCAGGATGAAAGAATCAAATCCATGAATGAAATAACATCATAATAATATAGTGCATTGAAAGGGGTTATAGACTGTCACACCCTATCAACACTATCAGATTTTGTTAGAATTAGTAATCTTTCCTTGGTTGTATTTATTTAATTTGGGATAAACCAAGGTATCCCTCATGTATTTTGTCCTCTAGTCCACATGTGAGGACATGTCATTTACTTGTCCTCTTGTCCATGTGTGAGGTCAACTCATTTTTGTAATTTCTTTATTAAGGAAAATAGTTTATTCCTCCTTAAGAGGATTATGACACATGTTAGGCACACACTTATGAATATGGCAATCATTCACATGGGAGTTACTAAATAACTCCTCTTTCTCATCTCTATATAAGAGATGCTCCTCTCTCATTCTATAACACTCACTCACTATGTAGTGCTTGTAATGAGCTTCTCTCTCTCTCTAGGCATTTGCCTCATTCATTTAATTCACAAGGGGTTTTTTTTGCTTTCTCCTTTCAAAATCTCTCTATCTCCTTTTGTGTTGATACTTGGAAAGCTCTCATTGGTTTATGGTAATTATATTCATATCAAACTCTCTTGGATTTTTTTCATTTCATTTTGGTAATATTCTTACGGATTTCCACAAATCAAGGTCAATGTATTTTCTTACATTTGGGGTTCAATTGTGTAAGAAGTTTTACACAATTGAGCTCAGGAAAAGGAAAATACAGGAGCTAAAATCATAGATGTGGTCAGCAGAAGTGTAGAAATAACTGCCAAGGTAAAACCACTTAACCCAAACTATTTGTTGCCTTGTAATATAGTTCCTCAATATCCTTCTATCCCGTTGGTCACAATTTCCATTTGCCTTTTAGTTTGTGGGTGGTAGCTAGTGCTTGGGGTCAACTTTGCAACTGTCATGGAAAGAGTTCTTTTTAAAACAAACTGATAAATTTGTTGTCCTTGTCACTTACCATATTCCTTAGCAGTCCATGAATTCTAATAATCTGTTTAAAAAACAAATCATCCACTTGTGGAGCCCTCTATACTGAAGATATAGCATGAAAATGAGCATATTTAGTGATCTATCATTAACCACATAGATACAATATTTACTTTAAACCCTTGGGATTTCCGTGATCAAATCCATGGCGATGCTGTCCTATTTCTGGCTTGGAATGGGCAGAGGCTGCAACAAACCAGCTGGAAATATATGCTTTGCTTTGTTGTGTTGACAAGCAAAACACTCCCTAACTTGCTTTAGAACATTACTTTTAGTCCCTTCCATGAAAAACGTTCCCTTACCTGTTTGTATGTCTTGTAGTACCTTGGATGACTTATAAGTTGTGTCATGGCATGCCCTCAAAATTTTCTCCTTCACTATGATTCCAATACAAGATATGCCCAATCCTTACATTGAATGAGCTCAACCACTGCTTTGTACCTGTCATCTTCTAGCTTTCCTTCCAAAATGTCTATAACAAATGTTTTCTTGGCATATTCAGCTATTATCGAAACCTTCAAATAAGCTATTATTGTGGCCATCTCCCTATAAAGCTTCTGTTGTTATTGGTGTCCAATAAGGCTTTCATGCTTATATGCATTATATGTTTATCATTATCACACACTTACCAAAGTTAAGTCATGACTTCATCATGACCTAACATTTTTTCACAAAAAATATGGTATGGATTTTTTAAAATCACATGGTGTCATAGCAAAAGAAAGCAAAGATAGAAAACATAACTCGAATCAGTATATCATGTTTTAGCCAAACAAGGTCGTACTTAAGTACGTATAATGGTTTGGTTACCATGGGAAGTTCCCTGGTTGTTGTCAATTGCATAAATGGATTGTATCTTCATTATAAACATAATATATCTTTATACAAAAACCTAATTTACCAATTCGGATGCAGATCCAGGAGCGGAGGTGGGAAGCGGATATAGGATGCGAGATTTTTCTTTTTTGGGTACAGATGCGTTTGGAAACGTGTGCGTGCGTGCGTGCGTGCATGTATAATATTAATATATATGCAAAGAATTTAAGAAACTTATAAATACAAGATCTTAGAAGCTAAGAAATATACAAATATACATCATTTGAGAGTATCATGTGATACTTCACCATTGATCAAGATTCATGATATTTCATATGTCAATTAAGTAGTTCAAACTTCAAACTAAAACTTCACAGGCACAAATATTCACAATGAAATTCACTCAAGTTTTAGACTCCAAACTACAAAATAAAAAATACCTCAAGGAAAATCCGTATGCACCAAAATATTATTAATATATAAAGCTCAGCATGTAGTTGGAGATCCCTGAAAAGAAGCTCGTCAGAAACAAAAAGTCCAAATCTATTCATAGTATTGGTAAGGTAGAGGGCCTAGCCAATTGTAACGATGGCTGTTAATGGATAGCCAGCTTTGCACTTTCTGTTAATTGTGATTTTGATCAAACAACTAAAGCAAATGATTCAGCATTTGTCACCTATCATTAATTTTCGTAAGAAGGCTAGGACAAAATAAATGACACAACAGAAACACATATTTCTTCTAATGCAGACCACAATCTAATGCCAGTTTCAAAAGTTACTATTTCTGTGTGGATGCTGACGGAAGCTCCTGGTTGCCCTGTGGGTGCCACCTGGATGCCACTCACAGGCACTCGGATGCGTCCGGATGCCTGAAACAGGCATCTGTGCGCATCTGGGTGCCTGTGAGTGGCATCCTGGTGGCATCCACAGGGCACCTGTCCACCTCCTGGCTTCCGCACGCATCTGCTTCAGTAATCCATTCATTCCAGGCAAGTATCGGTATTTAAGACAAAAACAATAGAGTTATAATAGGACTGTATGAAGATGTTGCTCAAAGAAAGTCATTAATTCTGGATAGAATGGGTAAGACTGTTGAATTTTAATTAGAACAAAGGATTGAACACAAATAACTATGCAGAGATCCTTTTAATACATGCAAAGGGGTTTAGTATGATTTCAGCATGGGCATAATTGATCAGGATGTTTGGAGAAACTTTGTGGCCATCATCATATTGGTCAAGCTACATGTATCAGCAAATGGCAGCTAGAATATACTACGATAAGATTGATGACACCCTGTGAGCAATGCAAAAAAGTATGAGCCTGGAACAGGTGATAAGAAATTACAATGCCATGTCTAATATTCTCTCTAAGCAATCTGTGCAGTTTGACCTTGCTAAGCAATAAAACATGTAAACAATAGCTTTCATGCATTAGACCTTTGGATTTTTTGTTAGAACCTTGATGATCTGTGGAACAAACAATTCCATTGAAAGGTTGGCAAAGAATGTTCAGTAGCTTTATTGGCACATATCTGATTGTTTTTACATTGAGAAATGTTTCGTACATTTGGAAGGAAGGATTTTAACATAGTAAGTTACACAACAGATTTATTTCACATTGAAGGTAGCTTTCACATTATTCCATGTTAATTACAATTATCCAAAAAGAGTTTGTCTGTGTTGTTAGCATGCTTCTCATTGCTATTTTATAGTGTTCAGTGTTACTTCGCTATTATACTAAAATTTACAAGGTGCTTTGATATGTACACAGAAGTTTGGCTGAGCTTCTGGTCTGAAGTACATTACAATTCTCTATATGAAGCTGGAGGTAAGTTATGCTTTGGATGAAGTATTATTAAATAAATTTCTTTGACCTGATTGCGCATTGGATTTGAATGCCTTGTCAAATTAATTTGGGTGATGTAAAAAGTGAATGTGCTTCTGAGTCGAATGCAGTCACAATTTTGTAAGCTCAATTTGTCTTTTTCTGTGCTACCCTTGCAGAAGGCCTTCCTAATGCCATTACATGTTGTAAACATTTAAGCTTCATCTTTTGTTTTCGGATTAGGCATATTTTTAATGCTGACAGTTCTGCTTGTTTATCATTTCAACAGAAGTTCCATATAGGGTGCCGAAGAAGAAACATTGGTTGTTTTAGTGAATTTCAATATGCCTTTTCCAAGTTTTAACTGGGGAGAAAGATTGCTTGGGAAGCATGCTGCTTAATTCATGGGGCATTTATTTTTTGACAACGAAACTTACGAATTTGGTTATTCCATTGCCTGAATTGTTCTGTACTATTTGAGGTTTTCGATGTATATTAATGACACTAAACAAGGCTTGTGCAAAGCATCATGATTTTTCATTGTAAATAGGCTTTGCTAATCTGACAAAAAGAAAAGGTTTTCAAAATTTCACCCTTGTCATTTTCCCTACGATTATGAGATCTCAAAATTCAGTTTTTAAGAGAGGGTACTCACTGTTTAAAGATTAAATAGCAATACAAATAAATTAGCCCTTATACTATTTGATAAATGCTGAAATCAACAAACAATATTTGTTATAAATATCAATGCCTCTCTCTCTCTCTCTCTCTCTCTCTCTCTATATATATATATATATATATATATGTACTTTCCATTTGATACCATATCACATTACACTAATCAACAACATATATAAACTGAAATGAGAGACTTAATATTCCACTCGAAGGTCTCTCTTCAATTTCCAAATACAAGACTCTTCATGTTTCCAAATGCATTACTCTTCACATGACGCATCTTTTCATGTGACATTATTGTTGACACAATAAAGAGGTATTTTTCCAATAGCAAAATTAGAGATAAATATCTATATCGCAACTACAATCTTCAACACCATCTCTTAGCAAGAGATAAATCTTTAGCATGACAGAGACACATAGCTGCAACCAAAAATGTCAATGATAAATCCATTACATAGATTCTCATCAAAACATGTTGTCTCAACATAACATAATTCACTATATAAGTTTTAGGGTTTGACAGATCCAAAACAATATAAGAATAAACAGTTATATGCAGAAACAAAAGAAAACAAAAGAACACAAATAACACATTAAATGTGGTTCACCCCAAAACTTGGGCTACATCCACCTACACAGCGTTCAACCTTTCTATTAGCTGGAAAAAACATACACCAACATTCCAATGGATTATGCATCTTAGCAACTTATAATGATGTTTTAAGGTAACCTGTAAAATCGACCATTTTAGGGTTTTACAATGTTGTCGGTTTTTTTTTCCAAAAAAGCACAACATCAACACTCACAATATGATCAGTTGCCACAATATCAACAATCTCTCACTTGGAGACTGATCAGGCTCCACACCAAAACAATCTTCCACTTGGAGACTGAAACCAGACGACAATGTAGTATGTGCAACTCCCACTGGATAAAAGACTTTGATGTGTATTACCTCCACTATTCCCAATCAAGAAGCCCAATAGAAGCTGAGCAAGAAACCAACTTCTCCTTGGGGGCTGCCTTTGTGAACACGTCTGTAGAATTTTCACTTGTGTGAATCTTTTCAAGTCGCAATTGGCCATCCTCCAAAATAGCCCTTATAAAATGGTACCTGAGTTGTATGTGCTTTGTCCTTGAATGAATAACATAATTCTTTGCAAGATGAATGGCACTTCGGCTATCACTGTACAATGGGCGATCTTCTTGCTTCTAACCCAATTCCTCTAGAAAACATTGTAACCAAATCATGTCCTTGTTAGCTTCCGTAGCAATTACATACTAAGCTTCAGTGGTTGAAAGTGCATTAACCTTCTGCAATCTAGAAATCCAATTGATTGTAGTGCCCCCTACAGTGAAGACATGCCTTGTAGTACTCCTCCTTGTATCAATATCTCTTGCCGGATCAGAGTCAACAAATCCACTCAAAGCAAAATTGGATCCTGCGAAACATAATGCCTTTGTAGTAGTACCTTTCAAATAACGAAGAATCCATTTGACAACATTCCAATGTTCCATACCTAGATTGCTCATAGACCTGCTGACAACTCCTATTGCATGAGCATTGCATACATTAGATTGCCAACAACTGATGAATATATGATGTTAGACATTTTATCTACCTCTTCCTGTGCTTTTAGGCACATTTCCTTAATCAATTTGAAATGACTACCAAAGGTGTACTAATTGCTTTTGCATCTTGCATATTAAATCTTTTAAACACCTTTGTATACTCTGTTTTTCCCGTCCCATGTAATCCTCGTACCAAGGATTTGCTTAGACCTAAATCCTTCATAGCAAATGACATTACTAATTTCTATTTAAGTTCATTTATTTATTGCAAATTTGACCCAACAACAAGTATGTCATCAATGTAGAGTAAAATGATAATCTAACTCCCATTATCCAATCTCTCAAAATATACATAGTGATCAGAATGACATCTATGGTAACCTTGTTCAACTATGAAACTATCAAGTTTTAAATACCATTGTCGAGGTGCCTGCTTTAGGGCATACATACTCTTCCTTAACCTGCACACCAAATTCTCCTTACCCTTGACCTCATATCCCTTCGGTTGCTTCATGCAAATTTCTTCATCCAAATCTCCATGGAGAAAAGCTGTCTTGACATCTAGCTGTTCAAGATGCAAGTCATCTGCAGGCACAAGACATAGTACAGTTCTAACTGAAGTCATTTTTCCAATAGGGTATAATTTTTCATAAAAATATATACCCTTTTTTGTGCAAAACCCTTTACCACAAGTCTAGCCTTATACCTTTTCTTTCCTCCATCTTCCTCCTTCAGCCTATAGACCCATTTGTTAGGCAAGACTATTTTTCTTTTAGGTAAAGGGACTAAGTCCCAAGTCTTATTTTTCAACAAGGAGTCCCATCTCCTCTTTCATGCCCAACTTCCATTGTTGTTTGGCATCCACTTGCATTGCTTCTTCATATTCTTCTAGTTCACCAGAATCAGTCAATAAAATGGAATACATAGGAGAAAGCCTTTCAGGAAGTCTACTTGACCTTGTAGAACGTCTAACACTTATAGGAGTTTGTGGGATAACCTGTTCTTGCGGAGCATCAAGTACCAACGCTTTTCATTTTTAGGAGTCTCACACAACACCACATATTCTTGTTTGACCTATTCATGCTTCTTTTCCTGCAACTGTTCGTTATACATGACCTTCTCATTTAATATAATTTCTCTACTTCTAATTATTTTAAGATTTTCAAAATCCCATAATTGATAATCATAGTCATCTACTCCATATCCAATGAAGGTACATTTTAGAGATTTAACATCAAGCTTGGCTCTATTTTCTTTATCAACATGGACAAATGCTTCACAACCAAAAGTTTTCAAAAATGAATAATTAACTTTTTTTCTAGTCCATGCTTCCTTTGGAATACCACCATCCAAAGGGGCTGAAGGTCCTCTATTTATCAAATAAACAACAATGTTTACAACATTTTCCCATAAATGAAGAGGCATACCAACATGCAATCTCATGCTCGTTGCACATTCCATGATTGTCCTATTCATTCTTTCGGACATCCCATTTTCTTGTGGGGTTCTTGGAATTGTCTTCTACCTTCGAATTCCATTAATAGAACAACAATCTTCCAAGGTTGTACTGCAATACTCACCTCCATTATCGAATTTGGGACACTTCAACTTCTTTCCTGTCTCATTTTCAACCAAAGTTTTCCATTTTTTAAATGTTTCAAAAACATTAGATTTTTGTTTCAAGAATTATACCCATGTTTTCTTAGTTGAATCATCTATAAAAATAATATAATAATGAGAGCCACCAAGAGATGGTACCTGAGATGGTCCCTATACATTTGAATGCACTAGCTCTAACTTCTCACTCTTCTTTTCTTTCCCAACTCTGAGAAATCCAACTCTTTTTTGTTTGTCATAAACACAATTTTCACAGAACTCTAAATTGATATTTTTTAGTCTTGGCAATAGATTTTTAGAGTGAAGGATTTTCATCTCTTTCTCACTCACGTGCCCAAGCCTATGGTACCATATTTTTGAATCTGTTCTTGCAACATCTATTTTAGTAGCTTTCCTTGCATTAACATTATTAGTAGCAACTAAGGTAGAATACATGTTATTAGTCCACAAATATAATGTGCCTACCTTTGCACCTTTAGCTACTATTGATGAGCCTTTAGTGACCTTCCAAATATTGTCTGAAAACATGACTATATAGCCTTCACTACCCAGTTGTCTTGCATAAATTAAATTTCTTCTTAAATTAGGGACATACTTTACCTCTTGCAGTATCCAGTCATTTCCGTTTGGCAACTTGATCTTTATTGTTCCTTTCTCAACAATAGGACATGGCTCATCATCACCCAAATAGACCTATCCAAAATTACCTTGAACATAATCTTGAAAATATATTCTATGGTGTGTAGCATGAAATGAAGCCCCAAAATCTATTAGCCAGGAATCGTTAACGTTATCCAAATATAAGATTAAAGCATCTTGTAAAGTATTACTTTCAACAATAGCTTCCTTACTGTCATCTTCATTTTTATCTCCTTGTTTATTTTTCCGAGACCAACAATCTTTCTTCAGGTGACTAGGCTTTCCATAGAATCAACAATCTTTCTTTCCTTTAGATTGAGAATGTCCTTTCTTTGACTTCCCTCATGACATTTCATGTGAAGGCCCTTTTCCTTTTTCCCTTGTTCTTCCTCTATTCTCTACATTTAAAGTGGAGCCCGATGAGGTCAAAGTTTCACCTGTGCTTTTCTATTGCATTTCCTTGTTTAGGATAACACCAACAACTTCATCAAGTTTCAAAATATTTGAACTAGAGTTAGAGTTACTTACAACCATAACCAAGCTATTCCAGCTTTCTAGCAAAGAACATAAGATTAGGAGAGCCCTAACCTCTTTATTGAATGAAATTTGTACGAATGGCAATTGATTGGTGACTGTGTTAAATTCATTTAAATGATTCGCTATAGATCCTACTTCACTCATTTTCATATTAAATAAATGCTTCATAAGAAATACCTTAGTCAAAGTTGAGGGTTTCTCATATAACGTAGCCAATGTCTCCATCAACTCTACTGTCATTTTTGCCTTCGATATGTTGAAAGTTACAGACAATGCAAGGCACAATCGAATAGATCCCAGTGCCTTCCTATCCAAGATCTCCCAATCTTCCTTTGTCATAGTTCCTTGTTTCTTGGTTTTTCCTTTTAATGGCCTCCACAGATCCTTTTGATACAGATAATCTTCCATCTGCATTTTTCAGAACTGGAAATTTTGGCCATTGAATTTATCAATCTTGAATCTGGAATCCTCCATTGCTCCCACTCAAATCTGAAAGTCATGCCAATCTACAACAACAAACCTTGCTCTGATACAAATTGTTAGGGTTTGACAGATCCAAAACAATATAAGAATAAACAGTTAAATGCAGAAACAAAAGAACATATATAACACACAGATTAAACGTGGTTCACCCCAAAACCTGGGCTACATCCACCTACAAAACCTTCAACCTTTATATTATCTAGGAAAAACGTACACCAACATTCTAATGCATTATGCATCTCAGTCGCTTATAATGACGTTTTAGGGCAATCTTAGGGTTTTACAATGTTGTCAATTTTCTTTTCCCAAAAAAAGCACAACATCAACACCCACAACATGATTAGTCGCCACAATATTGACAATCTCCCACTTGGAGACTGATCAGGGTCCACACCAAAACAATAAGCACATAAATTAAAGTTATGGTGTCATACACATGACTTCCACTATGTCTACTCGCACAGGTGGTTCACCATTCTTACTCACAAAGGATGGACTGCGAGCTTTCATCTCAGACTTATCCTAGAGAAGAATGCATTTTCACCATGCCTACTCACAAAGGGTGGTCCACCATACATTCTCGTAGAGGGTTGAACAAAGGTTTTCACCTCATACTTGTCCCTCTATCACATTTAACCTCTCTCCAAAGTTAAAAAAAACCTTGTCTCTAAATGTCGTAAATTCAGTCCCATGGCTACATGCAACATCCTTATGTTCATGAATCTCTCATCATCTCATTGATGTGTCCTTCAATGAAGGGAGGTTAATAAAAACATCAATATATCATGAAGAGATATATAGAGATTAATGCTAAAAGCAATACTATTCGCAGTGCTATACTAGAAATTTTATATTCAAGATATAATCATAGGATACTTATCTCTTTGTGGTATTTTTCCTCTGAATTTATGCAATTTAATTTCCATCGACAACCTCTTCTTATAGATAACTTCTACCAATCTTGCTCAACTTCTACACCAACTATTGTTGTATAACAGTTAGTAGAAGAATATCATTATTTGTTGAATATAAACTGCTCTCTTCTCTCGTAGATAAAATTTGCAAAGATCTAAACTTAAGGATTACACACATAATTTTATACTAAACTTAACAGGTAAACACACTACTGGAAATCACAATCATAAAGTCCAACAAATGAAGGTGACGTGAGATATTTATTTGATTCTCCATCGCTGAACTAAAGGCACCACCTCGTAACTGAAGAGTTCCTTATGAAAGTTCAAAAGACGACGATTATGAAACCCAAACAACATCCTCAAAGAATGAACCAACAATTCCATCACATGAATCGATGACACCTCCAAAATATGAACTGATAAGGTCAAATAAAAGAACGACAAGAAGTCCAAGATGCCATATCGTCTTAAGATGCAATTCATCATACAATGCCAAGTCAAATTATTTATGATCCTCTTCAAAGCACTCTGAGCACAGTGAAAAGTAATAGGTCGAACATGATAAGGGAGAACTGTGTCACAATAAGGCACAACTCGAAGCAAGATCGTTGCAGGTATAGAGAGGCAACAATTTCTAGTCGCAAGGCAAAAGACTATGATGTGAGCCTTGTCCTTGCTCAGAAAGAAATGAGGGCACCAAAGTCTTTACTAGATTTGGGCCATACAGAAAACAAAGGTAAATCCCATTGAGGAGAGGTCTCTACAAAAAAAAGCCTTTGGCATGAAAAATAAATTAGAAATGGGTAACCCAACACCAGAAAATTGTTAGAATGCTCAATGTGGAAAATGTGTTCGATAATGTATTAACCGATTCGAAGACAGACAAGGACAAAGAACTCACAATAATCTACATAGAAGAACTTAAAACCAGAGAAACTCTCTTATGTGGTGATATAAACTGGCTCTAATATTATGTTAATGATTTGTCCAAACAATAATGATAAAAATAATAAGAGAAGTAGAATAAAAATACAAAAAAATAATATGAGATTACCCTCAGAAAACATTTCCACTTAAGGAAAAACTCCAGCCACACTAGAAAATATTTCTTTTATAAATATTCAAGTACAATGCTTTCCTCTTGAAACCATATCACATTACACTAACCAACCACATATATAAATTGAAATGAGAGATTCTTCATATTGCACTTGAAGGTCTCTTCAATTTCCAAATATAAGACTCTTCATGTTTCCAAACATGACTCTTTACGTTACATGTCTTTTTCATATGACATTATTTCAAATATTATCATAAATATCTTCTCAAGCTATTGACACAACATAGAGGCATTTTCTTAATAGCAAAATCAGAGATAAATATATTAACTACAATCTTCAACATAGTGAACTTGGATTAGTCACTTAGGAGTTGTAGAAATTAACATCAATGTCTGGTGTTTTGATAATATAGTTTACTAGATGAAAAAGAATACAAATATAGCAATTGTTTTTAGGTAAAACAATGTTTGAAGGGACCAAGAGACTTATTTACAAAATGTTGTCATTATGATACTCACAACCAACCATGTAATGTCCCACTCAGACATCCTTGGAAACAAGGATAAACAAAGACAAACATATTTTTTTAAAACGTAGATACATGCAACAACAATCAAATTAAAGATTACAGAGATTGCAACAGAAGACTAAACACCAAATTGTTAGAGTAAATAATTAATAATTAATAATTTATTCTATTACTTAAGCTTACTTAGGTAAATGCATTTCATTAATTAGTTGTAGTCTAAGAGTTTGTTATAAGTTGTTGACAATACGAGAGTTTGTTCTCTCCTAAGTCATACTTATCCTCTCACCTTGTTCGAGGACTTTCCACCTCATGTGGATGTATGCTTAGTTGTCACACTTATCTCCTAGCATCTTGTAGCTTGTTCTAGGAGATTCCATGAGGCTTTTATAAGCGGTCTCTCCCTCATTGTATTTCATCAACAACATATCACATTTAGCATATTGTAAATACATGTTTTCTTGTGTTTGCATATTTTCTCTCATGTCCATTTAGGGTTTTTCCCTTGCTCCACGCTCTTCTCTCCTTGGTTTCCCTTTGACAGGTTATTTGCATGCAAGTGATCCTGGGCATCTTCGGAGTTGGATTTCATCAACTCCAACATGGTATCAGAGCCTCCTTGCTGCTGCTTGGTTGAAGCCGTGATTTGGAGTCACAAACCCTAGTTTGTTTGTGCATTTTTCTTCAAATCAGGGGAACAATAATTTTTTGGAGCACTTTGGACCCAAACGGACGCTACCATTGGATTCAGAAGGCCGTTTGCAATCAGGATTCATATAAAACTTTTCGATTTTAGAGATAGAGCTCCGGGAGGCAAAATTTTTTAGCTCAAAAGACCTTCCGTATGGTCGTATGGACGCGCAGGCTTAAATTTTTTTTAAAAAAAGAGTTGCGCAGAGCATGCCACCATGGCTTTGCTCAGTCGCCACCGCGGGGCCGCCCATGCTTCGCTTGCGCCCTGCTGCGAAAGACTACGCCACCCCGGGCTTTGCCGTGGCCCGACCGCCACTCGTTCGCCGCCCTTTGCGGAGCACCACCAGCAGATTCCTCCGCAGCGCCACTCAGCCCTCTGCTCCGCCGGCGATCTCTGCTCCTGCAGCGCTCCTCCGCCGCTTGGCTCCAACTCAACATTGTCCGCAGGTTTTCTGCCACTTGGCACCTCGTGGAGGTGACACGTGGACCTTGCCACGTCACTTGCCACGTCATCATGTCTGCCACGTGGCCTTCTTTTTTGTTGCGATGGCTGATAGACCGTCAATTTTAATGGCGTGAATTGTTGACATCATCATGACATCATCGTTGCATCACCCTTTTGCACCTCTTCTAGGTCCTTTTTGACCTACTTGCGGTTTTTTGGCCATAACTTGAGCATACAGAGGTATTTTTACGATTTGAAAGAAGCGCCAAAAGGCTAGTTCCGAGACGAAGACATTAGTGCAGGTATTTTCAAGTTTTGATACATTGTTGCCTATTTTTTAGTTGAAGTCCGAAGTTGTGTTTTTGACTCTAGCTTGCATATCTTTTGCGTCCCATGTATGTTTTTTGAAAATGTTATATTTTTGGAAATCTGGTTTTGTCATCTTTTAAGAAATGTGGTCTTTTTCTTTAAATTTTGGCCTATGCTCTTTCGATCATGTTTTTGGCATTTTTGCTATATGGTAGATATCTTGAGTGTTTTAGGTCCGAGGATCGTTTTCCTGACATGGTTTCTTTTCTTTTAGGTTGTACTTTCTTTTGTGTCGGCTTTTTCTTTGTTCTGATCATTGTAGCTATCACTTGTAAGCACTTTTCTATACGCACTGAGATAAAGTGTCACTTTTGCATTTCAGGTTCATGAACGTTGTTTTTGAATCAGTTGTACATGCACTTTTTTTATAAAGCACCATGGAGGGATAGTTGTTTGTTGTTTTAGGTCTTCTCCTTTTGTCAAGTGAGTGTCCCTTCCACGAAATTAGCCCCATGTAGCGTCAGTGTGACTGTATCTTTATAGGTGCCTGTACCTCTTCCTCCCTCATCATTCCTAGTTTGTCTGCAAGAGATTTTTGGCTCACCTTCTCAGTTGCCTGTCATCTCACCTCGTCTACATTAAGGGGGGGTTATGTTGTTTTTCTAATGCATCCGTGGTTCGATGGTTCGATAGTGTGAACTATGTATTTAGTGCTTGATCCTATATAAAAGGCGATTGCAATGGTTGGCTACCTATGCATTTTGATGAGATGGATCATCTACCATATGGACATGCTCGGTTCATACCTTCTTCTTCCATGGAAGTTCTTCAGATCAACAGTTTTCTTTCTAATGGCAGATTTTGCGGCTTCTTCATGCTTCAGTGATGCTCTTCATGATCACTCCTTGTTCTTTTTTTAGGGGACATTTCTCTAGTTGGAAGCTTCTTCAGTTCTTCACTAGGTTCTTACCTCTTTTTGGGGGAGGGTTTTTCTCACGTGGTTTTCTCTCTTTCCCCGTTTTCAAAGGTTGCATCTCTTTGCTTTGTACATGGGTACCTAACATGGCCTCGTTGCCGGTACCCATTCGACATTTATGCATTTCTTAATTTTCTAAGCTTAAGGCATTTCCCTAAGTTGCACTTAAGGGGGGGTGTTAGAGTAAATAATTAATAATTTATTATATTACTTAAGCTTAGGTAAATGCATCTCATTAATTAGTTGTAGTTTAGGAGTTTGTTATAAGTTGTTGACAATATGAGAATTTTTTCTCTCATAAGTCATACTTATCCTCTCACATTGTTCGTTGACTTTTCACCTCATGTGGATGTATGCTTAGTTGTCACACTTATCTCCTAACATCTTCTAGCTTGTTCTAGGAGATTCCATGAGGCTTTTATAAGCGGTCTCTCCCTCATTGTATTTCATCAACAACATATCACATTCAACATATTGTAAATACATATTTTCTTGTGTTTGCATAGTTTCTCTCTCATGTCCATTTAGGATTTTTCCCTTGCTCCACGCTCTTCTCTCCTTGGCTTCCCTTTGATAGGTTATTTGCATGTAGGTGATTCTGGGTGTCTTCAGAGTTGGATTTCATCAACTCCAACACAAACCACTAAAAATCCCCAAGTGTTCATCACTTGCAACACATTCATTTTAAAGTCCAAAGCACAAATTCCTAATTGATTAAAATCATACAAGTTCATTCCAATTAACATGATGAGAAACCCAAAGACTAAGCTCCCCAAAACACTCGATATAAGATTTGTTATGATCTAAGAGGATGCGAGACACAAAAGGGTATCCAAAACCACAAATCATCTTTCAAAATTTTTTTTTGTTCATTGTTTGCAAAATGACCAAACAACTTGTTAGGCTTATATGATTCAGGACTAGCTCCTGGATGAGTTTTGCCCATGAGCCATATGAGTAACCTTCTAGGTTTGTACGAGTCAACAAAGTTCTATACGAGCCTGACAAGATGTCCCCATACACGTGAATGCTTGTCTCGTACTTGACTTTGCAATCCCATACGACCTTAGGACAACAACAAAGCACCAAGTCCAAAGGGAATCAAGGAATAAGGGAAAACCTCCATAACAGGGAGTACCTGATCTAGTAAACTCGTGCGCAAACACTTGAGAGCATCAATAATAAGAAAGTGTGTCAACATACCTCACATGGACAACACACTATGCTAATACAAGATAATCAATAACCTCATTAAACAACATGAATAAAAGAAACATCACAATGAAGGGAAAGCACAAGAACAATATGCAACTAAACTAAAACAACTGTGCTCATTTCCTCCCTATCATAATGACATCATGAAACCTTAAGGGCCCTAACTATACCCAAACACATGGAATCTCAACTTGCCAACAAGATCATTGGTAAGGTATTATGATATATTTCTTACCAATAACCATCAATAAACATTACATGAACAAGTACATCTAACATGATAATCAATAATATTACTCTTCCATAACAATGGTAAGAAACATTATATAAGCAATAATATCTAACATTGTTATAAGAAAATGCAACAAGTATACATACTAAGCATCATCTAAATTATCATATCAATGTATCTAAAGTAAAGCATAAGCCACAAGGAAACATACTCCAGATACACCGAAGTACCAGGTGAACATCTAATATTGGTCTCAAATAGGAAGTAGACCATCTCTGCACATTGGTCTGCAAAAGTGGTAGCCCAACTTTGAAAGGCCATAACTCACAAATTATTTCTCTAATTGGCTATTATAACCACTTTTCAAAAATTCCAGCTCCTGATCTACAGGCTCAAAATGGTGCTAGTGCTCTTCCGTCGAGTTTTTTGACCTCATTCGGGCACTCTAAGGCCTCCAATAGTGAGACTAAAGATTTTTCTACAAATGTTTCCACCAAAAATCTGCAATACCTTCTCTGATACTTATGTTTGAGCAATGAGATTTTTATGTTAGGATTACAACTCTAAAATGAACCTTCCTATAGAAAATGAGAACATTCCAAGCTCATATGACAAACTTACTAAAAATAGAAAGTTCCCATAAATAGTAACCACCTTGTTTGCTGGTTCTTATTAAAATAGAAAAGACTGAAATAATTTCTTTTATGGGTGATGCAAGATTGCTCTTACACCCAGGATGCTCTTGCATCAAACACTCGAGGTAATTTGAGAAGTGACCCCATTACGTCTTAGGTGTTTAGAGGAAAACCAAGACGGTTAACCTCCTCCCTTGCTAGCCATGGTGAATCCTCTATTGGCCGCCCTTTCCATTTGACTAGGTATTCTTCATAAGTTTTGTTCCTTGTACTTTTTCCAATATGACTATCTAGTATCTCCTCAATCTCCTTTGTAACTGAACTAGCTGCTAGAATACTCTACTGTGCTTTTGCAACTTCATCTCCATCACCTCCTTCATAATACTCTATCAAATCTTAAATGTTAAATATTGGTGAAATATTTAATTCAGCAAGCAACTCCTTTTCATAAGCATTTTCAGAATCATGCCTTTTCACTATCTTGCACGGTCCAAATTTCTTCATCTTCAGCTTATTATATGTACCCACTAGAAAATGCTCCTATCTCAAATGAACGATGACTTCATCTCCAATCTAAAATTTCTTATACCTCCTTTTCACATCCGCCTTATCCTTATATTATGTATTCATCTTTATTATGTGCTTCCTCACCTCCTCATGGATATTCTTAAAATGTTCAACAAAATTTTCTGCTTTAGCACTACTTATCTCTCCTTTATCCAACTGCATCAATTCAAAAGCATTTCTGGGACTACTCCCATATACAATCTGGAATGGTGATTTACTAGTACTCCTGTTCACAGAATTATTATATGCAAATTCTTCTTGCGATAAAATCATATCCCATCCTTTGGCTTGTCTCTAACCAAACATTTTAGCAAGTTTCCAAATTGCGATTCACAACTTTTGCCTATCAACCAATCTGTGGATGATGTGATGAATTGAACTTCAACGCTTTCTTCAATTTCTTCCATAATGTACGCCAAAAATACCCAACAAATTTGGTATCTTGATCTAAAACTATACTCTTTGGCAGACTATGTAGTCTCACCACTTCTTTAAAAAACAACTCTACCACATGAACACCATCACTAGTGTTCTTGCAAGTAATAAATTGTGTCATCTTTGAAAACCTATCAACCACCACAAAAATAGAATCATGCCAGCGCTGTGTCCTCAGTAATCCAAGAACAAAATCCATGCTAACATCCTCCCACAACTTCTCTGATATAGGTAATGGATGATACAAACTTATATTCTGCTTCACTCCTTTTGCCATCTGACATACTCTACAACTTTATACACACTTCTTCACATCTTGCTGCAACTATGGCTAGTAATAATTCTCAGCAACCAAAGCTATGGTTTTTTCTCTGCCAAAATGTCCATCCAATCCTCCACTATTCTTCTCCTTGATGAGATTCTCTCTCATTGAACTTCTGGGAATGCACAACTAGCTTCCTTTAAACAACATACTATCCTAAATCATGAAATCCAACCACTTTGTCCTGTTAAGTGTTACAGGTTCTATACAAACCTTTCATGCTTCACCAAAATTAGAATCATCTGGATACAAAGTACTGAGTTCCTTGAACCCAACCACCTCTGTCTTAATTTCTATCAACAAAAGTTGTCTCCTACTAAGAGCATCTGCAACTTTGTTAGACTTCTCACTCCCATGTTTCAAAACCAATGTATAACTCTGCAAAAACTCAACCCACTTCAAATGCCTTTGGTTCGATTTTCCTTGACTATTCAAATATTGCAAAGCTTGATGATCAGTATGCAAAACAAACTCCTTAGGAAGAAGATAATGTCTCCACTTCTTCAATACTTGAACTATAACATAAAATTACTGATCACAAATAGAATATTCTCTTTTTGCATCATTCAATTTTTTATTGAAATAAGCAACAGGTCTACCTTCTTGGCTCATAACAGCCCCTATTACAATACCACTAGCATCATAGTCTACTTGAGAAACCTTGTTAAAATTAGGACGTGCTAAAATAGGTTACTCAGTAACTTTCTATTTCAACATATTAAAACTCTTATCTACTCCTATAGTCCACTTAATTTCTTTCCTATTCCCTCTCATTGTTTCAGTCAAGGGTCCACAAATACTGCTTAAACCTCTTATGAACTTTATGTAAAAACTAACTAGTCCATGAAAAGATCTTACCTCTGTTGCACTTCTTGGAGTAGGCCATTCAATGATAGCCTTCACTTTCTCTGGGTCCATTTTTAAACCTTCTGCTTAGATTAAAAATCCCAAGAAAACCAACTCTTTTACAAAAGTGCACCTCTTCAGGTTTATCAACAACTTTTCTTCCCTCACCTTATCAAACACCTTATGAATGTGGATCAAATGCTCCTCCAATGTCTTACTAAAGATCAAAATATCATCTAGGTAAACATGACAAACTTAACTAGAAACTCCTTCAGTACCTCATTCATGAGCCTCATAAAAGTGCTTGGTGCATTGGTTATCCCGAAAGGCATGACTAACCACTTGTACAATCCTTTTTTTCTTGAAAGTAGTCTTCCATGCATCTCCTCTGATATGAATACAATGGTACCCACTCTTTAGATCTATCTTTGTGAAATACTCAGCTCCACTCAAACAGTCCATAATACAATCCATCCTTCGCAATGGAAATCTATACTTGATTGTGATATTGTTGATAGCATGAGAATCTGTGCACATCCTCCATTCTCCATTCTTCTTTGGTGCTAATACTACTAGTACAACACATGGACTCGTACTCTCTCGAATCTGCAATAACTCATGAACTTGTCTATTCAACTCTTCACTTTTTGCTGGCGTCATTCTATGCACTGCCTTGTTTGGAAAACTGACTCTTGGAACCAAATCCATCTGGTGACTGATCTTCCTCATTGGAGGCAATCCATCAGGTATATTATCTGATACAATATTAGAAAAATCTCCCAACATATCTACAACTTTTGCAAGCACCTCCTCTACTTCTTCTTTGCTATTTTTTGGAATTATAGCAAAACACATATGCTCACACTTCATACATTTGAGAAATTCTTTTCTATCAACAAAAAATATTTTGGCAGCACTACATACCTTTTCTTCTTTCTCCTTCAACGACTTCAACTTATATTTCACTCCATCCTTGGTTCGAGTGTAGTTATTTTCTTACCCATTATGTACAACATGTCTGCTTGTCAAACTACCATAGCTTACCCAACAACATATGACATATGTTCATAGATATGATATCACATAGTACCTCATCATGGTAGCTTTGAATCTTAAACTTCATGGAGCGTTGCTCATTGATCATGACCTTGTGGTCATCTTGCACACAAGTAGTACAGTATGGATGTGGGTGTTTCTGTCTCTTCAACTTCAACTTGGTGACTATCATTTCTGAGACTAGATTGTCAGTACTTCCACCATCAATGATCACATCACAACACTTATCTTCACATCTGCACTTTGTGTGAAACAAGATCTTTCTTTGATTAGGTTCATTGTCACCACTGAGTAGGACTCTTCTGTTAACTAGGAATTCTTGTCTTTTAGCATCTTCAGAATGTGATGATTTGACATCTTCATCAATATGTTCAACTCTGGCTTGACCTTTTGTTCTTCAATCTATCCTTCCTTGGCGCTGGGTACATTCAAATGCTTTATGCCCTCCTTCTTTGCAATGAAAACATTTCCCACAAAAGCCTCTTCTTCTAGATCCTTGTCCTTTGCCTCTTCCTCTCTAATCTCTATTATTTTGATCATGGAAAAGATTGAAATTCTTTCCCCTCTGGTTCTGAATGCTACTTCCAACCTCATCCTTATCCTTCTGATCCTCATTACGACCTCCATAAGATCATCTGCTAAGTCTTCCACCACGACCTCTTCCACTATTCTTGTTGTCAAACTTCTTTCTTAGTTTCTCCTTAACTCTTAGGGAAAACTAGTATGCTTCTTCAATACTATTTATTTGAACTAGACTCAGCTCATCCTAAATGCTTGGCCTTAACCCATTAAGATAACAAGTGACTTTCTCCTTATCAGCTTCTACATGGCCAATTCTGATGAGAACTTGGTAGAACTCTTTGGTATATTCTTGAATATATTTTTCCACTTCCTTTAACCCTTGTATTTTTTTCAATAGATCAAGCTCATAATCTACGGAAATGAATTGTCATTTCAATTTAGCTATCATCTAATCCCATATGGTGATTTTGTCCTTTCCCTTTCTATTTCGCTCCAACTGAACTTCGTGCTACTAGATCTTCTCATGTCCCTTTAGTTTTACCTTCGCAAACTTGACCCTATTAGGATCATCAATATCTTCATACTCAAAGTACTCCTCTAGTTCATTGATCCAATCGATTAGCTCCTTTGGGTTAAGATTTTCTAAAAATGTGGGAACCTCAATTTTTTCCAATCTTGGAGATGGCCTTAAAAAGCCTCTCTTCCTCTCAGTTTAGAACTGCTTTTGCTTTGGCATTTTCTTCTACTTTGTCTTCATCCTCGCTTTCATCTCTTATGGGAAGATTTATTCCTCTATGCATTTGTTCTTCCAATGCTTGCATTTGTCTTTAGAGGGCTCTAAAACCCTAAGGTGTTACACCTATAACTCTTTTTCCATGCTCTCTTCGTGGAGGCATTTTTCTGCTTCTATTGAAACCCTAGTGCAAACTGCCTCACAATTGGTGATTTGTCTACGTGCTCAACCCAAACCATGGTCCTGGTGTGAACTTCCTCACAATCAGTGATTTTTTCACACACTCAAGAACTCTAGCTCTGATACCACTTGATGAAGAGTGCTCCCCTTAATATGATAAACTCATAATAGAAATAAAGAAACAACAAAAAATGCGAGAACAAAATATGGACTTCTTATTTGCACCACAAATGTAGAATTACATAATTTACAAGTATGATATGCTAACCCACATGGGCACCTTCATTACAATAAATTGCAAGACAAGTTGCAAACTATCACTTAGAGCTGTCCTAGACAATATTCGGGTCTTTCTCAAATAGGCAATTTTATGCCACCTGGGAAGATTCTAGACAATGAAACTTAATATCTAGGGTTGGCAGACCCTAACAATATATTTACAATTGGCTAAATACATATTTGACAATTATTTTAGATATTTCAAGTAGCCCAACTTTAAAAGGCCATAACTCACGAATCATTGCTCTGATTGGCTATTATAACCACTTTTCAAAAATGCTAGCTCCTAATCTATAGGCTCAGAATGACACTAGTGCCCTTCTATCGAATTTTTGGACCTCATTTAGACACTCTAATGCCTTCAATGGTGAGTTTGAAATTTTTTTTGCAAATTTTTCCACCAAAAATTCGCAATAACTTCTTCGATACTTATGCTTGAGCAATGAAATTTTTATGGTAGGCTTACAACTTTAAAATGAACCCTCTTGTAAAAAATGAGAACATTCTAAGCTCATATGACAAAATCACTAAAAATAACAAGTTCCCATAAATAGTAACCACCTTGTCTACTAGTCCTTATTAAAATAAAAAAATCTTTGGGTGATGCAAGATTGCTCTTACACCCAAGATGCTCCTGCATCATCTTTGTCCACTTCTTCTGTAAGTAATGTTGTGATTGCTGCAGAGACCTCATCAACATTAATCTCATAACCTAATGGCCTTAGCCATCTCACTCTAGGAATTGCTGCTTGAAAAAATGTATGATCAACATTAACTAGGAAACAAATATTATCATAAAATTTTTCCACTAATAATACTAGAATCCTTAATCTCTTCTTCATGGTTTGTTTGAAATCCTCAAAATAACTAGTCATTACTGACTCAAAGCTATCACCTAACTGTTTAATGAACTCTCAGGGACTATTTGAACTGCAACAGAGCTATTCTCCATGCAACATTACCAAATGGAGGAAATGTGTTCTGTACATAAAATAAGATACACACCAAAATAGATCTGAATATACTCTGAAAACTCTTTGATTTTGTTATTGCTCCTAGATTTTCAATCAATTGTTGTAGCTGTAGCTCAACAAGATCACATGTATGATCCTTCTTCACAATCTTGTAGCCGATATCCACTGCAATGCAGGGTACACTATTCAATCTTCTTGATTGATAAAACTTATGTGCAATTATCCTCACTGCAAAAGCTATCAAGGGATCTATGATTGTTCCTATGGTCATTCCCCTCTTGTTCCATACAACCTTTGTGTTTTTTTTCAATAACTTCTTTGGAATCACTTCTCATAGTCTTTGGCTGATCTAGGGTTGGATACCCTATTACCCTATGAATATCCTCTTTTTGATTTTGATTGGTCCATTATCTATCCACACTAAGCTATCATGAATTCTACTCAAAAGAATCATGATCCACTCAATTTTGAAAACGTTAGGAAAATCTAGGGTGCGAGTTAACCCTTTCTTTTCTACGATCTTGAATTCTTTTCTCAACACGCCATTTTCACATAATCTTCCATACTCCTCTTTGATTTCCATGTCACCAATACTTTGAATCTTAAAATTATAACACTTTCTGACATCTTGAATCATTAAAACTTGTGGCAGTATCATAGATAATGTACCAGAGGGATCTTATTTGTATGCTATGTCTGGAATAGCCTTGATAATAGGTGGTTTTATCTCATTGCTAACTAAGTAAACATTTAAAATCTCTTTTCCCTCTATACATTTCATTTTGGAAGAACTAGATGCCATTATATATATATATCTATGGTTTACAAAATTTAAAACAACATAGCTCAACACACAATAAATACCTTGTAAATCTTGATGAAATAATGTCAAACAACTACTCAAATCTCCTGCAAACACTTTAGATGAAATTTCTAGATCACTTTTAGCTCTTCTTGCTCTCTCTCGAATTCAAATGATGTTAAATGAGAAGAAATTGATCAAATAACACTTTAAAATAATGTAATTAATGTTAAGTGCTTACACAACTATAAGCTTGGCATCAACTAATTTCTAGCTCACTTGGCATCCACTTATCTTTCCATTCACTTGGCAACCATTACGAGCTCAACATCAACTAGCTAATTTGTTAGCTTGGCATCAACTAGCATTTCACTCGGCAACCATAGGAAATTTTTTATGCTCGACAGTTACATGAAAAACTGACAAAACTTAAAGATTTTTCTTTGATTCCTAATAACACTTTGCATCTTTATTCATGCTTATGTAATATTTTCAGAACTAAATCCTTGGACCTGATGTATGATGCATCTTTTTTTAAAATATCAGTCCCACATAACTCTTGATTACTTAGTTTGATGAGGTGTGATCACCTGACCCCTTGGGTGAAGTAATCCCTTCTTCACTTGATGTGATGCAATCCTCCTTTCTCTTCCATGTCTTGTTCATTTCATTTCTGATATTTTCAATATCTGCCTTGCCTTTGCCTTTATTGAACTCACAACTTGGTGCATTTGACTTTGTTGGGCAATTTTGACTAATGTGACCAGTCTTCAAACAACTAAAATATGTGGTTTGACTCAACCACCTTTTGTAGTCACTGCTGAAGTACATGTTCTAATACAGTTCTTAAGAACATGTCCATACACTTGATAGTAGTGACAACTATACCTTGTATTATAATCCCAATTATAAAAATTGTCATTGTTCTTTACCTTTGTTTGCTTGGTTGATGACTACATCGAGTTACTTCTACACTCAAAAGCTCAATGTCCATACTTCTGACACTTATAACAATATCCTTCAAATCTTTGAGTGTGGATGGTCTTGGTTCTACATTCATCTGCCTAAATCCCTTCTCCACTTGATGTGATGCAATCCTCCTTTCTCTTCCATGTCTTGTTCATTCATTTCTAACATTTTCAATATCTGCCTTGCCTTTGCCTTTATTGAACTCACAACTTGGTGCATTTGACTTTGTTGGGCAATTTTGACTAATGCGACTAGTCTTCAAACAACTAAAATATGTGGTTTGACTCAACCACCTTTTGTAGTCACTCCTGAAGTACATGTTCTAATACAGTTCTCAAGAACATGTCCATACACTTGATAGTAGTGACAACTATACTTTGTATTATAATCCCAATTATAAATTTTTTTATTGTTCTTTACCTTTGTTTGCTTGGTTGATGACTACATCGAGTTGGATCTACACTCAAAAGCTCAATGTCCATACTTCTGACACTTATAACAATATCTTTCAAATCTTTGAGTGTGGATGGTCTTGGTTCTACATTCATGTGCCTAATGACCTTGTTTTTTGCACATATGACAGGGACCCATGCTTTTCTACTTAACATTCTAATTTATAGTCTTGCTCCTGCACACGTTAGCAATATGTCCTTTCTTACCACAATTATGACAAGTAGGTTTGGAATTCTTACCTTCGTTACTCCTTTCTTTAGCACTTTTGGATGATTCTCCTTCTTCAGTACTTGTGAATCCTGGTCTAGATGTATCATTGTTATATCTAGAGGATCTCATCAATTGTTTAAAGTACTTGATGGCTTCACTGGGTTTATTGAAACTTTTAGTAAACTCATTTTCCCTTTTCAGATCATTGCTCAACTGTTCATTCTGCAACTTTAGTGTTGTTATCTCAATGTCCTTGGCATTTAGTTCATGATTTTCAACCATCATTTGACCCAAAGTTTCTAATTGCATGCTGAAAATCCTTGTTACCTTTGATGATATCTCTTCCAATCTACTGGTCAAAACTCTTTTGTCATCTTCAATCATGGCTTTGTCTTCCATTGCTTTCTTTTTTTGTGAGGTCACCTCACATAGTAATATTGCTTGTGATTCTTGCTCTAACTTAAGATCTCTGATTTCTTCAACTTGAATTTTTTTTCTTTTGCATTAAATATGCAATTGCTACATCAAATTCATTGGAGTCTCCATTTGCAAATAGATTAATAGTGTTTGTCTCTTTGTATTGTGTGTCATTTTTTTCAATAGAAATTTCATTCCTTCTTCTCAATGATTTCTTTAGATCTTCCCTTGGTTCGTTCAGCTGATGTAGAATGAGTTGTATTTCAATCTCTCGGTTCTCAATAATCTTGCCCAACTTGTAGACTTCCATTTCCAAGATCTTTCCTCAAAGTTGAAAAGCTTCTCTTTCAGAGAACAAGGCTCTCATACCAATTTTTGGAATTACAATAGTAAAGGTAAACTTCTGAGAGAAGGGAGGGGGGGGGGGGGGGGGGGGTTAATTAGTGCTTTAAATTTTAACCCATAAAATATTCACCACACATCCATCTCATACATTCAACAAATAAACTAAAATACCATGTAAAGCATATACATCTAAAGCATGTAAGTAAGTATGTATTCACACATATATGACACAAGATATGATTACCTAGAAACCCTTCAATGAGAAGATAAAACTGGGATGGGGATGACACCCACAAATCTTCACTACTACAGTAAAAAAGTGTATCTAATGAAGGTTATAATATTTGACCATGAAACATGATCTACGCTATGAAAGGTCTGCCCTATTAAAGGCTCACAAAGACTGTTAGATCTTACCCTATTAAAGGATTTCAACACCCTATTAGAAGTGCGCCTTGTTAAAGGACTTCAACTCACTAATAAGCAAGCACCTTGTTAGAGGATTTCAATACAACCTATCAGGACTACTCTATTAAGAGATTTAACTAATTCACCTGTTAGAATGTCTCAACATTGATCTTATGATTAGCACTCTTATGCTTGTTGATAGATCACCTCTATTCTAATGTGTACTTGATCCTTCTTGATCAAATGTGTCTCTGTTGTTCACTATTTCCTTCCTCTGTTCTCCTTTAACTAATTCTACAATACAATTTAGATCATGATACCTTGGTCACCATGAATGTCTTGGTTTGTGCATGCAAAACTCTCCTTGATCATTCATTCATTCCCTTTCATGCCCATAGAAAGTTTAGGATTTTTCTTCCTTAAGAAGACCTAAGTGACTTAGGGTTAGGTATGACTCAACATCTATGATTCATCTATATTACCATTTAAACTTTCCCTTTACCTAATTGGGTGCATGTAATGCATAGGGATTCCAACTTAAGATTCATCCTTATCACCAAAATATCATAATTCAATCTTTAAGTTGGCTAAAAAATGGTTTACATAGTAGTTCATTGTGCCAATACAAACAACTATTACAAAACTTTATTACTCAGAAACTAAAATCTCTAGTGCTCAACACATATTGACTTCAATATTGTCACTCAGTATTTAAATGACTCGGCATGCACTGCTTGCTTGACTCTTGAATCACTCGACACATTCTATCTAGTCGACACATGAGTGAATCGACACTCACTATTTACTTGGCATGCTCTAACTTATATGTTGTGCTCAACATATGTTACTTGTTCAACATGGACTAAGTAAATGACTTAAGTGTATAGACACTCACTAGTGAAAACCATTCTAAGATCAACATAAACATGTCAACATGTGACTCCTCAAGTAGTTATAGATAAAGAAAAATATTATCCTTACAACAAAATTCTCTACACTATAAACAAAGAAGAAAAAGAAACAACCCAAAATATGACAGTTGGCATGAAATGTTCAAGTATAATCTTGATTTTTTCTATAGGTGTATCGACAACATAAGGTAAAGCTAAGATAATATGTTATGTTTTTTGTCCTCCCTCTATTTTGTCTCTTTTGCATCCATTAGTTGTCATCTAACTGCCTCTCATGGACAAGGCTTTAATCTCTCCAATTTCTTCCCATGTGTAGATTTCTCTTTTTGTGGGCCATTCAATACCTATAATTACTTCTAAATCACTAAATTATTTGTTCCATCTAGAATTTGTGGCGGCTCTTGATTCTATTACAAATTGACTCATGTCAATTTCCACCTTGAAAAGAGAATCAATTAACTCATTGAATGCCACCTCATCAATGTTTCCATCAAAAATAGTTGTCACCCTCTCCAATGTTAGAATCTAATCAAATGAATTGAAGCACACCTACCAATCCTTTAATGTATTATCATTATCTACAATTTATGGGAAAAAATAATCAATGCCTTTAGTCATTATTTTTATTTTATTCAATTTTCCAGTGAAAACACCAATTAATTCTTTCACAACTTCTAGCTCTTCTTTCACTGTGAATATTTTGTGTCATAAATCTAACTTCTTAGCCATTAAACAATCAATATCTCAAAGAGTTGTACATATGGTCCCAATTGGTTGAAGATTGGTGATAACCATGTTAATGCTTCTTTACAAATGTACTCAACATTTTGTAATGAAATAAAAATACTATGTGCCTGCTGAGAAATTCTCCTAAAGACACTTATCCTATGATTCACCATACCTTTCAACACATTTACCTTTAATTGATTTTTTTGTTGATGAATTTCAATTTTCATTGCTACAGTTTGAGGCTCAGGTTCTATTTGCATTTCTCTTGATATTTGAATTGTTGCTTCCTCAGTGGCCTTTTCTAGCTCTTCAACTCTTACTTCAACTTTATCCTACTCCATGGCTCTAAGTTTCTCCCTTAATGCTACAACTTCTCTTTCCAATTCTTGAGCTCTTTCCTTCATCTCTTTTATTCTTTTTTCGTATACATAGCTCTTTTTGAAATCTTCTTCATAGAGCTTTCTTGCATCAATATAATCTCTAAAAGTTTGAGCCAATCTTGTCTCAATCTGATCAACCCTAGATTCGTTTATAAATGAAGACTATTTAAGAGCATTTGAAAGCTCTTCACCTATGGTATTGTCCAATGTCGACATCCACATATACATATGGAAATATAAGCTTCGTAAGATTCCTCACCCATGAGTTTGAAACTTGCACCTTATCAAATCTAAAACTATAGAAAAATATGAACAATTCATACCCATTGGTAACAAGGCAAATTACATCTCTATAGAATGCATACATATCTCTGAAATCATGGTCATTTGCTGAGATAACATTCGATGACTTAGGGATCAATTTCATCCATTCTTCAACATACTTGTTAGGTTTTCATTGCCTTGTCTTTCCATCTTTGATGTCAAAATCTCAAGAACCTTTATATCCTTGGATTGAACTTCTTCTATCTCCATTTCAAACATCTTCTCTGCAATAAAGTCTTGAACGTTGCAACTTTTCTTGTAGCACACTTAGCAATCTAGTATCTCTGCAAATTCAAAAGCTCAATAAACTTTTCTCTTCTCAACAAGGGGTAGCTTGTTATTTCACAAAGAATGTTTTTATGCACATGTTTGCTTCATCAACCTCATTTATTTCATTAATTGTTAGTATGCATGAGGCTTTCAAATCTACAACTCAAATGTCACTTTTGAAAATGATGACTTTAGTGTCTAGTTAAGTACCTTTTACTTTATATTTTAAAAGATTTGATTGGCTAAACCCCTCATCCTTTTCCATCTCAGAGGAGACATACATATACTTTATGTTGAATTAGGGTTTCTAAATTTATGCCCTATTGAAGTTTTGACTTTTTATAACCCCATGTGAGTAAACAACTCAACCCTCCAATCTTATGCTCAACAATTCATCAAAACATTAGAGATCTCAACTATCCTATTTTCTTTTAAGTCATGAAATTATGCTAGCTACTTATAATATTTTGGCGTAGCATCAAAATCCTTCCTTTCATATCTTATGACCTTACACTTTACTCTACTATAAGATCAAAAGCCTTAACTATTTATCTCTATTCTAACCACAATCATACATTGACAAACAACTAATAGCTTATCATAACTCCAAAACTTCAATCTTACATCTTGACTTGACCTCCTGATCATACGCCTAACACTTATCATAGCATTGAGGATCTCTTCACTTTATTCTATGATCATGAGCTTCTCCTTCAATCGTAACTCTAGAGGCTTTCATATTTCATTTTGTGATCCTACAATCTCCCCTTGATCGTATCTCTAAAGTCTTTAAAAATCACATGCCCAATTTATTTACACCTGTACGCTAAACCCTTTCATCCTAAGATCGTATACAACCTTATAACTTTGAAAATCCAAAGACTTTAAAAATCACATGCCCAATTTATTTACACTTGCACGCTAAACCCTTTCATCCTAAGATCATATACAACCTTATAACTTTGAAAATTATGGCTTGCAATCTTATGCCTTCACCTTTGGCGTATTGTCAAAACACATCAAGTGCCCTTTATGAAATAGATTACACCTCTATGCCATACATTTACATCATAAGATCATAAGTACTTTGTGAGCCTTTAGAAAATAGACTTATGGAGATATGCTTCCATCATAAGCGTAAGGTTAGAAAATATGAGAAATAACTCTTACATTTTTATGCTTTACCTCTAGGACGTAACTTTAGGAGACTTTGGAATTCAACCTATGAATCCTTGCTTAACCCTAGACCATAAGATTGGAAACATGTTAGAAATATTTTGATTAAGCTTTCAATTTCTCACTTATCAAAAGGATCTAGGGTAACATAAAGGTTGACTATAGGATAGAAAATTTTCTTAGTAGAACATAAGATAGATGATTTGAATACATTCATAACCTTAGGGCTTGAATAAAATTTGGAAAAATCAAAAGGTATAGACTTTTCAACTTAGGGTTTTCTTTGCAAAATAAGACAATAACATAAATGAAACCCTAGTTGTAAAACACTATTTATTTAATTTCAAAAAAAGTTGCATATTAAAAATATAGTACCAGGTTCCAAGAAGCTCTTCCCACTCTTTTCCATTAACCAAGTTGGCTTTGTCTCTTAATCCTGAGTAACTAGTTAATAGTTTCATTCTTAACAAAATTCATAACCAGATTCTCCATAGCTAGTTTTCTTCTTGATTGCTACAATATTTTCTCCTCAATTGAACAATTTATAATCATTTGACATATAATCATAGTTTTGTCTTGGCCAATCCTTTAGGCATATCATTGAGCCTTTAGATCCACAAAAGAGTTGAAATCTAGATTTGGTAGAAGAATACTTTTAGATCCCCATTTTTTAAACTTCATCACCCAGTAAATTTTCAAGTTTGAATGGCACCATTTGATAGTTTTCATTACCACCAAGAACTTTTGAAACAATAAGCATTTTAAGGCATATGTCCCCCATCATCGACATAAGATGAAGGCCTAAATTTCTTTCTAGTTATTCTGTATCCAATGATTTTGAAGGGAGTACCATTCTTACCAACAAATTTAGTTGCTAAGCAGATATTTTCCTATTGGTTGTGTGTATCAGATTTTAGTATCAAAAGCCTCTTGATAGCTTTTTTCCAATGTACATAGGAATGTATAGCCACTATAATGCGATATGTCTTATCATCTTCAACTATTATTGTTAGTGTACATAACTGCAAAGGTTTTATCAGTTTCACAAGCTATAGACTCTAAAAGACCACTAATAATTTGGTGTCTTCTATCTATTGATAATTTGACAAGATATCCAAGGATAATCATATACAGACCTTTTTTGAATAGACCTTCTCCTACTGAAAACCTATTCAAGGAGATGACAATTGAAACATACGCCTCCTTTTTTGTACTACTTGTGATAATTTTTGAGCTCCAAGAGTCTCGTACATTGATAGGTTGTGATGATCCCTTAGATTGTTGAGATTGGGAAGACCTAGTTAACATTAACCTTGGTTTTTTGGATCGGATTTTGATATCAAAATCCACTTGATGTCTTTTTCCCAATGTACATGGGAATATACAACCACTGTAATGTGCTTTTTTTTATCATCTTTAGTTATTATTTTTAGAGTGTAAATGACTGGAAAGGTTTTATTGGCTTGACAACTTATAGAATCCAAAAGAACACTAACAATTTGATGCCCTCTATCTGTTGATAATTTGAATTATGGATAGGAAAGATATTCAAGGATAATCATATATATAACTTTTTTGAATTACCTTCTCCTACTAAAAGCCTATGCAGATAGATGACAGTTGAAATTTTCTATACTTCTTGTAATTCCAATACTTGTTATATGGATTCCAAGGATTGCCTATCTTCATAAAATAAAAAAGAAAATATCCCAATGTAGAAGTAGCATACAAACTTGTATAGTGATCATATTGTGTTGAAGATGAGTTTTGATGTCATGTAACAATGATGAAGAATAATACTCACCATATACTATTATCTCAAGTAGTGACAGAAGTTCTTCAATGCACTTGTACTTAGAAACAAAATTTAGAGAGGTCTTATGTGATCTTAAGGGATCCTAATATCTCTTTTGACACACTAGGACCCCTCATGACCCCTTTCGATACAGTAGAGCAAACAAGTTTGTAGAAGAATTTATATTTTTCAATAGAGGAGGCACACCCCTTGGATCTACAATAATCTTAGATATCTCACCTCAATTGATGTCATGTTAGTTTTGAAGCTTTCTAACAACTAGACCTCCTAGTCCTTTTATAGTAACTACATGAAAATAGAAATCTAGAGTTTAGTGATAAGCTCTAAAGATACCTTGAAAAATAAGGTGCACTAAAACACAAATTTACATGATCTTATAAAAAGATATAGGAAGGATGACAACAAAAAAAGCATTCTAGTTGTCAGAAACTATATCAAACCTTTCTTGATCCAATTTTTTTTAATGTTTATCTTGACTTGATACCTTTGTCCATCTATACATGTCTATTCTTGTTCTTGTTCTTGCCACTCTAAAGAATTTTGTGAATTAGGATTCAATGGTTGTACAAAATCTTCATGCAAAATCTAAAAGAAATATTTATTTTTCAAAAATAACAATATTTAACCCATACTACATACCCCATTAACATGTAGAGTCATAACTACATACTTAAACCCAAATACTTATACAAACATTCATTACAATGGAAACAAGCTCATGTTTACAAGTGGCAAAATGTTTGCAACATATGAAATGAAGTGTACCACATATGATAATGATGGTTGCATTTTCATGCCCTTTAAATCTAGTGGTGGTGGCATATTGAAAGATTCTGATGATTTTTGAAATTTTTGAGATTGGGAAGACCTATTTAACATTCAATTTGGTTACACTTAAGACGTGATATGCATGTGAGCCTATGCCAGATGATGATGATAAATACTCACCATCTACTACTAGCTCAAATAGTAATAGAAGGTCTTTAGTGCACATTTATTTAGAAAACTTGTGATGAAGATGACACCTGCAACTGTTGGACTATCATGGAAAACTTGTGATGAAGATGACACCTGCAACTACTAGTATGTTATGGAAAAATTGTAATGAAGATGACACCTACATTCACCAGAGCACTTATCAACATGTTTCAATATTTTAAGATCTTCACTAAATTGGTTATCAAGGTTGAGCATCAATTTTTATTTCATCTCAGCAAGAGCTCCAATAATTCGTCTAGCCATTCGAGAAGAATATTGTTGTAGGTTTCCTTATTTGTCATGGTGATGCACCCTTGGCTTACTTTCATACCCTTCTTCTTTCTATTCTTGACATACACAAAAACCAATCACTAAATTTTCCTACATGATAAAAATCAAAGAGAAATTTTAGTAAAATGAATCAACGTACCTTAGATCCTTCATAGGAAGTCTCTGTCATTTCTTCAAAAGATGATTTATCTTATGGTTTAACCATAAGAATGTCTCTTCTATATCCCAACTTACATTGTATTGTTGCATTGCAATTAGGTCTTCCCTGTAAGGGTTGCCATTTTGATGAACAACAAACTAAATGATTTGAAGACCCATAGTCTGAGTTCTAGAAGCCAAACTTTCCTTAATAGAATTGACATTTGAGTCTTTGTATAAAAACCACTGTGCATCATCCCTCCACCACACTCTTTGTATAAAACCCACTATGCATCACCCCTCCAATCATTTATTTGATGAAATTATACCATTTTTAGGTAGTTGTTTAATTAATTGGGCCTAATTAGGGTTGTAAGGCCTTTGAACAATTGACTATACTTTTAGATAGACATAACGCAATCGTGTTATGTCTAGTAAACTCATACTAGACATAATGTGATCACGTTATCATTCACTAGTACATTTCCCCTTGTTTTTCTACCAAATTTTTTGACCAAAGGCCACATTGGCCTATGATTTCATCTTTTTATTTTATTTTATCCCCATGTTGGTCAAAATTTTGACCAAATTAGGGTTTTATGCCCAAGTTGGTCAAAATTTTGACCAAATTAGGTTTTTCCAAGTTGGTCAAAACTTTGACCAACTTGAGTTCATAACAAAAAAGAAAAAAAGTTATGTTATATTGCTGCCTGCCTTAAAATATGCCTATCAAAATAATGATTTCGAGCGGCGGCTTTATTAGTAGCAACATAGACCACACTAGCAAACTTTTAACTGTATTAGACTAGGAGGTGGAGGCTCACTAATAGACCTAACCACAACATTGACAGACATAATTGATAGAGTGCCTGCTTGCATCTTGAGCCTTCTTATGACCCCCTCATCTATATATGTTAGGTCCAAGAGTATACACATCTTGAGGAGGGAGCCTTGGCCGAAGTAGGTTTTGTTTGCATCATCATGGGAGCTTTTTGAGGTAAGTCTTTTTGTGTTTTTTGTAGTTATGCTTGGAAATTGATTTGCATAGAGGGGTGGGACAAAACCCTAATTTGTGGCATTAAATATATTATTTAGGATCAACACTCCCTCATATGGTGGTTATTTAGTGCTAGCTCTTTTCTTTTGTTGAATAAATAGGTAATTTTGATAGCTTTCTTCTACAATCATCTAGACATGTTTCAACTTGCTGTTGTACATTTAGCAAATATATATTAAAGGTCAACTATCAAACATGAAATTGTTTGTCAAGAACATCAATGCATATAGTGACACTCTAAAATGTTTGTCAAGAACATCAAATCATTTTTTACTTATAAGAGTTGGCATCATTATTGAAGGCATGCAATGAACACATCATATTCCTAAAAAATGAAACTAATTAACCTGTCCTTTAATTGTAAACTGCCAAAAACTCAACAAAGGTTTAGATCTTTCACCATAGAGCTAAGAAAGCAAAAATAATAGTTTGTAATTAAAAAATGTTTAAATAAACACCTCCAATATTAGAGATATGCCAACCAAAATAAAATCAAAAACTTATTTACTTTTTATTCCAATGCCATGACCACATGTAACCTAAAATTAGCCATGAATTCCCACAAATAGGAAAAAATGTGGATTGTCAAATAGAAAATCTTATCATAAATAAGACTACATAAATGAGTTGTATTAAATTTTAGAATTCATGATTTAGTAATTTCCACCTTTTACATGTATGCCTTTGGCTTATGGTTTGTCTTTTCATATCCCAAACTCAAGGATCATAAAATAAGCCCTCATGTAGTGTGAGGTTATTAGAAGATCCATGTTGTAGTAATGGCAGGTGTTGTTTCGACCTCACAAATCATGGGATTGATTAAACTTGTCTTTGCTTAATCCTTAATGTTTAGAGTTTGACTTCACAATAATTTTGACTATTGTCATTTGAAAGATATGCTTTACACATCAAAAGTCTCAAAAGCCTATTTCTTCACATTTCAGAACCCAAGAAGAGAGATGTTTAAATCCCTCAATTGAAGTCCATATGTGGGATGAAAATGCGAAGTATTGAATACAAATTTAATGCTATATCATCTTTCTAACTTCTAATTTCAAAATTTGAAAAGATTCATAGGTCTAAAAGGCAAGTCATATTCTAAAACAATATTCCATGCATCAATCAAATGCTTTTTGTGGCTTGCATTTTCTATTGTCTTATAAAATTAAGAACATTGTCCATTGTAATAATCTAGTAATATGAAATAAAAGATATATTTTCTACCAAGTAGTTTTTTGAGTCAATGTAAGAATATTTAGTAAACTTTATCAACTACAAATTAATTTGTCATTGGCTACTATGAGAATCACTAAAATAATCCCTCAACATGAGCATGGTTATTGTGCACTTCTATGGCCTAGAGAGCCTAAAATATAAATAAACACTTAAGTGTGGCCATTAGAAAACCAACAAAGAAACCTCTAAGGCACTTGGTAGGCAAGCTTGAGGATTGTGCATGTTAATCTCAAATTGGTTTCGACTAGTAAGTGTCTATACACTTAAGTCATTTACTTAGTTCATGTTGAACAAGTAACATATACCAAGTAGAATATATAAGTTAGAGCATGCCCAATAAATAGTGAGTGTTGAGTCACTCATGTCCTGAGTCACTCAAGTGTCGAGCAAATAGTATATTCCAAGTGATTTAGGAGCCGAGCGAGCAGTGCATGCTGAGTCATTCAGATGTCGAGTGACAACATTGAAGTCATAGTATATGTTGAGCACTAGGGACTTCAGATGCCAAGTAAGCACAATTTTTTCATAGTTGTTTATATGGGCACAAACTAGTATGTAAACCATTTTTCAACTGACTTAAGGATTGAATTTTGATATTTTGGTGATAAGGATGAATCTTAATTGGTAATCCCTATGTATTACATGCACCAAATTAGGTAAAGGGAAGGTTTAAGTGGCAATATGGATGAATCACAATTGTTGGTTCATACCTGACCCTAAGTCACCTAGGCCTTCTTAAGGAGGATAGACCCTAAACTTCATATGAGAGAGGAAGGGAATGAATAAATGAATGATTAAGGAGAATTTTGCATGCACAAACTAGGGCATTCATGGTGACCAAGGTATTATGATCTGAATTGTATTGTAGAATCAGTTAAAGGAGAATAGAGGAAGGAAATAGTGAACAACAGAGAGTCATCTGATCAAGAAGGATCAAGTACACAACAGGATAGAGGTGATCTTTCATCAAGCATCAAAGTGCTAATTGTAGGATCAGTGGTGAGACATTCTAATAGGTGAATCAGTTAAATATCTTAATAGAGTAGTCCTAACAAGTTGCATTGAGGTCCTCTAACAAGGTGCTTACTTTTTTGTGAGTTGAAGTCCTTTAACCAAGCACACTTCTAATAGGGTGTTGAAATACTTTAACAAGGTAAGACCTAATAGTCTTTGTAAGCCTTTAACGAGCTAGACCTTTCATAGGGTAGATCATGTTTCATGATCAAACATTGTAACCTTCATTGGATACACTTTATTACTACAATAGTGAAGATTTGTGGGTGTCATCCCCACTCTAGTTTTACCTTCTCATTGGAGGGTTTCTGAATAATCATATATTGTGTCATGAATGTGTGAATGCTTACTTACATGCTTTAGATGTATATGGTTTACTTGGTATTTCAATTTATTTATTGAATATGCGAGATGAATGTGCGATGAATATTTTAACGGGTCAAAGTTTAAAGCACGGACCACCCCCCCCCCCCAAAAGAATTTTACCTTTCCTATTTGTAATTCCAACAATTGATATCAAAGCCAAGTTCTTTGAAAGTGAAGCCTAATAGCTTTGAGGAAAGATCTTGGAAATGGAAGTCTACAAGTTGGGAAAATCATTGAGAATCAGGGAATTGAAATACAACTCATTCTACATCAGATGAATGAAGCAGCAGATGATCTAAAGAAATCATTGAAGAGAAGGAAGAAAATTGCTATTAAGGAGAATGACACACAATAACAAGAGATCAACACTACTAAGTTATTTGCAAGTGGAGACTCAAATGAATTTGATGCAACAATTGTAGAGCTAATGGAAAAGAATAGAACTCTATTTGAAGAGATCATAAATCTTAAGATAGAGAAAGAATGACAATCCATATTACTATGTGAGGTGATCAAATAGAAAAGGAAAGCTATAGAAGACAAAGCCATGGTTGAAGATGACAAAATAATTTTGATCAGTAGATTGGAGGAAAAATCATTAGAAGTAAACAAGATTGCCAACATGCAGTTGGAAACAATGAATCAAGTCATGATTTCTAATCATGAAATAAATAGTAAAGACATTGAGATAACAACACTAAAATTGCAGAATGAATAGTTGAGCAATAATTTGAAAAGGAAAAAGGATTTTTCTAAAAGATTCAATAAACCAAATGAAGCTATCAAATTCTTTAAATAGTTGATGAGGTCTCCTAAATCTAACAAATGTACATTTGGACTAGGATACACAAGTATTGAAGAAGGAGAATCATCCAAAAGTGTTGAAGAAAGAAGTAACAGAGGTAAGAACTCAAAACCTACTTGGCATAATTGTGATAAGGAAAGACATACTGCCAAGCTGTGCAGAAGCAAGATTGTAAATAATAATGTTAAGTAGAAGAGCATGGGTCACTACCATAAGTGCAAAAAATAAGGTCATCAAGCACATGAATACAAAACCAAGACCATGTACACTCAAAGATTTGAAGGATATTGTTATAACTATTAGAAGTATGGTAACAAAGCTTTTGAGTGCAGATCCAAATCCATATGGTCATCAAACAAGGAAACAAAGGTAAAGAACAATGACAACTCTTATAACTGGGATTATAATACAAGGTATAGTTGTCACTACTATCAAGAGTATGGACATATTCTTGAGAACTATATTAGAACACACTTTGGGAGTGACGACAAAATGTGGTTGAGTCAAACCACATATTTTAGTTGTTTGAAGACTGGTCACATCGGCCGATATTGTCTAACAAGGTTAAAGGCACCAAGTTGTGAGTTCAACAAAGGCAAAGGAAAGACAGATATTGAAAATGTCAGAAATGAGCTGAACAAGACATGGAAGAGAAAGGAGGATAACAACACATCAAGTGTAGATGGGATCACTTCACCCAATGGGCTAGGTGACCACAACTAATTAAACTAAGCAATCAAGAGGTATGTGGGATTGATATTTAAAAGTTATACCATACATTAGTTCCAAGGATCTAATTCTAAAAAGATTACATATGCATGAATAAAGATGCAAAGTGTTATTAGAAATTAAGAAAATATCTTTAAAATTTTCAGCGTTTTCATGTTACTGCCGAGCACGAAAACTTACTTATGGTTGTCGAGTGAAATGTTAGTGGATGCCAAGCTAATAAAATTGGTTAGTTAAGGCTAAGCTCATAATGGTTGTCGAGTGAATGGAAAGACATGTGGATGCTGAGTGAGCTAGAAATCAATTGATGTCGAGCTTATAGCTGTGTAAACACTTAGCATTAACTATAATATTTTAAGGGCTATTTTATCAATTTTTGATCATTTAACATCATTTGAAATTGAGAAAGAAGACAACAAGCTAAAGGTAATCTGGAGAAGAACATCTGAGTGTTTGCAAGAGATTTGAATGTCTATTTGACACCATTTCATCATGATTTGTAAGGTATTTATCGTGTGCCAAGTTACACAGTTTCAAATTTATTAAACCCTAGATTTATGTGATAGCGTCTAGTTCTTTTAAAGTGAAAGGTGTCGAGGGAAAGATGTCTTAAATGATGTTCAGTTAATTAGTAATGAGATTAAATAACCTATTTTCAAGGCTATTCTAGACATAGCATATAAGCAAGATCCCTTTGGTGCATTGTCTATGATATCACTGTGAGTCCTAATGATACAAGATGTCAGGAATTGTTATAATTGTAAGATTGGAAGCATTGGTGATGTGGATTAGAGAAGTATATGGAAGACTATGTGGAAATGGAGCATTGAGAGAAGAATTCGATATTGTTGAGAAGAAAGGGTTAACTCATGCCCTAGATTTTCAAAATGTCTTCAAAACTGAGTGGATAAGAATTGTCTTAAGAAGAATTCATGACAGCTCAGTATTGTTAGAGAATGGGCCAGTTAAAATTACAAAGAAATTTTTTCATAGGGTCTTAGGGTATCCGACCCTAGATCGACCAAAAACTATGAGAAGTGAGTCAAAGGAAGTTATTGAAAAGAACACATGGGCTATATGGAATAAAAGGGTTATGGCAATTGATACAATCATAGATCCCCTGATAGCTTTTGCAGTGAGGGTAACAACACATAAGTTTTATTAGTCAAGTAGATTGAAAAATGTACCTTGCATTGCAGTGGGCATGGGCTATAAAATTGTGAAGAAAGATCATACTTATGATCTTGCCAAGTTGTAGTTGCAACAATTGATTGAAAACTTCGGAGCAATAAGGAAAATAAAGAGTGTTTAGTGCAAATTTGGCTCTACTTTGGTATGTATTTTCTTCTATGTACAAGAAACTTTTCCAACTTTTGGTAAGGTTGCATGGAAAACAAATAAGTCAATTGCAGTACATATAGGAGAATTCATTGAACAATTAGGTAATAACTTTGAGTCAATAATGACTGGTTATTTTGAAGATTTTAAACAATCCATGAAGAAGAGATTAAGGATATTAGTCTCACTAGTGGAGAAACATTATGATGATGTTTGCTTCCTAGTTAACACTAATCATATATATGTTCAAGCAAAAATTCCTAGAGTGAGATGACTAATGTCATTAGGTTATGAGATAAATGTTGATGAGGCCTCTACAAAAATCACAACATTACTTGCAGAAGAAGTGGACAAAGAAGCCAAAGCATTTGGTAACAATGAAATAGCCAAATCTAAAATCACAATGGAGTTGAAGGCTACCTTTGTAATCAAGAAGAAAAATAAATTGGTGAAGAAACTAAATGAAAAATTTGGTGAAAAAGCCGAGGAAGAGGAAGTAGAAGAAGATGAAGAAGAAGAAGAAGAAGACACACAGACTCAAGCACCACTAGCTCTAACAAAAGGTCAAGAAGAGGATTATAAAGAAGAGGAGATAGAAATTGTAGAAGGTGCTGAGGGAGAAGAAGTTGATGAAGCACCTACTTTCACTGACAAAAAGAAAAGAAAGCACTAGTACATTTAACCCTAAATTTTGACCTTAAATTTTGACCACAAGTATAATTTGCTTGGTTGGTCGAGCATTATAAAGGAAACTTTTGGTTTTTTTTAACACATGCCCGTGTTGGTCTCAATTGTGATCAATTCTTTTGTGTTGGTCTCAATTGCGACCAAAATGGAAACATAAGATAAAAAAAAATTGTGCCAATAGGCATTTCAATTTCAAGCATTTTGGCAAACGTGAGAAGGTTGAGCTAACAATCTCTCTCTCTCTCTCTCTCTCTCTCTCTCTCTCTCTCTCTCTCTCTCTCTCTCTCTCTCTCTCTCTCTCTCTCACAGTAAGGAATTTCTAGTGTAAGATTTCAGATTTCTAGTGCAACATTTTAGAGCATTTTAGATTTTGCAGCCCTAAACTCGAACTGTTGGGAGTATTTGGAGCATATATTGCAACATTTTGAGCATTTCATTGCAACATATACAAAGAATCTGGGGTTAGCGCAAGTGGCTGGAAGCCAGTGACACGGGAGGGACTGATACATGTTAAGATGGCATGTTTTGTTGGAATTGTCCAAGTTTTGTGAACATCTATCCAAGCGCAAGGTAAATATGGTTTGTGAGCATTTGGAATTTTTGTGTGTCTTCTTGTGAAAATATGGCAGTTTATATTAGTTTAGATAACGAGGATTTGTAAGATATTTTAGTTTGGGACATTCTGGGCATTTGCATTTGCATTGAGTTTGAAGGTTTGGTGGCATTTATGTTTGGTTAATGGGGAGTTGTATCTATATTAAGATAACACAACTTAAATGAATTTTAACTTTCTTTGTTAGATTTTTTATGTCATTAGATTCGATGAATTTTAAACAAAATTACCTTTGTTTAAGCCCTAGTTTGAGGAAGCCCTAGTTATGAGGGCCTAAATAGGATGGTTTGTAAGTTGAGGTACCATACTAGTAGGAAGATAGGTCATTGTATCCTAGACTTAAAAATTATACAACTAAGTCCCTAAGAATCATATTATATAGGTAAAGATACAATTGTGGAAACATCCCTTTGAATATAAAACATGTCTATCCATTAGCGTGCAAAGAGAGGGAAACTAATTGAGCTCCGGGTGGTAATTGGTGAAGCTTCAAAACTTGAGGAAGCCAACTTAGTCTGAAAATCCAACAATGCTGGTTGAGTGGGAACATCTACAATCTCCACATCTTTTGATAACATTGAAAGAACATTAGACATTGATGGCCTCTGAATTGAAGTTGCTTGAATGCAAAGAAGAGCAATGTGTATTGCTATTGAAATATGTGTTTGCTCATTGTGAGTCAGAGTCCCTAACTGGAGCCTTGGATCAACAATATTGATGCCTTCATTTCTTTCATATAAACTCCATGCCTACATCAATCAACTATATATTAACATTGCCTATAATAATGAAACTGATTGAAACAAAATGAAGAATTTCATTAATCTCTAGTTTTGTTTGTTGAGACATATACATTGAAATCATAGTTTGCAGATTAGGATTCAGAGAGTATTGGTCTTAAGGCTAGGGCCTCCACAATGTACCCTCTCCAAGCACTTCTAGGCTTAACCAATGATTGATTCACCATACATAGGACAATACAAGACTATACAATTCATTATAACTATATCTCTTTCAGGTAGATTAATGGCTATTGCTCCCAACCAAGCATTTTCTTAAGGAATCCTTCCACAAATTCAGTCCTTCAACATACAAATCAACTTCTCAAGGTGATCACCTACAATATTGCCTTCATTCTTGCATTTACTAGGTTAATTTATCATAATAAAAGTCATGGATTCATCCCAAGTCACAGTTAACACATTTTACGGATGAATCCTTAATTCATGTTTCCAAATCAATGCAAACCCCAACACCTGTAACAGACTAGTCAATATAATTTGCCAAAAATTGATATAAGGAAGATGAATGTGATTCAAAATGATCAAATGCATTATGCTTGAGCCATAGAAATGATTCAGAATCAACAACACATCGAATGGATACAAAGAATGCAAGAAAACCTTAATTTTTTTTTATTGCGTTCTTCCTCATAGTTCCTACAAAATACTTCACCAGTCCATACCATCCCTATTTTCCAGGCATTAAAGGTTGTTTATAATATTTTTCCCAACTTCCATAACTGACCCCAAGTGATTATAAGTGTTTACAATTTTTTTAATGCCTTAAAACTCATTTTCCCTCCAATTTGCATATAACCATTAATATTCAATTTTTTTGAATTTTTAGATATTGGTTTTTTTTTTCTCATTCTAACTTATTAATATTTATTCTAATTTGTTCCTAGGACCTAACTAACCTATAAAATCAATCTAGATCCCTATTTGGCACTATTGGCCACCCATACAATATGTTGGTCCTAAGTCCTTACCAGGACTTCTAGGACATTTAACTTTTAAATCAAATTGATTATTAAAAGTTGCCATTATTGGCTTCAATATTTCCCAATTAAAATTCAAACATGATTTTGATCCTCTGACTCCATTTGGTTCTAAGGTGGATTGAGGTGATTGGATAGGTGCTCCTGCACCATTACAGATATTCTAGGCATATCGTTCCACACATCTTTCTTTATTTGATATGTAGAAGACCATATTTCCTCAAATCCAACTTCTTGGCAAACAAATCATAAAAATCAATGAGTCAAGTCTCCCTACATCTATTTCTAAATCTAGAATCGGGCTTCAACACAATATGAGGTTGATATTATAAATTGAAAATCACATACCAAATATTATAAACTTGATATTATTCTTCAAAGTAAACAAATATACATGATATCTATTCATATTCTATCAAAAAAAAAAACAATATTAACCCAAACAAGTAAATTTTTTTCATAGTTATATAAGAACAATTTCCAAGAAATAAGAATTGACTAATGTTTTGTAATTTACACTCCACCACAAAGTTAATAGATTTTTGTGAGTTGGGATGTCTGTATTCAAAAACAAAAACTTCTAACTTGTGAAGATTGATTCTTTGAGTTAATTTATGTTCCAAATAGAAATCATAACTTGTACCCCAAATCATGAATCACATAACTGATAGAAAATACAAAAAAATAAAAATTAGAATCTGTTAGTTGTGCGCCATAATATGTATGCTATTTTTTCCAAATGCATCATTCCTCGCATATGAATCAACCGTAGGCCAGTGATTGTTTCAATGATCAATTTGAAGGTTGCGTGGACTTCTTGTATAGGTTTCCCTTGGTGCCAACACATGTGGTGCAAGTTTTAATATGCAGGATGAATTGTTACCTCATCTAGACTAATGGAAAGAAGGGTAAAATTAGGAAGCGGCTCAATGTTTAGGTTATTTTCATGAGCAACGTAACCCTAGAAATCCTTTAGGTGCCATTTCTGGGAATCCTACCATGGAAATCAAGCAAATTGGGTAAGCATTCAAAATAGAAAAGAAAGGATTTTATTTTGAAGATACATTCTATGAAGTACCCCAATCTTGATATTCTTTATTCGAATTTTTGGTTTTCTTATCAACTTACGACCGACGTCCTTGGAGAAAAATAAAACCCTTAATCTTATGGTTTTGTGAATCGATCTTCCTCATGCCCATCAAAACTGCGTAATCTGTAATATGCGGCCATTAGTTCTCTGAGATGACTGCCTTTAGATCCCAGGAATCTAGTCTTTCTACACCAACTTGTACAAGGGTATGTCTTTATTTTTTTGAAAACTTGTCATTTTGTTTAGGACTCTGCAGTGTGTGGCACTGGTAATGTTTTCAGGATAGTAGGAAAATACATTCACTTTTGGATACATTGACACTTAATTTTTTACTTTGATCATGTTCAATTTCCCTCCTTCTAATAAATATAGCTGTTCATCAAATTCTCCACCCAAATTGAATCTCAACTAGACTAACAACACTAATATGGAGAATGGTCTCGAGGAAGGTGCAATTAGAGAAGTTGATAAAGTTACCCTTCTTCTTGAGCATAATAGTGATGAAACATCATCTGTAAAGATGACCCTAATCATTAGTGTAAGAGATCTCTTATTGATCTAGAGACTTCTCTAGGGCTAATGTTTTTCCTATAGATCATCCTTTGCCATCCAAACCAAAAATTAAATTAGCTTTAATTGGTTTAATGTCTTCTTCTCCAAAAAATGGTAATATATCAATATATAAGGACTTGAATACGGTTCCCACACCTCTTGATACTATAAAAAGAAAACATAATAGTTTAAGAAATGGACCCTGATTCTCTGGTTGCCAACCCAAAAAATGATAAAGGAATGTCACGTACAATCTCCCCTAAACATACACAAATCATGATAAATGAAGAAATCCTGGATGAAAACTTCACTAAGGTTGTGGGTGAATTTATTGATTTGGAAGCTATTAATAAGGAAAAGGAAATTCTGATAAACAAAATCTTAGATTTAGAAACCTAGTCTAAAAATCTCAACAAATCTTGGAAGAGGAATTAGTTGAGCTTGAAAATATTGAAAAAAACACAAAATCTATTAATGTAGGGATTTCAACAATTAATTTTTTTTTGGTGACCCCAGATTGTAGAAAAACTTTAAAAAAGAGGGGTAGGAAATCTCTAATGGAACTTAGAAATAAAGATGGTAATTTTGAAACCAAACCAAAATCACTTCCTTTGTTCAATATAGGGAGGGGAAAGTACCCTCCCAAGGGCTAACAAAATACTTTCGTGGAATGTTAGAGCCAAGAATGCCCCTAAAAAAAATGTAAGATAAAATATTGTGCAAACAAATTTGAACCACAAATGATGCTAATCCAAGACACTAAGTTAACTATGAATGAACTAAATAATTATAGAAAAAACTTGGAGTTTGATAGATATATGGGGTCCTGATTGAAGGTGTCTCTAGGGGCTTGCCATGATGGTGGACCCTAGGAAATAATTGTCCACAACTTTAAGTCATAATAAATACTAGATGATGGGGAAAGTAAAGAGCCTTAAATCTAATTTGGCATATATAATCATTAACATTTGTGGTCCTATTTGATCGCTAGATAAAAGGAAAACATGGAATGAACTTAGTATTAACCTTTACACGTACCCTAATAAAACCATCTTCATTGGCAGGGAATTTGATACTATATTAAATATCAATGAAGAAAAGGTTCGTAAATGAATTAATACTAAAATATGGAAGATTCTAGTCTTGGGTACACAATAACTTCCTTATGGACATCAAAATAGAAGATGAAATAATCACATGGGCTAAAAATATATAAGTTAATGATTTATTGTCAAAAAATTAGGCAGGTTCTTTTTCAAAGGTAATTGGACATAATTTTATTATCCTCTTTAAGATAATATTCTCCCTTCCTTAGGGCTTGATCATTTCCCTATACAACTAAATATCTACGATGACCTAAGAATGCAAGGATGCCCATTCAAGTATGAGATAATTTGACTTAAGGATGAGAATCTATCACTAATTGAATAATGGGTTTATTTAAGGCTCTAGACTATTTTTTCTGGTAAACAAACTTAAGACAATTAATAATAAACTAATAATATGGAATAAGGAATAGTTTGGAACATATTTAAAGAAAAGGGAAGGGTATAAAAAATTTAGAAATACTTAAAAAAATAATTATTAAGGAATAAATCCTAACATTTTTCAAAAATTAAAATCCCTTAAAATCAAACTAGAGGACGTTCAAATTTCCAGCAATGTTGTTTCAAACATGAGGGCACTTCATTGGTAATGAAGTGGTGGAAGCATTAGAGGGTCTATGAAACTAGAATTGTTAGAAATAGATAATATGAGGGGGTGCAAATCACTATTCTATCCTACAACTAGATATTGGTAATTACTTTGCAACATGCATGATCATGTGTAGTAAAGAAAGTGAGACATGATGGAAATCCACATAGTCAACCCACCATAGACCCAAAAAATGATCCTTGACATGAGCATTGAGCTCTCATGGCTGCAATGCATATGATCCTTCAACTCACTTCTCTCTTCAACCTATGCTCCAACCCCCTATACTTCACCAATTTGCACAAACGCCACCTCAAACTTCCAAATTCCCTCAATTTGCAACATCAATCATCTTTGATAATTCATCCACCCATACACAAACAAAACAACACTGTGGGATAATTTTGGAACATACACCATAGCTCTTCCCTCCCTCAAAATCCCAAATAAATTTACTTTTTCCCAAAACACTTGGTAAAGTAAAAGCATTTTCAAATACCCTTTTCCAAGTACCTTAACATACCCAGACCTTACTATAGACTTCTTTGGACCAGGTTTGACTGTTTGCACAATGTGACCCTTAAGTAGCATAAAATCCCATCAATTAATAGAGAATCCTCACTCTTCTCTCATCCTTATCACTCCAAACTCTTAGCAGAGTCATATAATGGCTAAAAATGACTAAATCCCAAAGGGTTCAGACTCTAATGCAAAGCATGCAACAAAAGCACCAAAATGCTCTTCCAAACTTCAAACAACACCTTAACTTGCTTTCAAGGATATTGACTGATCCAATGGGCTTCTAACACAGGTAGACTCTGCCCTACAAGTGGACTCCACTTTACAAGCCAACCCTCAAATCTAGGGCATTCAAACAACTTAGATCAATCACAACTATTAGCGACTCCTTATCACCAATAGGCCTAAAATGTAAAATAATTCTTAGATTGATTAGGACTCAAATTCTCTATCAGAAAATGGTTTCTATAGACTCAACTCAATAAGAAACTCCAACTTTGAACTTCTTCTCATACCCAACAACAAATTTGCAAAGATTTTTAGCAACATTCTACTAGGACAAATTCTAGTTTCCATGGTCAAACTCTCAAACCATAAAAAGGACCACCCAATTTTTTTACACCTTTAAACAACCTTCAACCACTTCTAAGAGATTACAAAAGATAAAGCACAAACTCTGCTCCAACATCAACTTATGCCCACTTTGTGTCATAGTCCTAATTGGCCAGATTAGGCTGGATTACAAGGAAACATAAACAAATAGGTTCATAGAATTGGTTAAACTCCTTGGATCTCTTCCACACATTAAATTTTTCTTTCTACACCCTTCACCTAGGTCAAATCAATCAAATTGAGAGCTTGATTTTTCTTTTTCCTTCAAAACTAGACTAGACATAAGACTATGTTCAGTCTAGGGCTTGCTGGTAAAAATAGGTGCCCTATTCCTACAACCCTGAAACTATTCCATATCAAAGAACCCTCTCCTAACTTGCATTACACAAAGTGTCATTAAAATCCCACGGTGGATTTTCAAGTTAGGAGGCCATCTTGCCAAAACCCCCAAATTTAGGTTAAATCTAGGTAACCTTAACAAAAACTGCTATAACTTTTGTTCTAAATAAAATAAAGCCTTAAAATTTTTTTTAATAGAACCTCAACTCAATCCTCTATCCAATCATGTGAAACTTGTACCACTACGAATCTATACAAGCTGTACAAAATTGAAAAAATAAAGAAAAAGATAGAAATTATGAGTTTTATTCACTAAATGCCATTCACCCGTCCGTACAATGACCTTCTCCACTTGTGGAGACCTTAAATAAATTCCTTCCAATAGTTGCAACTTCTATTTGAATGGTTGGAATACCATACAACCCCTTTTTCAGTTTGACAACCAAAATTGCAAAAATTTCTATTTAGCAACTTTCTTGCACTTTTTGCAATTTTTTACAAACCCTTAATCCAATGGTGTCTTAATGATTCAAAACCTATAAACACACTTATACCCACCCAAAACATCCTAAAAACATCAAAATACTCAAAATCACATAAATTAAGACTCTTTGGTTACATATGGTCACTTGCGTTATAACCACACCAATGTGCCAATGTACCTTACAAGTGAGTCTTTATAATAAGTATGGACCAAACCTCTTTCCTAACAATTATAATCTATCAAAAAACCTTGAGACCATGCCTTGGAGACTTAGGTGCCCTGCACTAGACTCAATCCACCGAAAACCCCCAAAACCCCAATTTATGACTTCCAAACCCTCAATCCAAGGGTTTCTCAAATCCACTGTATCCGATCAATTCCAAGAACAATTGATAGTTGTTTCTACTTTAGATGATCATAATAAGATGGTTCAAACCATAAAATAGGTTCCTCCTTTAGACCAAAACTCTACTACTGCTCTATACCCACGAATTCCTTCTAGGAAACCTACACTGTTTCATAACTGTCAACCAATGCTACATTATCCTCTGCAATTAAAAGGTTAGAAGAAAATTATACATGTTAGAAATGCACATCCCATGAATTTTTAACCCTTAGAATTCATGGGATGGCCATAAAGTAATAGGTCTTAGGACTGGTTACAAGATAACTAACAGAATCAACACTTGTTTACTTGCACTAGGTGTACAGACTGCTCAAAACGAAGTGAATTTCATTCAACAATGATTAAAATGGAATCATTAAGCATTAATAATTCATAGATATGTCAATCCAAACAATGAAGAGTTCAAAAAATCAATGAAACAACAAAATGAGGATTTTATTGCTCACTATTTTTATCAGTTCGTACAAACGGATCTCTACCGTACAATAGATGCATTTATGCTTTAATAGCCTTCCCCAAACTATCACAACCAACTCTTACCAGTTGGAGGCTTGGTTTAAGCCTAAAGACACCCCAAACACTAATTCCCTCCAAATACCTTTATAGCCGTTCACTTTTAAATATTTGAATTTTAAATAGCAAAAATGGTTTTAAATTTATATTCAACCCTTATTCTAATACCTAGACCTATCCCATGCCCATTCTAAACTTCTTGTAAACATAACTTAGGTTTGGACAACATTAGTCCAATATAAACAAATTCTTGGTCCTTTAAGGACATTACAAGTATGACTTTTAGTCCTTTTAGGACATTACAAAATAAATAGCTTTTAATTCTAGTCCATTTTTATTGCTTGGATATCTCCTTGTCCTACTTACTCCTCTGGTCTTAATGGTATGTTTTGGTCTTCATAGGATGATCTTGGTGCCCCTGCACCACTAATTAGGCCTCCAAATTTTCCATTTTGAAAATATTTCAAAAAAACCTCAAGAAGATACCAATTAAGTTATGGTTTTAGAGAACTTGAATATTTTCAAGGTTTTAGTTTTTCAACCCCTCCATACAACTTATTCCTATAAAATAGCCTTCTTACAAGGGTTTTAAGACTTTACTTGTTGATGGGCCTTACAAAGATTCAAAAGGAACACAAAAAGATTCAAATCCTTCTTAGTTCTTGGAAACTATACCTTTAGATATTTCTATAAATACTCCAATCCTTGATTGGCACAAACCAATCAATCTACTACTATATCCAAACCCTATAACCATCAAGTCACCTTGTCGGGTATGCCTGAATCCACTTAGGGATTGATTCAAAAAATAGAAGACCATTTCATGTTTACCCCAAGTTATTTATAGTTCCCTAATAGATTCCTAAAGGCTGTGTTCCAACAATTAGAAATCAAATTAGAGAACTTTCTATGATAACTACTGATGCAGAGGAAGGGTGGTTGGTATTAAATACACAATAAAAGTTGCAAACTTAAGAGACTTAGATACTTGTGCCTATTGACAACTTCAAATTCTTCAAGGAATTAACTTGTTTAAGTCTATCACAATATTCCTAGATGCTGACTTGGTTTCTTAAACACCCAATTAATTGGCATAGGGATCTTTAAGACTCTAAGACAATACCATACTTCAATAAATTTGGCTCAAATGCACAATACCCTACCTGTCAGTCCTGTTACATGCTTGGAATGGGGACAACTTTGGTTTTCCTCAAAATATTTGAAAATCTAAAGACACTTCCTAATACCCTTTTTAAAGAGTTTTATAACGTAGCAAAGAATTGTACATGGTTACCATAGACCAATAGGATTGTATAAGGTTACCATAGATCGAAATGTTTTCAATTTGTCTTTATCTTTGAGCGAACTAGAACATTTATGTTGAAAAAATACCAGATCTGAAGAATGCCAGTTATTTTGTCTATGTCTTTGAGTGAACTAGAACATTAGAGACTCTCCTCTCTTTGGATCAACATTTCCTCTTGCCCATTGGTCACTTTGTGCATCCTCCTCTTGAGCCAAATGGACTCTTCTATTCCCTTCTTGGCTACCACTGCCCATTTTCTTAGGAAGTGCTTGTGTGTAGCAAGTGCAATATGTAGAGGTAGAGTTATGGAAGGTCAACTAAGTATTTGTTTCTTTTCATTTTTTATATTTCTTTATCTCTTTATCAATCTATCTCTCTATCTATACCTCTTTCTATATGTCTTGCTTTAGTATTCATTTCTATATGTGTCTTCCTCTTACTACTCCATTTGCAGATTGCAAACAAATCATCCTTCTTCCACCAACAAGTCATTCCATTCAAGAAAGACCATGTCTAAAGATATCAACACACAATAAAATAGGGAGACAATTGCTAGACTGTGGTCTAACTTAAAAGAAAAGGTGATGGAAAATGTTATTGTCCTTGCAAAATTTGTAAGGGCTTAAATACTCGAAGATATCTAATCAAAATATCTAAGGAACATTGTAGGCAACATGGTCACATTGAAGGGGGAAATGAATATCGTCCATCGGTATGTATTTTAATAATTTATAAATTACATAAGACATGATTTGATGATGGAATCATGGTCATGGCTAATATAAGGTCATCATTTTCATATAGGTCAATGTCCTTGAGTTTCATGTTATGGACCATGACAATTCAGAGAGTGCAGATTTGCAAATGAGGGAACATGGAGGTGTGAATTTGAAGTAGAAGGTAATGATACCATGGAAGAAGACCACGATGATCAAGATGATGATGATGATGATGATGATGATGATGATGATGTTGACATAGAGCTTGATGTACCTATACTTAAGAAGGCACACGAGTCCCTATATGAAGGCTTCGAAACAAGTCTTTTGGCCACTATATTGTTGTTGGTGAACTTGAAGGTTATGAATGGTTTATCCAACATAGCAATGACATGTATGTTAAGGTATGTCATCTTCTTTCATTATTTTACTCATAGTTCCCTTACAATTAATATTGGGTTTGTGTAGCAATTAATATTCTTGAAATTAACAAATTATATTTTTGGTCATAGGTTGATAGATGAGAGTTTGTTACCAACATCAAACATTCTACCTCGCTCGCACCGAGAATTATCTGCCATCATGAAAGATATTGGAATGGAGTATCAAACAATACATGGATGTCTAAATGATCATATTATATATCATAAACAATATGAATTTGCAACACAATGCCCTATTTGTCATACTAGTAGATATCAATAAGATAGATTAACAAAAAAGGTGCCTTGCAAGGTTCTTCAACATATTCCCATTATTCCACATATGCAACGATTATTTAGGTGCAATAGCTTGGCACAATTTATGAATTACCATGCATGCAATAGAAGTCAAGATGACATTATGCGAATGCCTATAGATGGTTCAACATTTAAGGAAATAGAGGAAAAATGGCCACACTTTAAAGAAGAACCTCGTAATCTCAAGCTTTCATTGGTAGTAGACGGTGTCAATCCTTTTGGAGAGATGAGATCTACTTACTTGGTGTGGCCTATTTTTTTTATCAATAATAACGTACCTCCTTGGTTGTCCATAAAGAGAGAGCACATAATGTTGACACTGATTGTTCCAAGTATTTTTTGATTTAATGATCATCTAAATTAATTTATTATTACTAATCCATCAAAATAGTCATAATAATTATGTAATGTTTTTGTTCATTCAACTAGGTAAGTACCAAGTTAAAGATATCAATGTATATATTGAACCCCTTATCGATGAGTTGATAGTGTTATGGAATGGGGTTATTATATATGACATCTGTAGACCAATAGGACAAAGATAATTTTAATTTCATGCAATGCTTGTATGGACAATACATGATGCCCCTAGGCTAACATATATTTGTGATATATTCTCTTCTTAACACCTCTTTTTTGGTATGTTATAGTGAAAACAAAAAGTTAACACATTTAATCCAATAATACACGATCTTGTAGGTCTTCAGACAAAGGAAAAATTTGCATGTCCAGTTTGTGGTCCAAAGACAAAATCTCGTCATTCAAAAAGTTTAAGAAAGCAGGAGTTCGATGAAAATAGACACTTTTTGCATAGAAATCATAAGTATCGAATTATTAAAAAACATCTTTTCAATGGGAAAGAAGAGGCTACATCAAAACTATAGAGAATAACACCTCGCCTATGGAAGATGACATACAATAAAATAAATCGTCGAGGTAATGTAATTCCATCTGATGGTTTTTGTTTCAAATTTATATTTCAATATTGTGTTTTGTTTACTGATGATGTAATTGATGCTTGTGCAGGTCGTCAAGGAATCAATGACCAACTTCCAAAAGGACTAATAATTTATCCTATGCAATTTATTAGGTTTTTGTACTATGAGCAACTCCCAATTGTGTATTTGTTTGATCCTATGCATATTGGAAAGAATGTAATAGAGAGATTATGAAAAATCTTGGATGGAAGGCGTGACAAAGACCAAATTGTCAAAAATTGTAGTGACATTGAAGAATCCAACCATGCAATGAAAAATGGAATTTGATCAAATAACAATGGAGACCACATTGATACAAGTGCCTTTAGTTGGTTATTGTTAGAGTAGCAGAGCAATGCTATAAAAGAAGTCATAAAAAAAATGATTTTCCATAAGATTTGCTGCGAACATAAACAATCTCATATCAAAGAAAAGTGAATTTGGACCAGAGTTGAAAACACACGATTGACATACATTTATTAAGGTAATTCATGTTATTTTGTATTCACTATATATTTGTATATTGCATGTAGTTTTAATTGCATTCTTTTATAAAATATTGACAAGATCATTTTACACATATCATAGTATGTTCTACCTCTATCTCTCCCACACCACTTCGCCAACAATGTCAAATAGGTTATATATGATCTTGAAAAATACATGAGGTGGTTATCATCTAAAGAAATCAATAAAGAAGATATAAAATATTGGAAGAGAAAAATTCCTCTTCTTATGTGTGAAATGTCAAAGTGTCTACTTCCAAATTTTTTCAATGCACAAGAACACTACCTCATATATCAAGTTGAGGAGATTGACTTGTGTGGAATTGTACCAACTAGGTCAATGTGGGTGGTTGAAAGACACTTGAAATTTTTGAAAGACTTGGTTTGACAGAGAGCACATCTTGAGGGTTCTATGGTGGAGGGATACATGATATACTAGACCATGATATACATTAGTGAATATCTTCTTAAGTTTGCAGCAAAGATCCATGTAGATCGTATTTGGGATCCCAACTCAATTAAAAAATTTGGAAGGGAGTACCTAATGGGCAAAGGTAGATCGAGGAAAGTGAGAGGTAAATCTAAGATGTTATTCTAGTTAATTAATTCTTATAAATCTTCAATATAAATTATTTATAACTGGTGTATTTTTTTGATATAGGTGGTCGAGAGTGGGATGCAATACATTTGTGTATTGCGAATAATCTTGATTGGATAACAGTATGGATTGAACGATGTCAACAAAATAGCTGCTCATTAACATGGGAAGGTGTTGCTTCATTGGTTACAGAAGCTCATCGTAATAGAGATTTCAATGTTACGCCAATGGTAGTTGATCTAGTAAAGGGTTTAAAAGGTGGAAAGGTATGTAAAAATTTATTAATGATCATAACTCGACGTATGTTTCGTATCAACTCATGATGCAAATAATTTAAACACACTTCAAAAATTGTAGGTCAAGCACCACAAAGCTATGCATTATCATGGCCACAAATTTTGCATAAAAAGTTGGATGACACAAAGAAAACTTGTGATTCTGGGATAACTACAATTTTTGAGGTCACCAATATATCATCTAGAAATGACATATATCTTAAAAAATCTCAAAATCAATACTATGGCATCTTGGATGATATAATTGAGTGCGAATTTAACTCTTTCAAAGTAGTTCTATTCATCGTCAAATGGTACAAGTTACTACTTTATCAAAATGATCCAGATAGAACGGTTATTCAACATGATAATGGATTTACAATGATTAATACAAGGTCATTTGAACTAGTTGGAGATGAGCCCTATGTTCTTCCAAGCCAATGTGAGCAAGTGTTTTACTCAGAGGTTCCACATCAACAAGGTTGGTCATTTATTGTTAGACATGATCCAAGAGGAAGGCTGATAAAGTATCATGTTATGGAAGAAGAAGATATTGAAGATGATGAAGAAGCATATGATGGTGATGATGATGATTGTGGTAATGATGATGATGATGGTGATGGTGATGATGGTGATGATGATGGTGATGATGGCGATGATGATGGTGATGATGATGGTGATGATGGTGATGATGATGGCGATGATGATGATGATGATGATGATGATGATGATGATGAGGATCAGGATGAAGACGAAGAAGATAATCAATGATTATAGACATCATCACCCCTTCTGTTGACAATCTTGCATTCCATATATAAGGTAAATTTGTTCATGTTTAAGATGTTGCATATTGTTCATGTTGTCTTCTAAGTTATTTGTAGCATACGTGTATCATGTAATTTTTAGCTAACTTAAGATAAATGATTAAAATATGCAAGAAATATGATTACATATTTATTGTGTTCAATTTTAATGATTACAACATATGTTATTAATAATTACCATTGTTTATATTGTGTCTTATTATCACCCTTTTTGCAAACAATCAATTGACTACAAACATCGTCACCCCTTCCGTTGACGATCTTGCATTCCATATATAAGGTAAATTTGGTCATGTTTATGATATTGCATATTGTTCATGTTGTCTTTTAAGTTATTTGTAGCATACTCATATCATGTAATTTTTAGCTAAATTAAGATAAATGATTAACATATGCAGGAAATATGATTACATATTTATTGTGTTCAATTCTAATGGTTATAACATATGTTTTTTATAATTACCATTGTTTATATTGTGTCTGATTATCACCCTTTATGCAAACAATCAATTGACTACAAACATTGTCACCCCTTCTATTGACAATATTGCATTCCATATATAAGATAAATTTGTTCATGTTTACGATGTTGCATATTGTTCATGTTGTCTTCTAAGTTATTTGTACCATACGCGTATCATGTAATTTTTAACTAACTTAAGATAAATGATTAGCATATGCAAGAAATATGATTACATATTTATTGTGTTCAATTCTAATGATTACAACATATGTTATTTATAATTACCATTGTTTATATTGTGTTTGATTATCACCCTTTTTGCAAATAGTCAATTGACTATAGACATTGTCACCCCTTCTATTGACAATCTTGCATTCCATATATAAGGTAAATTTGTTCATGGTTACGATGTTGCATATTGTTCATGTTGTTTTCTAAGTTATTTGTAGCATACTCATATCATGTAATTTTTAGCTAACTTAAGATAAATGATTAACATATGCTGAAAATTTGACCCCTTTGGCATGGATCGTGCATAGTGACATGGATCAACAGGTATGCATCAATAAATGGACATAATTTTCTTATATTCTTCTTGTTTATCACTGACCACATATGTTATAAATAGACATATTATATAATCATATAATGTTGATGGGGACACGACCCAAGCACAAAATAGACACAATAGGAAAGCAAAAATTGTATTAACTATGTAAATATGCTATTACATTCAGTATAGATAAAATAGACTTCAAAACATGCCCTAAGGGCTTACAACAGTATAAGTCTGTAGATAATTTCTCTTTTTAGTACCTCCTGTCAAACTCCACTCCGAACTGCCTTTTACAATGCCAGAAATGTTCTTAAATAGACCCCGGAGGGTTAAGGATTAGGAATACATTCTAGAAAGTGCTAGTTGGCATCCACCGACCAAATAGAAGGATCTAGAAGTTGTATTAGAAGTTGGCACAAAATTAGAAGAATCTAGAAACGGTAACTGAACTTCTCGGAGGCATAACTTTTGAACCGTAGCTCTGATTGACGAACCGTTTACATTTTCGAAAAGCTCTCGAAGTGCTCTATAGCCTTGTGGATCAGCTCCACTCATCCTCCATTTTTACCCTTGTTTGAGGTTATTTAATGCCCCTAACCTGACTTTGAAGCATTCTTAGGAGGTCTCCAGAAATTGAAAAATTGCAATAACTTTCAAATCGTGGGGCCTTTCGACCTGATTCTTTTTTTGGAATGCTCTAAATTACAATTACAATCTTTTGACCAATTTACACCTTCTAGTTCATCAAAATGATGGATCAATTACATACTCCTATTTTTTTGGCATTTACACGTATCCCAAGGTGTTCAAATACTCTATCCTAGAACACTGATAGTGGAACCGTGAGAGTTGGAACTTTTATTTGACCCAAATGGGTATCTAGAAATGAAAACACATGAAACAAAAACTAAGTCTAAGTACATTTTTTTTGGTTGGCATAGGATTGCCCTTATACCTCTGGATGCTCCTGCATCAAACACCCAAGGTAAATTGAAAAGTGACCCTGTCACTTTATGAATGGTAGAAGAAATTTCAAATGGGAAACCTCAGCTGCTGATATCCAAGTTGAGTCCTCGATCGACTATCCTTTTCACTTGACCAAATACTCTTCATACTGCCTATTTTTGGTACTCTTGCCCACACGATGATCTAGAATGTCGTCTATCTCCTCCTTCTTAGAAGTAGGAATTGGACATGGCTCTAACATCGACTCGTCATCTACACCATCATCATGATACTTTGTTAAGTCTGCAATGTTGAAAATAGGAGAAATGTGAATACCATCTGGCAACTCCACCTCATATGCATTTCCTGAGTCATGTTTCTTCAGAATTTTGCAGGGGCCAAATTTTTTTATTTTCAGCTTGTTGTAAGTACCAGCTGAGAATCTTTCTTTTCGTAAGTGTACCATGACTAGATCCCCTACTTGGAATTCCTTATGTCTTCTCCTTTGATCAGCCCTAGCTTTATACTCTTGATTCATCTTGGTAATGTGTTCCTAAACCTCCCCATGTAGACGCTTGATATGTTCAACAAATTCTTCAACTTTAGCACTTGTCTTTTCCCCTTGCTCTATCTTCCTCAATTCTGGTGCAGTCCTTGGGCTACTTCCATATACAATTTGGAATGGTGATATACCAGTACTCCTATTACAGAGTTATTGTAAGCAAACTCCGCTTGTGGTAGAATCAAATCCCATCCCTTGGGCTTATCCCCAACTAAACATCTCAGCAAATTGCCCAGACTTCTGTTTACCACTTCTGTTTGGCCGTCAGTCTGCGGGTGATGTGTGGAACTGAATTTCAAGTCTATTCTCAACTTTTTCCATAATGTTCTCCAGAAATACCCCACAAATTTAGTGTCTCTATCAAAAACTATACTCCTTGGAAGACCATGTAGTCTTACCACCTCTTTGAAAAAAAAGTCTGCAATATGGACAACATCATGAGTTTTGTGGCATGGAATGAAATGTGCCATTTTGGAGAACCTATCAACCATCACAAATACTGAGTCATTACTCCTTTGTGTCCTTGGCAATCCAAGAACAAAATCCATACTTATGTCCTCCCATGGCTTTGATGGGACAAACAATGGCTGATATAGTCCAGTATTGTGACTAAATCCCTTGGCAACTTGACAAATCTGACAACTCTGTACAAGCTTCTTCACATCTTGTGAAATCTGAGGCCAAAAATAATGTTCTCTAAGAATGGCAATGGTCTTATCTCAACCAAAATGTCCTGCCATCCCTCCACTATGTTTCTCCTTAATCAAATTTTTTCTCATGGAACTCCTTGGAATGCATAATTGACTGCTCTTGAATAACATACCATCCTAAATCAGATATTCTAACCACTTAGTTATGTCTACATCAACGGGCTCTTTACAAGCTTTCCACGCTTTAGAAAAATCAAGATCCTCAGGGTACAGATTCTTGAGTTCATCAAACCCAACTACTTCAACTTGCATTACTGTAAGCAACAACTGTCTCCTACTTAATGCATCTGCAACCTTATTAGATTTTTCACTTCTATGCTTCAACACAAATGTATAGCTCTGCAAGAACTCTACCCACTTCATATGCCTCTAATTCAATTTACCTTGGCTATTTAGGTACTGTAATGCCTGATGATTAGTATACAAAACAAATTCCTTTGACAATAAATAATGTCTCCATTTCTTTAAGGCCTGAACTATTGCATAGAACTCTTGATCATAAACATAATACTTCCTTTTTGCATCATTCAATTTTTCACTAAAATATGCAATAGGCTTACCTTCTTGGCTTAATACAGCCCCAATAACACTACCACTAGCATCACAATCCACTTGGAACACCTTTCTAAAATTTTGAAGTGCCAACACAGGTTGTTCTATCACCTTCTTCTTCAGCAATTTGAAACTTCTCGCAGTTGCCGCAGTCCATTTGAACTCTTTTCTATCCCCTCTTATTGTGTCAGTTAGGGGTGCACATATGTCACTGAAATTCTTAATAAACTTTCTATAAAAACTAACTAGACTATGAAATGATCTTACCTCAGTAGCAGACCTTGGAGTAGGCCATTCCAAGATGACTTTTACCTTCTCTAGATCCATTTTGAGACCTTCAGGTGATATAACAAACCCCAAGTAGACTAACTCCCTTTTTGCAAAGATACACTTCTTCAAATTAATTAACAGTTTCTCTTCCCTTAACCTTTCAAGGACACTACGAATATGCAATAAATGTTCTTCCAAAGTCTTGCTGAAAATTAAAATATCATCCAAATAGACAATAACAAATTTTCCCAAGAACTTCTTAAGTACCTCATTCATAAGCCGCATGAAGGTGCTTGGGGTGTTTGTCAATCCAAAGGGCATGACTAACCACTCATAAAGACCCTCCTTGGTCTTGAAGGCTGTTTTCCACTCATCTCCTTCTCGTATCCGTATCTGATGATAGCCACTCTTGAGATCTATCTTTGTGAAGTACTGAGCTCCACTCAGGCAGTCCATAAGATCATCCATTCTTGGCAAAGGAAACTGATACTTGATGGTTATCTTATTTATAGCTCGAGAGTTTGTACACATCCTCCACTCTCCATCCTTCTTTGGTGCTAGTACTGTAGGTACTGCACATGGACTCAGGCTCTCCCGAATCAAGCCCTTCCTCAATAGCTCCTGAACCTGTCTATTTAGCTCTTCAGTTTCAGTAGGAGTCATCCTATGAGTAGCCTTGTTAGGAAAACTAGCTCCTGGGATTAAATCTATCTGATGATTGATTTGCCTTACTGGTGGCAATCCTTCTGGAATATTATTAGAGATGATATCTCCAAACTCACCTAGTAAATCTGAAACTTCAAGTGGTATTTCACTACTACCTTCTTTATCTTTCCTAGGAATCAAAGCATAGCACATATGCTGATGTTTCATGCCATCTAAAAATTTTCTTCCATCAACAAGAAAAATCCTAGCACTGCTGCATACCTTTTCGCCTTCCTTTTTCATGGGCTTCAATTTATGGTGAACTCCATCCTTTGTTAGAGAGTATGTGTTTGCATGACCATCATGTACTGCATGCCTATCAAACTGCCACGGTCTTCCCAACAATAGATGGCAAACATCCATTGGAATAACATCACAGAGAACTTCATCATGGTAACTCCCGATTTTGAATTTCACTAAACATTGTTCACTTACTAGGACCTTATGATCATCTTTCATCCAAGCAATCCGATAGGGCTGGGGGTGTTTCTCCCTCTTGAGGTTTAGCTTAGAGACCATTTCCTCTGATACCAAGTTATCAGTACTACCACCATCAATGATCACATCACAACATTTATCCTCACACTTGCACTTGGTACGGAATAAACTCCTCCTTTGTCCGGGTTCAATCTCACCACTTAGTAGGACCCTTTCATTTACCAAGGTCTCTCCTCTTTTTGCATCTTTTGAATGTGATGATTATGCATCCTCATCCACATGAGCAACCCTAGCTTGACCCTCAGCTCTCCTTTTTTTCCTTTCTTGTCATTGAGGGCATTCAAAGGCACAATAACCTTCTTCATTGCAATGGAAATAGGTACCATGAAAGCCTCCTCTTTCTTTTCCACATCCTCTACCTCTTCCTCTCTGATTTCCAAAGTCTTGATCACGGGAGCGGTTGAAACCCTCGTTTCTCTGGTTCTTGCTAGTACTCACATCTTCATTTTTCTTTTGGGTTTCATTTCGGCCTTCAGATGACCTACCACTACCCCTTCCTACTTGACCACACCCTCTTTGTCTCCCTTCAAACCTCTTATTTAGCTTCTTTTCAACTCATAGGGCAAAGCCTCTTAAACGTTGGTCATTCTTACCAGACTTAATTCCTCCTGGATGCTAGGTCACAACCCATTGATATAATGAGCAACCTTCTCCTTATTTTCTTCTGCATGCCCTACTCTAATCAAAAGTCGATAAAACTCCTCTGTATATTCTTGGACTGATTTTCTTGCTTGCTTTAACCCATGAATCTTCTTAAACAAATCAAGTTTGTAAGCAACAAGAATGAATTGCTTCTTCAATTTGTCCACCATACGATCCCACCTTGTGATCTTCTTTTTTTCTCTTTTTTTTCTTTCCAGTTGAACCTCTTGCCACCAGATTTTGGCATGACCTTTCAATTTGGCCTTTGCAAACTTAACCCTATCTGGATCCCTGATATCCTCATACTCAAAGTACTCTTCGATTTCATTGATCCAGTCGATCAACTCATTTGGTTTCAGATTTCTTGAAAATACACACACATCAATTGTAGGTCTTTTTCCAAACTTAGTAATGGCCCTAAAAAGCCTTTCCTTTGCCTGATTTAGAACTTCTACGTCAAATTCCCCTTCTAGTCTAATTTCTTCTTCTTCATTGTCATCCTCATTTTTGTCGCCTACAGCAACATTTGTTCCTCTACGGAGCTCCTCCTGCAATGCTTGTACCTACCTTTGGAGGGCTCTAACCTCCTCAGGATTAATAGCTCCGACCCTTCCACCACTCTCTCTTCATGGAGACATCTTCTTAAATCAAACCCACAACCACACAGTCCTGGTGCAAACTGCCTCATAGTTGGTGCTCTGTCTAAACACTCAAGAAAACTAGCTCTGATACCACTTGATTGGGACACGACCCAAGCACAAAATGGACACAATAGGAAAGAGAAAATTGTATTAACTGTGTAAATATGCTATTACATTTAGTACAGAGAAAATAGACTTCAAAACATGCCCTAAGGACTTACAACAGTATAAGTCTAGAGATAATTTCTCCTTTTAGTACCTCCTCTCAAACTCCACTCTGAATTGCCTTTTACAATGCCAGAAATGTTATTAAATAGACCCCGGAGAGTTAAGGATTAGGAATACATTCTAGAAAGTGCTAGTTGGCATCCACCGACCAAATAGAAGGCTCTAGAAGTCATATTAGAAGTCGGCACAAAATTAGAAGAATCCAGAAACGGTAACCGAACTTTTGGGAGGGATAAATTTTGAACTGTAGCTCCGATTGATGAACCGTTTACATTTTTTTAAAACTCCTGAAGCACTCTATAGCCCTATGGACTAGCTCCGCTCGTCCCCCATTTTTGGCCCTGTTTGAGGTCATTTAATACCCCTAACTTGACTTTGAAGCATTCTTAGGAGGTCTCCAAAAATTGAAAAATTGCAATAACTTTCAAACCGTGGGCCCTTTCGACCTGATTCTTTCTCTAGAATGCTATAAATTACAATTACAATCTTCTGACCAATTTACACCTTCTAGTTCACAAAAATGATGGCTCAATTACATACTCTTATTTTTTTGGCATTTACATGTATCCCAAGGTGTTCAAATACTCTATCCTAGAACACTGATAGTGGAATTGTGAGAGTCGGAACCTTTATTTGACGCAAATGGGTATCCAGAAATGAAAACACATGAAATAGAAACTAAGTCTAAGTACATTTTTTTTGGTTGACACAGGATTTCCCTTAGACCTCTGGATGCTCCTGCATCAAATGTATATATATATACAAAGAAGGTCCATATAGAAATATAATTGTATAATCACTTTCAACTTACTACATTTTATATCTCTCACGTATAGACAAGGAAGAACTACACGTATGAGTCACGACTTGATTATTCTATATATGTTATTTAAATATTATCAAATTTCTATTTGATGGATTGCAGGTGCCAAAAATAGGTACTTGTCAGATCTATCTACATCAAATGAGGGAAATGATGAAATGGTAGATGAAAGCTCTACATGTAGTACGACTAAAATAGGGAGATCAACTAGAGGTCAAAAGATTAGAATTTTTTTTGATAAACGCATGCAATTTTTCATTGCTAATGAGGGGTCATGTTCTTATGATGATGAGACCAAAGGCGACATCAAGGTGCCCTTTTGGTACACACACATTGAGAAAGAATGGGTACCCAATGAGCTACCTCCAATTAACACAAATTTTTGTATTAATGAGAGGATATATCGCATTGCTCCATCCTCATTATATGGTTTGGGCCTATTTTCCATGGATGGGATAAAGATATGCTACAACAAAGTTGTTGAATTGTTCAAGAATGTCAGTCCATGTTACAATTACAATGATTGGATGCTGATTGTTTGATATAAAAAAAGTATGCGTAGGTATTCACTATCAGTTAATTATATAGAATGGAAAGAAAATTATCAAAGTAAAAGATTTGCTATGTACATTGATGGGAGACCAAAAGAAACAGGTAATATTGTAGGTTTTATAAATAGTACGCGACCTTCCTCAACTAGTAAGCAACCCAATTGCATTTTTGAGGCAATTGAGGGGAATGAAGTTTTTGTTTGTGCAATAAAATCAATAAGTGTAGGGGAAGAACTGCTAATAGATTACCATTTAAATCGTATAGATACAAAAAAAGTTACTATCATGAGGGTTGTAAGTACTATATACCATTTTGTTAATAATTTTTTTTTTGCTGTCTATTGCTTTTAGTTAGCTAAAGTTTTTATACTTAATCTTTGTGACAGGATGATATGGATCCGACAGATGATAGAGGTCACGAGGATGCTACTTTCACCCATTCTTCAACAAGGGTAAACCTTATTGAAATTTTACAAATTAGATAGTTGAAAAATGTTATATTATTATGTTATTTTATTTATGATTTTTGAATTTTTATGATAGTTTTCATGATATTCCTCTCACAATTTGTTGTTCAGGATAAGGGAAAAGCACCTGCAGTAAGTACAGAGCCACTAGCTACCCCTTCTGATGATGATATTGCAAAAACTCCCAATGTAACAATAATGTTGAAGAAAAAAATAAAAAAAATAAATTTATAAATAATGAGAAATTTGGATGAAGCAAATATTCCATCCGAGGAGATGATGAAGAGGCTGTCTAATTTGAGAGTGCAAGCTCGTCGTTATGAAGTGAGTAGTAATGATACTTTAGTTATAACAAAAGTTCAATAAAGATTTATATTTTATAATCTTTTATGTTGTAAAGTAAAACATGTAATATGTGTTCTTGTTATAGGATTTTTTGGCAACTGATCTAGAACTTGGTCAAGGGCAATCCGGTGAGGCTGATAGTAGTAGAGCTCCGACTGCCACTAGTAAAATAATCTTTTAGTTGACAAATTACAAGGAATTTTTTATTTTGAACATTCAAAAATTTCTTAAGTTAACTCTTACTTTTATGATTTCAAAATGTCTTTGCTAACAATGTATTGTTCAACTCATCAAGTGCAAGAGACTCCTAGGAGGTCGACGAACGTCCATACGAGATTGCTGACTACAAAGTCACCAACAAGGGGACATCCAGTTGGTAAATCCTTATTTTGCTATATTTGGTTTTGTGTTAATTATGAGTTGATAATTTGTACTTTTATCTTGGGTGCATTACATAGAGGATTATTCTTTTTGTGGTAGGAGATGCATCGTTTGCTATGCCAGATATAGATCATAGTGCATGTATTGGTGATAATTCACCATCATTTCTTAGAGCTACCCATGTTTCTAGCATGGGAACTATGCAGACATCGTTGTTGATTGACAATGATGAATCGATGCCTTTAAAATGTCCTAAGATTCTAGGTACCTTAAGCAATTATTTTTTATATTGTAATATGCATTTACCTATTCATAAGAAGCTTTGGATTGATTATCCCATGACTTTTTTGTAGGAAATGATACATTTTATAGGAAGATTTATGACCTCACACTGTAAATATTCGGGTCCACCATACGTACAAGGTGGAACATCATAAGTGAACTAATTTTATCCCACTATTTTTTGTTCATATCATTAATTGGTGCAACATTTTTCCTTTAATTCGGGTCTTTTCTTTTACTAGCTATATCTAACAATTTTGTGTTTTTTCTTACAAGGTGGAACTTTCAAGATAAAAAATTAAAAGATCATCTCATCAAAGATTTAGAGCATGAGTTTGGTAATAATATTTTTGATTATAAGAAAATGTTACAAAAAGCTTGCAAACATCTTAACGTTTTGAGGGACTCATATAGAAAGAGTCTCATCCTAAACTCGAAGTACGAGAGTTCTCCCTTTATTACAGTAAGAGAATGGAATGAGTTCATTTTGGATGCAAAGGAGAAAGAGGATGATCGAAGAGAAATTACACCAACAAGTGCGAGAAGGTATGCAATAGTATTAACTATTAGTACATTAATGTAATAATGCACTAATTAGTACTAATCTTTATATCTATATCATCTAACATATTTTAAACTTTTCATAGGTTGTAGGACACATCAAAGGCAACAAAGGCCAGGTTGGAAAAGGTTGGGCAACACAAACTTGGCTTTGGGGGATATTTTAAAATCAAGCACAAGTTGTAAGTGGCAATAAATGAATTGTAGAGAAAAATTATTTATAAAATGCAAATAATTTTGTTAATTAATAAAAAAATGCAGGGTGCTGATTTTAATCTAGAGACCACGGAAGAACACAAAAGAATTGCCTTCAAGCAAGGCTATGCAGCCATGGCTAAATGCCTACGACAAGCTTTCATTGCCCCAACTGAATAGTCTCTTGTATCATGTGCACAGGTAAATATGCCAAAATATATATTAGAAATTGAATACTTTAGCAACAATCTATTTGATAATAATGTGCATCACATTGCAATGCACCCTGTTAATCGTGACACAAATCATATGCCGCATCATGAAGCCCCTAATGTGCATCGTACTATCCATGGAGGTGCTCATTTGCTATTTAAGACTAATTATGTAATTATTAATACAATTTAACATCTTTAATTGAACTTGGTGTAACCTTTTTGTGTATATTTTAGAGGATATAGAATCATGTCGTTCTGAACGAGTGCCAAAGGATGTTTAGACTGATCAACAGGTAGCTCATGTTGCACATTCAAGTAAAGAAAATCTATGTTTTGTTCTTTTAATTTATTTATTTATTTATAGTTCTTTTACTTAAATAAAAACTCATAATTCACTAATATAAAATGGTGTGAATTTAACTCATGAAGTACTTATTATTATAGTGGATCCTCCTTTGGTGCAACAACCTCATGATGTTCCTAAATGGATGAGGAGGAGACATGCATTAGAACCAGTAGAGGAGGGGGATGATGAGGACATTGATATTCCTCTTAGAAATTTCATGAAAAAGAAAAAAAACAAGAAAGCCAAAAAGAAATGATTGTTGTGTGTTAATGAATTTTATATGTTACTGACTTATTCATGAATGTTGGGTGTTAATGAATATTGTGTTAATGAATTATTCATGAATGACTTACTCTTGAATGTTGCGTGTTAATGAATTATTCATGAATGCTGTGTGTTAATGAATGTTATCATGTGATTATAATGATTGAATGTTATATTTCAAAAATGGATGAATGAATGAATGTTATTAAATGTTAATGGGGAATTTAGAGTGATGTTTGGGGGGGGGAGGGGAGTGGCGGGGAGCGGCCAAATGAGCTTCCACCTTCATGTGTTTGGCCTTGTTTAGTAGAGAATATTAAACTATTCTTGAAACCAAGTCAAGCTCAAACTTTAAATATAAGCTTATAGTTAATAGTGACAACCAATTAGCAAGTCCAAATGAAGTTCTTTGTTACATGTACCTTTTTAGTTTTTAAAGCACGATGTCATGTTTTAATATTGTGTAGTTTTTTTCTTAAGTAAAAGTATCATTGTACTATAAGAACATAATTTATGACCATTTTAGCAACTATTCTAACATCACTTTATGAGAAATCATGTTTTGGCAAAGATGGCAATAAGTGGTGTTGTCTATTCCTTGGGAGATTGGATTGCACAGGTCTATATCTCAAAATCATTTGCATGTGGTAGAAATGCATAATTACAACCATTTCATTCTACATTTAAAAACATTGATGACACTCTAGACACAAAATAATGCTAAGTATGGAGATAAGTATTCATAAACAAGATGGTGAGAAAGATAAGTATTCATAAACAAGGTGGTGATAAATATGGTCAGAAAGTGAGTATTTTGGGTGAGTAGTACTCTCTAATCACATGTTTTCTACTTCTTCAAAGATTGGGTTTTTATACTCTTATGGTCTAATTGGTACTTATTTTTGTTTGTAGGATGGAGAAAGTAGACATTAAGTCTACAAGTAGCCAGTTCAAGATTGTGGGTATAGTGTTGTGTGTGTCTGGAGCCATGGCCATGAGCTTCTTGCGTGGTCTTGCTATAAGCTAGCTCTGGCCTTCATTAGACCCTCCCTTAGAAAACATCAATTCCCTAACTTTCTACATGAGCGAAATCCAAACAAAATTGTCACTGGATGCATTTACCTCTTAACAGCTATGACAATCATGTCATCTGCCATGATTATACAGGTGGAAGCTAAGATCAATTATTATTATGTTTCCTAATTAATTGAGTTGAGAGGCTCACAATTCATAGATATGTTGTAGACTCTTGCCTTGGTTCTATTTGATTTTTTCATCCTCTTTTCCTAGTTTTTAATCCTTTCTTACTATAATAGAAACATTGGTCTCATTCATGAAGCTCTTTGCTTATATAGTAGTTGTAGCTTTGAAGTTTGGGGTATCTAATGAGAGATGGTTTAAACATCACATACTAAGACTTGTTTTCTACTAAAAGTATTAAATGGTCAAAATTGCCTTATTTTCCATGCTCAATTTTCATATTAATGTGAGATGTTTTGAAATGACCATCTAAGAACTGTACAATATCTGATTTAAAAAACCCTACATGTTCAAAATGTGGTGCTCTTTCTAATACATTTGTTGTCAATGCATTCCAGGCAATGGTTGGTCATGATAAAGATTTTAAAGAAGCATTAAAAGCTCTTAGGGGAAGCCAATGTGATGTGTCATATGAAGCAACTGAAATCCTAGTGCGTATCTTTGTCTGTTCTAGAAATATATATATATTTTTCATTCACCGGTATCAATTAGGTTAGCTTCCAATTTCAATTTAAGCTGAAATTTAAGTAAAAATTTGGAGCTAATAAGTTCCAATGAAGACGTTAAAAAAAGTAGTTGGTTGCTGCTGATATTAGGTTATCAATCTATTGAATATATTATGCAGGAATGTATAGAGGAGTTGGAAAATCTGCCCAAGACCAAAATACTTGATTTATTTCACAAAAATAATGCTCTTGCTGTCATTGTAAGCAATATACTCAATGATTTGTTGGTTCTCCATAATTTATCTACTCATCCACATTTCCTTCCAATAATCCATTCATCATTTACAACTTCATAATATGTACTGTACTTGATGAAATTTTGTTTGTTGAATCTTAATTATTTATCCAGTCATCCTTTACAACTTAACAATTGTATTTTCTATATCAAGTTGGTATTGGCCTAGTGGTATGCCAACAAATTGGTAGAATCAATGGAGTTATATTTTATGCTAGTGCAATCTTTGAGGCTACTAGTGAGTAGCTCTGTTTGGATATTAGATGTTTCTCTTTCATTTCTGCTGATATAAATGTGTTCTTTTCTGTTTTAGATGTAATATAAATATTCTGATTAGATAAAGTGGGATAGGGTTCAAACTCGTACAATAAAGAAACAAAAGATCATAAAAAGTAATATCAAGTCGAAACTATAAGCAGAACGAATTCATAAGAGGTCAAAAGACTTTTGGACTTTAATGTAATATAATTAATTTGGACTTCATAGTAGGCTATTCTTCAGGTCAGACAACATCAGTTGCAATTGCTATAGTTCAGGTGCAAACAACGGTCAATTATAGATAAGAATATCTTGTTTAGTTCCTCTCAATGATCAAACACATTTTTCAAACACATTTTTCTTACTTATTAATTTGAAAGTGGTGCTTGGCAGGTGCAAATGAAAACAATAGGTGCATTATTGATGGACAAATCTAGTAGGAGACTGCTTCTAATGGTATGAGTTAGGTCCTGAATATAGACTATTATAAGGACATTTATTGTGTATTAATTTGAACAATAATAAAGAAAACTTTCTTTAGATTGCTGCAAGAGGAATGAGTATTAGTTGCCTTATTGTTGGATTATCATTCTACATACTAGTAATTACACTTTCCTATCATTATAACACTTTATGTCCACTAACTCAATTTAATGGGATTTAATTTCATTTACCTAATGCTCATGCAAAAGAAAGTAGCCATTTCTCTTGTTAAATCATCTAAGACTAGAAAGAGGATTCCATTGTTGTGTCAATGTGTTTAAAAATGGAACTATTGTTGACAAGCATATATTTTCTATTTGATAATTGAGTTCTAATGTTACTTTAGTCCACAAGTTGGAAACCAATTTTTCAACATAATTACCAAGTACATAAATTATAGAAAATGACAATTATATAGAACATCAAAATTATGATGTTTATTTTGAATCATTTCGGTCTACCTTGTTCTACAGGAACACTCTACACAATCTGTTTTATAGTTGATTGGGAGTAGGATAGCTCTAATTGGCCTATTGGTGAGTATTACATCATTAACCAAGCAATATTTTATTTAGATCTCAATAATTCAGTATCCATTTTTGATAAAAATTATTGTTTATAACATCTTCTTGTATTTATGTTGTACAGGCCTATATTGCAACATTTTCATTAGGGGTTGGCAGAATTCCATGGGTTATAATGTCTAAGGTTAGTTAGCATTAGAAAAGTGAATTGACTATGTTAAGAAGAAAATGCAAAGATGAAGTCAATCTATCAATAAACACTAATGAATCAAAACTTTCTACCTTATCATTTCTTTTGAGTTTAGTACCCAACTCTTTTGATTATTAAAGGCTAGACATTATTCTTGAGAAGAATGGACATCATGATCATTATAAAGAGACTTTTCTTTAATGAGAAGACCCATTGTCTTATAGATTAGTTCCTCTGTACACCCTCATCCTCACCCACCTTGAAAATATCTAGAGAGCTTTTCTTCTAAATCATTCTTTTATTCAGACTCTTCATTCTCTAAGATGTTTATATCCCACTTCAATCATTCTCAACACCCTGGTGTAATCCTTGGATCATTAGGAATGCCTACCCCTGGCTATAGATGCATGTACCCTACCACTATATAATCTCTCTATCAATAGTTGAGCTTTGAAACATGGGTTATTAACAAATCCTAGGCCACATTAGTGTAAAACAAATCCTTAACTACGAAATAGATAAAGCAATTTAGTAAACCAATTAGTTTTGGAGCTTGTAAGTGTTCTCCAAAAGTTTTACACCACTAATATATACTGAAAAGACAATTCTGCAATGAAATTCTAGTAATTGAACTTTAGTCTTTAGGTCACATTAGTCAAAATTGAACCCAACCTTTGAAATACTAAAAGCAATTATATCAATAATCAATGGTTTATTTATATTGATAATCAATTTATATGAATTTCATAATCTATAGATTTATCTGTGTTTGGTTTGATGGAAATATTTCCTATAAATATGAGGGGCAATGCTAGCAGCTTGGTGTCTTTTGTTGCTTGGTTTGGTGGTTGGCCTGTTATAGTTACTTTTAATTCTCTCTTGTCTTGGAGTCCAACAGGTTAGATCAATGAAATAAATTGCTCAACTTTTCCTATTTTGATACCGTCTCTCATTAGTTGTGAGAGTGCTTGAATTGAGAAATTTTAGATGTGTCTTGATTTCTTTTTGGAGGCTCCTAGATTTCATTCTTGCAATATATCATTATAGCTTTCTTCCTTTGTGATTTATTATTTTGAGGAATCACAAAGTATGCTGTCAAAATTTTTTGATCTATGCATCAAACTTTTCTTATCTAGGTCAGTAGCTTCAATATAGATAATAATTCAAATATTTAAGGTCTTTAATATAGATCTATAGAGTATGACTGTCGAATTTGTTTTGAATTTGAATGCTCTTGAAATTGTTTGCATATCTGTGTCAACGTTTTCTATGCTCCATTATCACCTTGTCTTTTCTAGATCATTGTTTCAATAATGCATTATAGAGTATGATCCATGTTCTTACAATCCATCGTCAGGATTTATTTATTTATTTTTAAATTCATTATATTGATGGGTGTTTGAACTCTTTGAAAATCTTTATTATAGACCAAGAAAGTAAGACTGCCTAATTCATTTTTAGATTCAATTATTTTTATCAATTTTTCCTATCAATATTTTAGATCATGTTCTATGATCTACCATTGCAACTTTCATGTTCTCTACTATCTTGATCATGATAGATAATGGAGTATGCACCATTGCCATAATGTCTTATTAATAACTCATAAATATTAATGCAAAAGAGATTTATGAAGTCATATCAAAATATTTGAAATTCATTAAATTCTGAGAAAAATAGTGTACACTAAGTAAACTACTTATAAATAGAATCTTTATTCGCTCTAAATTTTCATTTTTTGAGTTGATTGTGTATTTTTGTAAACTCAAAATTAGAAATCATAGCTTTATCTATCATCATAACTTTTCTCTTTTCTAGCTCATTATCTTGTTTGATCCATTATAAACCTAACCACACTCATATGAAAAAGTCTTAATTTGTATCTTAAATTGGAAAGCTTGTAGACTTGATTGCAAATATTTCCAAAATTATATTTATGATCTAGCATGATTTTTTGTTTCTTTTCAAGCTCACTATACTAAATGATACATCATGGAAGTTCTCTTTTGCACTAATTCACTATCTAGACTATAGATTCTTAAATATGAATTGCAAAGTCGATGCAAAAATGTTATACACGGTCAAAGTGAACTGTCCTCATTCTATTCATTTAGTTTTGGTGTTTATTTTATAGAAAGAGTACTTGGGGTCGTTCAATATGATGACATTCTAACTTGTGTCTTTTCAAAACTTGTTTAAACTAACCAGGTAAAAATGAAGCTTAAAGGCCACCCAAAAAAAATTACAGGCTTGGCATTTTCAAACACTTTAAATGTATTGGTATATTCTGGGGCCAATGCCCAAGTTTGTCTTCATTTTGTATATCCATTGCCATCTCATTTTGTACATTCACATGTTTATAGATTCAAATTACTAAATGGTTGACCAATGTTTTGGCAACTCTATTTTTGGAGCATTGATAGATGGGAGAAGCGAAAGTCAAAATTTTTACAAGTGCAGACAAGAAGATCATCACCACTAGTTGGGGATACAAGAGTACTATTCCATAATGATCAAGTTCACTTGTTGGTTGTTCATGAGAGCTAGCTTGCTATTTATGATGCTTCTAAGTTTGACCATTTGCATTATGTAAGTCTTTGTCAGCAATTTAGAATTCAAATCTAGTAAGTGATAATGATATAAGCTACCTTCTCTATATGAGTGTAAACTGATATCACATTTGTTTGTATTGCAGTGGACAACTCATGATTCTCTATCTAGTCCCATTTCAAGTGTGGTATATTCATGCAACAACCTTCTCATAGTTGTAGGCTACTATGATGGTGTCATTGGAGTATTTGATGTAGAGAGCTTGAGGCCACACTATCATATTGCACCTTCTACATATTTAGCTTCAGGCATGAAAAGGTAAGTTGGCCTAGGGAGGAAAAAGTTATGTTATGTATGGATAAATGGATCCCCAAGTATTTTATGATTTAACTCAAAATGTATCCTTTGATTATTCATGCAATTTCTATCCTGTAGTAATTGCATCTCATCCATTTGACTCAAATCAGTCCACTCTTGGAATGATTGATAGAGGAGTTTATGTCATTGAGCCTTTAAAATCAGCAGGAAAGTGGGGTGTGGGACCTCCTCCAGATAATGGTACCATTGGATCAAATCCAACATTAAGCAATCAAGGTTTAGAACCAGCTCCAAGGTAGTTCATCATATTAGAACATGGAAAATGGTGCCTTGTACTACCTTTTTATGTTTATCACTTACCTATCTGCAACTCCACAATCGATATTGATGACAGTCTCTTGCCCTCACCATGCTCCTTTCGATATATTAGTCTTGTAACTTGTATATATATCTTCAAGAGCATGGTGCTTCTTTGTGCATAAGTTTGAGCTTTTCGAGAAAATCGTTCACTTATGAACATTCCATCAAAGATGATGTATACTGAGGATATGGCTTTTCTAGCTATTAAGTGGAAGTTTCACATTTTTTGAACATTCAAATAACTTTACTTTTATTGATGCAGCTGAACTACGAGTGTCTTTTGTGTTCTTGAAAAATGGTAATCTTTCAACTTTTGTGAAGCCATTACAAATGAAAATGAACTACAACTGGTGAGGTGTGAATTTTAAGGCAAATTTTGTTTCTATAGTACATTTCAATTGCTAGAAATAGGCTCAGTGATTGATTGCATTTTAATACTATGTCCTGGATGCTCTTGCCAAGGAATTGATCAACAAGCAGCCAAATAAGGGGTTATAATTATATATGTGCTCTTATGATGATGTGATTAGGACTGTAAGTTTTTTTGTCACGTTTATCTATTTGAAAAATAGAGATTAGTTAGTGTTATTTTCTTTCATTCCTAATAAATAATTCTTTCCTAATTTTATTTTTCCCTACAATCTTCACAAGCAATGGTGTCTTAAGAACCAAAATTTAGATGGTCCGTGCCAATCATTGCAAAGTTCTTTTCTCTCATAGGAGCCTTTTAAATTGCACAAAATTTGATTTTAAATCATAATTGCTCAGTGGAGACTCAGGAGATTGTGCACATTTCTTCCTCCTTCCCATTTTTTTGTATGAAATAAATCATGTGATATGAACAAAAAATGGTGTGGAGGTAGAAATGTGCACGATACCCTGAGTCTCATGCACCGAGCAATTATGCTTTAGAATCCAATTTTGTGCATTTTAAAAGGCTCCTATGTGAGCAGAGCTTTTGCAATAATTGGCATAACCCGTCTAAATTTCTTCCAAGCATTGGTCTCAATTTTGACCAACATGTCTTCCCTTTGCCGTCAAATGTATGGTACTACTATAGAAAATTAAGGGGTCTTGGTCACAATTTCGATGACAGTTGAAAGGGATCTTGGACACAATTTTGACGATGGTTAGTCTTTTTTGCTATCAAAAATTTGGCTTTACCGTCAAAAAAGTCAAGGGGTATATGTCAAAATTTCAACTAGTGATGGATGCAAATGAGGAAATAAGAGTTCAGTCTGGACTAAGGAAATTGACAAAACTTGTGTCAGTAAGTCGACCTTTTTGAAGTTGAAATTTTGATGCATAATTACTATGACAAAAAGTTAACTAAAAAAGATCGACGATAGGTTTAGTCATCTATTCAACCAACTCTAGTAGAAATTTCAACCTTTTCTCATCAAAATTTAGGGCTAAATTTACTAGTGAAGGAAAAAACATCTGTAGTAACAAGACCAAAGAAGATTGCAAAACCTAGTTAGTCCAAACCAACAACACCTACCACAAGAGATAGTACAAGAGTCACTACATAAAAGGCTAAAGAGGTAGCGAACCCTAAATAGCAGGAAGGTGGAGCATAGAAAAGACCAAGAAGAAAGTATGTTTCTTAGACTAAATCTGATGAGGAGAAGATTGAATTTGATGACATTAGCCAATTCCAAGTGGTGAGTTATAGTCCCTCCTTAGATCTAGATAATTTATGTGAGAACATTATAAATAATGTTGATATGTCAAGTTTGTCTCACATTGAATTTGATAACCTTGGAAAGATTGAGAAAAATCAAGTAGAGGAGGCAATATATGCCATGATGGCTGCATTCAAGAAGGCTCCTCTATAAATTTCCAGCTCCATACCTAAGAGTCTATATGATAGAGTTGAGAAAAAATGGCATTATTGTTTGAACATAGAAAGGAAAATTAGAGAGACATCCCTCGCTCAAGTTATGCTAGAACTCAACAAGGTTGAAATGTCAAAAGCCATAAAAAAATATGTTGTGAGATTTTTACCTAGGTATAGAGTGTTCAACATATTACAGAACAACATAGAGGATGTTGTAAAGAAGTCCAAACAAATGTGGAAGACTACATATGGACTAGCCATAGCCAAAGATGATGAACAAGAACCTATTGAGATAGAAGATGATGAAGAGGATAACAATGAAGAAGGAATAGTTGAGGGAGGCTTTGATATGAATATTGACGATTAGGAAATAGCTAAGGAAGAGTAGCAACTTGATTAGAGTGTACAAGATACACAAATGCTGAGTGCCAACCCTCTATAGGTGACAAGCATAATCAATAAAACTATCACAGTAAAGGATGTTTATGATCCTACTGCTCAAAACATCAATCCCCTAATAGAGGAAAATTTGAAAAGGATACTTGACCAATCCACACTACAAGCCAAATTATGTGACAACCCTGTATTGGTAAGTATTGATGAAATTCAAAAGTCAAAATCTATGACTATAGGGGATGAAGTAAAAACACAAGAGACACCTACAATCAATTCTCAAGTCACAAGTGTACAAACTCACTACACTAATTTTTATATCAAATGAAGGAGACAACATGATGAACTATAAGTATACCCATGGAAAGCATTCTAGTCTCAATAAATGTTCAAAAACTTAAAAAAAGACAAGGTTGAGATAGTTGGAGAAGATAAGGTGGATACACTACTTAATGATAGGACACCTAGTCAAATAGGTTAGGTAGATGTACCTGCACCTCTAGCACAAGTTCAAGGTGCAACTAGAAGAAAAAAGATAGAATTGGACAAGCCTAAAGAGATAATATGACAACCAAGCCGAAGGAGCTAGAAAAAATTCAAGAATTGGTAACATTACCAAAATCAGGAACTCCTTCCAGTCAAACTCTTCAAAGGTCGAGAATAGATTCAATACCTTTTCAATTCTTAGTGCCAAGTCCTATCTTTTCTAAGGTAGAAGAGGTAATAACTTATGGAGATGTTAGCCTAGATGAAGAAATTGTATTGCCTAAGTTTGATTATTCAATAATAACAATTAAGCAAATGGGCATACTACAAGAGGCCCTAGCAAGAAAGAAACATCAAGAACTTCTCAGAAGGGAGAATAGGTAGAAGCAATCTTTGATTGAGATCAAAGACATTTTCTTAGATGTATTTAGTTTGCCTACTCCAAATGAAACAAAGCGAATTATTGAACAATTGACCAACATAGTGGAAAGAGTAAGTGATACAAATCTGGATACTAATGCAAAATCATTAGAATGGTCTAAGAAGAAGTTTCAAAATAAAACAAATGAAAAGATATCTAGTGATATAGCACTAAAACAAGTTGCATTGGCAACTAAGATAGAAAGTGTGAAGAAGGTACTAGAGAACATTTTCTCTTTGTACACCAAATTGTGTAATCCTACACTGTTCACATAGGAGACAAGGAATCACATCCTAAACCTGGAAAGTCAAATGAAGTCATCTGAAGCTAAATTACCCATGACTCTAGCTCAAAGTGAGAAACACTTTAGGACCCTATTACAAACCCAAAGTTAGTTAGCAACATAATAAGAAGATGAACCCAACATAAAGGGCTAACCTGATTAGCATCCAGTCTATATTGACTCCTCACATCGAGATTCTACAAAAGGAGCTAGGCTATGCATAAAAACTTATGAATAAAAACCCCAATATTTCTACATTAGATGGCTTAGTACACCTTGTTGTCAAGGTGGCCATCCAAATTAAGTCTTTGGATGTAGCATGTGATAATTGGGATGTAGCTCTTAAGATTATTCTTGAGGTCCATAAATCCTTTTTAGACAAATACACTATTAGTGTATAACCCATTAACATCAATGTCAAAAGGGGGAGTAAGAGCTATGAGGGAGCAAGGATGAGAGAGTAAGGGAAAAGGGGGGGTAAAAGCAAAAAATAGTGAAACAGTGAAAGAGTGTTAGTTGAGGCAAATCTATTCAACATGAGAAAGATTTTGATATAGAATATAGTATAGAATAAATCAAACAACTCAAGGGGAGTTATAATATTTTAAGATATAATTCATGTTGCAAAATTTTGATATTTTAAAATTTTGTATAGAAGCCGAATAAGAGTTTATGTTATACTCATAAGAATAAGAGTGTTAATGTATGACCAAGTGCTTTTGATACTCATGTCAAAGGGGGAGATTGTTAATCTTATATTGGTTTTGGCTAGTGAGTGTCTATACAATTAAGTCATTTACTTAGTTCATGTTGAACAAGTAAAATATATTGAGCACAACATATAAGGTATAGGATGCTAAGTAAATAGTGAATGCCGAGCAGATAATATATGCTGAGTGATTCAGGAGCCGAGAAAGCAATGCATGCTAAGTCATTCAGATGTCAAGTGATAGCATTGAAGTCACAGTATATGCCAAGCAACAAGGACTTCAGATGTCGAGTAACACAATTTTTTCATAGTTATTTCTATTGGAAAAAACTACTATGTAAACCATTTTTGAGCTGACTTAAAGATTGAATTTTGATACTTTGGTGATATGGAAAAATCTTAGTTAGGAATCCCTATGTATTACATGCACCCAATCAGGTAAAGGGAAGGTTTAAGCAGCAATATGGATGAATCACAACCATTGATTCATAACTAATTCTAAGTCACCTAGGTCTTCTTAAGGAGGATGAACTCTAAACTTCATATGAGAGAGGAAGGGAATGAATGAATGAATGATTAAGGAAAATTTTGCATGTGTAAACCAAGACATTCATGGTCACCAAGGTATTATGATCTGAATTGTACTATAGAATTAGTTAAAGGAGAACAAAGGAAGGAAACAATGAATAACATAGAGTCATCTAATCAAGAAGGATCAAGTACACAACAGGATAGAGGTTATCTATCATCAAGTATTAGAGTGTTAACCATAGGATCAATGCTGAGACATTATAATAGGTGAATTAATCAAATCTCTTAACAGAGTAGTCCTAACAGGCTATATTGAAATCCTCTAACAAGGTTCTTACTTAATTATGATTTGAAGTCCTTTAACTAGGCACAATTCTAATAGCATATTGAAATCCTTTAACAAGATAAGACCTAACAGTCTTTGTAAGCCTTTAATAGAGCATAACTTTCATAGGGTAGATCATGTTTCATGATCAAACATTGTAGCCTTTATTGGATACACTTTAGTACTGCAATAGTGAAGATTTGTGGGTGTCATCCTCACCCTAGTTTTACCTTCTCATTGGAGGGTTTATGGGAAATCATATATTGTGTCATGAATGTGTGAATGCTTACTTACATGATTTAGATGTATATATTTTACATGGTATTCTAGTTTACTAATTGAATATGTGAGATGGATGTGAGGTGAATATTTTAATGGGTCAAAGTTTAAAGTACTGATTCACCTCCCCTCCCCCCTCATAATTTTACCTTTCCTATTTGTAATTCCAATAGTGCATTGCTTGTGTAAAATGTTCTATAAAGATGATGTAAAATTATTTCAAATGTGAATGCTCTTGATAGTGAAATGAGTGCTAAAAATGGTTCCAAGTTCTCAACTTTTTGTAATATTTGTACTTACTCCTGAACATCTATCAAAGTAATGGAAATTTGTTAGCTTTGTGTGATTTACTATTTAGCATATGGTATTTTTGTTTCTCCATAATCTCCTACCCTAGAAGCCAACAAAAGAAAAAAGATGAGGTGATATTATAGTTGTTGATGATATAGCTGCAGGAGATATTTCCCTCCATATTCAAACTAAATAAATGACTGTTAGAGTTATCTTTATATTGTGTCATTGCTTCATATGTTGTTGAACTTGAAGCAACATAGTCATCATAGCAAGTATTCTTATTGTCATGTTTTTTTGTATCATTTCAATAGTAGATATCACAAAAAGATTTGAAGGAATTCACATAAGATGTGATAGTTCAATAAGTCATTTTAATTTGTAATAGTTTCTTTCATCCTTGCAACCAATCTGAAGAGTCCAACCCTTCATAACCAAGTAAAACTCTTGTGTAAAAGGGCATATCTATTCAATATTCTATGTTGGGTGATTATATTGTAGAAGTATATTTTATGTTGGAATTATGAATGAGGTAACTGAGAGGGGGGGTGAATCAGCTACCACAAAAATAAATCTTGATCCCTTAGATGTCTTAAATAACTAGTTACTATTGTTACTCGATAAACACATTACAAAAATGTTGTAACTTGGTAGATTAACTTGTTACTGATCTTTACCATTCATAATTACTAACATGCATGCAAAAGTAAATAAAATGAGCACAAGAGACACTAGATTTAATGTGGAAACTCAATATGGGAAAAACTACCAAGTAACTAGCTACCAATTTTCACTTTTCTGAAGTAAGCCTTGTTAGGAGCCAACCCTGTTAAAAGTTACAATACACACTATTAGGTGTGACCTTGTTAGAGGATTTAATCACCCTATTAGGATTGGCCTTGCTAGAGGTCTTTAGAAAAATTCAACTAAACTATCACCTTGTTAGAGGATTTACAAAATGACTGTTAAACCAACTCTATTAAGAGATTTGAAATCATTGCTACAATGATTAGAAAGTAACAATGAATTGACCTGAATAAGATGCAACTAAAATTTCTAATTACAGATCTCTATTCTACACCATTAGATCCTCCTCGATCAAATATAGCTTTGTTACTCCTCAATGATCTCTGATCATTCTTCTAAATTCGCTTTCACAATAATCAGTCCTCCTTCACATGCATATCACATCAAATCCATCACACACTTAGAATTCGCAACTTGTCCTCTTATATATAGCATTTAGATTATCAAGTCGGCTCATTCACACGTTACATGTACCAATAAACCATACATCAGTTGACTATGAATATTACATTAAACAAATAAACTTTATTTCACAAAATAATGAAATCCAACATTGGCTGACGTTGCTCAGTAAGCACTACTTCCAAAAACAATTTCCCGAGTTAGCCATCTTAACTTGATTAACATTGTGAAATTTGCAAAATCCTTTGGCTGCCAAATTAACTCAATAAGAACTACATTTCCTTCACTGTCCATGAAAGCTCAGTAGGAACTATTTCCTACACTATTTTTCTTTGATGATCGAGTGAGCTCGGTAACAACTAAATTTCCTTTGCTAACCTTGAAAGCTTGGTAAGAACTATTTCCTACACTATTTTCCTTTGATGACCGAGTGAGCGCGGTAACAACTAAATTTCCTTTGCTAACCTTGAAAGCTCAGTAACCACTGTCTGCACAAGGTAAAGCCTGAGAATGCTTGGTAGGCACTGTAAACCTTCTTTGCTAACCTTCTGAGCTTGATAGACTCTATCTTTTGCTTGTTGACCAACTGAGCTTGATAGACTCTGTCTGATGACTGATATGACATTTGTGTAACATCAAAGACAACACTCAATTGAACAATTTTATCCAACAATTTTATTGTCTGTAGATACATTTCAAAGTGCTTCTCATGTTTTCAGTTTGATATAATTTTATGCAAAATTTGGAGGATTTCTTCAGGGTATTTTCTATGTTTTTGTGTTCATCATTCTTGTTTTTCTATTTGCCTTAAATTCTATTATAAAATCAACAATGATAAAATTAAAAAAATCATATAATTGATTTATTCATTAGATCTCATTTTATTTTATCATACTTGAGTTAAATTTGGAATTTTTTCTCTATTTAAGGTGATGTTATTTTTTGTTGCAGAGCATAAAATAAGGACAATTATCATGAAGAAATTTAATCCTGACCAAGGATTTCATCAAGGGTTTCTTTTTTTTATCTTATAAGGATTCAATGTTCATAACTGTGATCATCCAATCCAATCGCATTCAATACATAATTAGATACTTGGTTGCATCAAATCAATTCTCAAAGTTGAACGTCCATTATCTGCTTCTTATCCCTCTTCATATGATGATTGTTTTGGTTTCAATTTATTTCTAGGAATTATGGGATTCAATAATCAATGCCAATATGATATCAGAGTACCAACATGTGACTTATCCTTTGTTGATAGAGATTTGTATTTGAGGGGGGAAAATGGTGCATCATGGAGAAAAAAAACATCATCATTTCCTCTAGAAACCCAAAAAGCCTAAGATCATGATACTGTTGTCAAGTGAAGTGTGCATTTGTACATGTTCTAGCCCAAAACTATCCTAAGTATCATCTATTGGTTTAACCTACAAATACGTAAAAATGAAATATCTATTTCAAATATAATATAGTATATATAAGATGTGTTCTTGGTGTATCTTAATGTTACATATAATTTATTGAACTTAATTGTAGAAGCATATACATTTTAAGTGATAAATATCTTACTTGTCTTCTCCTATCAAGTGAAGTGCTTGTGTAGGCATGCTCTACCCTTGAACTATCTTGAGTATCATCGACTAGCTTAACCTACAAATCCAAGTAAATGTGAAATATTGATTCCAATTAAAATATATTTCAGTGGATCACAACCATTTATTATCAATGATAAATATCACACCATTTCACTATTTTTAACTAAAGCACATGTGTGTACCTACTCTACTTTTGAGCTAGCAATATCACCCACTAACTCAACCTAAAAAAATTAGGTAAAAAAAAAAATTGGTTTTATTTATGTAGAAACTATCAAAGGATTATAAGAGTTTGTTTTAAATTTTACAGTATAAATTTAGATTAAAAAATACATACTTGTGTCATTATAATTGGACATCGAGTACCACCTTCTACCTCTACCATGATGTCCTGCATTATCTCATCTAAAGTTACCTTATTCTCTATCATTGATGATGCATGCAGTGGAACATGAAGGTGTGATTGCAATATTCTTAAGTGAACAATGTGCTTGTGGAGTGACAACCTTGTAATTGTTAAATTCAAATTTTTATTTAAATGTCAAATTAGATTTGGGTTACTTCATTCTTTAGAATTATTTTAATAGATAAATTGAGCATTAAAACTTTTAAGTTGTTAATGACTATATAGATATGAATCTTCTTTTGTGCACATTTTTCCATCAGATTATAGAACTAAAATTATCATAATATAGTAAACCATTATAATAGTTATAATTTATTTACCTGAGGACCCATTATATCTCCACGATCTAAAAGTGGTGGCAAACTTTCAAATACCTCTACTAAATGCTTTACTTTCCCCCACTACACATTGGATTGTTATCCAGTGTTTCCACTTACAGGGTCCTTTAAAGGGCTGGGGAAACCCCTTTCCAAGGAGATAACAATAAATTTGCACTACTATATTCCTCAGCACCCTCCATCATCTTCTATTTCATGTTTCCATTTTTCTACCTAGAAGTCCAAATTTTCTCATCATTCCCATTTGAGTCCATCTAAGGAGATACTAACATAATTATATTGCTAGTTAATATTTCCATTTCTTGGGTCTAAAATCCCAATTATATTAGGAGTTCTAATGGACAATCTATTTTCCTCACCATCCAACATCCCAAGAGTAGATAATGTCTCATTGGAAAATATATCACTATTACACAATTCAAAAAATTTTGAACCAACAATATTCTCATTCCTGGTGCTAATTTCAAGCTCAACACTCTCATCTTTTTAACTATTCCCACACATTTTAGAGAAACCATCTTTGCTATCTTCAATAGATGATAGACCACACGCATGTTCCTGAAATCCAATCTAGATTTTCACACTGGTTTTGTGACTTTGGTTGAAGGCTTTATTGTTTTCAAAAAATTATCTACTATTGTTTCCAATTGTCATGATTCTTGCAACATTGGAAAATTTTTTCAAAGCTCTCCAAATCTATCCATTCATCGAGAAATGATTTTTTATTCAATCCATTTCTATTTCACATCCTGGTTAGTTACTTGGACACCTTGGCACTTTGAAATGTTCTATTTGTATAAGATGATTTCATTTGAGATGCTTCAAATGCATTAATATAGTTGGTATCTATTTTATCATTTGAGGTACCATGGCTCTTTGTTCATCCTTCTGTGGTAATCCCAAAAGAGAGTAATTACGAGTCTTGTCATAGTAGCATCCTAATACAACTCAAGTGGCTCAAACTTTTCCTTATATTTATGGAATCATACTTGAACCAAGCACACTATTGAGAAGATCAACATACATAACATTAGTCATCATGTTGTTGAATTGGTTTATTCTAATGTTGGTCATGACACTATGTGTTGTATCAAACATTTATTGTCCCCACACACATTCAACTAGACTTTACTAAATCCATGGATATTGTCATCTCTCTTGATTCCAAGAGAGCCCTATTGTACGTTGTCTCATTACCCGAGTTGATGTAGATAGTGTTGACACTTAAAATCATCCCAAATGCTATATTAATTTATTTAATATTTCCTTTGACATTATAATTATTTATTTTTGTCATATTCTTCTACTTATTTAATTAAATAGGTTCATTTCCCTAATGTATTTAAAATCTAATTTGAATACTCACCCTCTAATGTATTAAATTAATTTAATGCATAGTGCTCCATAAATCCCCTTTTGAATAAATTCTAATTTATTCAATTCCCTCCACTTTATTAAATTCTTTAATCTTTTTATTAAGTTAAATCCTATTTAATTTAATCCTAATCCCATCCTAAAAACTTAGTCTACATCCATCACTTTCATCCTTCTAAGCCTACCCATTAGTTAATTCCACTTAATTATTCTAAACACCTTTCTAAACACCTTTTAGCTCCTAAGTATTTTCTTGCACGTGTAAGAAATTCAATATCCAATAAAGCTTCCATTTCATTAATTTATTCACACCTCCTTAAATATTTGTTCACCTTTTCCTTTCTCCAAGGTTTCTCACATGTGTGAGAAAACCTTGAGCCATCACTTTCACTAAAAAGGCTTATGTTGACCTTTGCATGGCTTGTCTCCTTAGCTCACATGTCTCCCTTGTGGCATCTACGTGGATGCCACATAGACACCATCTCCCCAAGGCCTCTCTCAAACCTATAGATAGAGCCCTTGTCTCAAGAATTTCTCATCTCCCTCATTTGCATTGTTATCATGCTAATATAGAGTTAGAGATCTCATAGTCATTTTTTTGCATTGTTACTAACCCTTTGGTAGATGTTAGATTTCTTGCATTTATGCTTGCATCTTTCATGATAGATTCTTGTTACTAGTTTGGTTCTTTGCATTCCATTTCACATCCTAGAATCCTTTGAGATTGGCTCACTCATAGCCATTTCTTGAAGGTATTCTACACTCATTTAGTCTAGATTCACATATTCGATATTGCATTATCATTACATTGATATTCATTCATAGTTGTGTTTAGGAGAGCACATTCACATCCCTCACACTTGATTACACCAACAAGGCCTCTTATGGGTGCTCTTGTTGAGCTTCTTTGTGGTTGCATAAAGGCTTGTCATTTTGGTTGTATTAAATTGTAAAACTCAAGTATAGATAGTTGTATTTCAATCTCATTTAAATCTTTGATATATATGTGCAATTGAATTTCCTTGTTTACATGTGCTCCTGACAGGTTAGGTTTTCTTGCATACATATAGCATATCCTTTGATGATGATGCTTTAAAGAATCTTATGTAGGTCACATGTCTTGCATGTTTTGATGGTTCATAGGATAATTGAAGAACTCATCACAAGTTCCCAAGCCAAAAGCCTTTGTGAATTAATCACCTAAAAAGTAGTAGTTATTTTTTTTTTATACCAAAAATCACAAAATTGGCAATTTTTGTGAAAACTAATCTCAACGATTTTTTTAAAAATGTAATGTTGAATTTTTTCATGATTTTAACTTCTATAGACAATGAATCACAAACACCTAATTTTGTTCTTAGATAGTGAAGTGACATTGTCCCTCAACTGTAATAGGGGCAACCCCATGAAGGAGCATTGCTCCTCAACCATGTTAAGGAAATAGGATTTGGGTAGAGTATATGTTTGAATTCATTTTTTAGATAACAATGAGATGGAATAATTTGCAAACTCTTCATTGATATTGTCTAGCAATTGTAGAATTGTTAATTCAATGACTTGTATAAATTTTGATATTTTACTTGAATATTAATCTTTAGTCGAATAGTACTAACCTTTCATATTCATATATATATATATATATATATATATATATATATATATATATATATATATATATATATATATATATATATATATATATATATATATATATATATATATATATTGCAAGAGAATCTGCAAGTGCAGATTGAAGGTATTAACATGTGGTGTTGATGTTTTTCCAAGAAATTAGTTATCCTTAGTGATTACATATGGGAGGAAATCATAACAAATCAGAATACTTGATTGTCCTTGGTGATTACAAATATAACACTTGCCTATACCTTTACAAAATGGTATGTGTATTTGGACAAGGGTTGCCTGAGTTTTGGTATAAAATATTTTGAGTGTATAATAGGATGTAATAGTAAACACATATTTCTTAGTGAAATTTGGTGTAAATGCTTTAGGGTGTGCTTGCACAAGTACTTAGGAAAGCCTTATAACTTTCCCCAATGATCCTTAATCTCCTCTAGGATCTAGTTATGCTTAGATCATCAATTAAGTCCCATTCTTACTCTTCTATAAGAGTCTGACTCCTTGTGCTTCACCTTGAAGGACAAATACCTTTAGATTTCTTCAACTCTTCCTTCTACACTTAGAAGATTCCAAGTTCCAATCTCAGTCAACTCATGAAATTCACTATAGGGGTTCTTATCTCTCCATCAAAATTGATGTTTCTTACATTTGGATCCATTTTGAGGGATCTCCAAGCCCTTTCCAATTGGGTTCAAGTTATTGCCTTGTAAAGGCCTAAAATGACCTACTAGAAATTAGGCCTAATTAGAGATCTTTTTAGACTTTTCCAAAAACTTTCCAAATAGTTTGAAAAAATACTATCATATCCAAGTACCCTTTTAGATTTTATGAGATATTTTTCTATTTTTAGACTCTCAAGGCATCCATACACAGGTATCCTAATATATAGGGGTAATAGGGCTATTAGGCCTAGTTTATAGGGCTTTACTGGTTTCTTGCTCACAACTAACCATAATGGATTGGTGAACTGCTAAAACTACACACACACCTTCCTTATATCATACCACACATGCACATTTTTTTCTTCCATATGGTAGCTTCAAACCCTGCAAGATTTTCTCATTTCTTCACCTCCAAAGCTCTAATCAAGCACTACCAAATTGCATAGGGCTTGGTCTTAAAAATCCTCCTCCTACATCCCATGACTCCTACTCCTAGATGTTTACAACTAACCATCTCCATTAACATTTCCATCCAACTTAAGGGTTTTCCCACGATTAGATTTTATGGGGGAGCCATGACAACACAACCTGGTTTGGACTAGACCAATGAACAACCCAATTACAAAACAATTTACTAAGGCCACTAAACTATCTCTAAGTGCAAAGAAAAAAAAAAAAGAAATGCTTGAGACTAGTCCTACTACATGAATCCAATGAAAATTTTTCTCTTTCAATCCATGCAACAACATAAGTGCTCAAAATTCTAGGTCTGCACACTAAATCATAGTCATAGTCATTATTACTTGCATAAAACTTGTTACAATCCAACTCTCCTCCTTGAGATTGAGTCTCCAATATTAGTAGATGCCTTTTCACAAGATTCTAGGCCATCTTAATGGATTTTCCACTCCTCATGGTTAGGGGATCCAAGGTAACTGAGTTGCATGCAACATTTGCAATAAATTGCAAATGTTGTCATGACAAGTTTTTGACAACATTTGGAATACTTATGCTATGATCCTTGTTTCTAGGACCTATAACCCCTCTAGATTGATGTATAAACATCTTAAATGACCTTAAATCATCTTTTCCACCTCTTCTATGTGTTTAGGACACATTTTCAACTCAAATCCCTTCTTCTAGCTTTTAAGCCTAAACTTGCTAAAACAAGTAACAAAGACTAATTAGTGACCTTGGCTCTAATACCAATTCACATAGTGCACATACCAAGACCTCCTAAGGTCTAAAATAAACACACACTAACTAATCTAACTTAGCTAATGTTAGATACAAACCAAAATGTTAATTACAAGGAGGATTGCCTAGGTGCTCCCACACCTTCAATAAAGTGTGCAAAATTAGGGACAAAGAGTCTCTGTTATAGGGTTTCTTTCTTTTGATTTGAAAGCCAATTTTTCTAATTAAGATAATAAGGTACAACTGTCAATTTTTTTTTCAATTTATTTGATTATCATAGGCCCCAAAAAAACATAACCTATCATAGATTTTACTTTTGAAATCAATCTGAAAATGAGATGTCAACCAACATGGAAAATAAGCTTGAGAGCTATTCAATGATGTGTAGCTATATTTAAGATGAAGTATTTGACAAGCCCAGAAAAGGTTGATGACTTTTCATTTGTATCTTAGATTGGAAATCTATGGATTAAAAGCCAATTTGGTTAAACTTAAAAACAAATCTATTCTTAAGTGAACGATGCCCTAAGCTCTACTACATAGTGGTCACCTTAGTATTGCTTATATGTCCTAAAATTATAGTGTTTAATTTGTAGTTTACACACTTAAGGTCTACTCAATAGTGTGTAGTTGTATTTGAAATTAAGTCTTAAAGATGCCAAGTAAAGTGTTGATGGCCTTGTAAGAGAAAGATATATAATTAGTGAATAAATAATTTAGCAATAGTTTTATAGATTATATTATAAAATGTATATACCTAGCACAAACCTAATATAGTTCGTGCATTAGACATTCACAAAATTCAAAGCCACGTTTATGATAATTGCATTCACACTTGTGATGTCCAGCTTTCAAAATTCAACATAATATAAGAAAGAGTTTTATTTTTTGGTTAAAGGACAATCTAATAAAATTGATAGATATGCACCCACAACATCTCTATTTAAGATTGATGTACTTAAAAAGCGTATTTTGTTAGTTTGTCAATTTGTTTGATAAAAATTACTCTTAATATCTTTTAGAACTAGTGTTATTTCTTTGATGACACATCTTATAGGAATAATGGCTAATATATGTAACCTTATGTTTGCAGGAAGTTGGACAAGGTGGGGGTGTACTAACTCTAGACTTATTTGTTGATCACTTCTTCATTAGCCTATAGTCACTATATTCTAGGTTCTTGATTCTTTTCCTTGTTTTGAAAATGACATATTCTATTTAATATTCCTTATAAGTTTAAGATAGAGAAACATACTTCGAAAGACATATTGTAGTGATAGTGATAAGGGTAAATAAAAATAAGGTTAGGTATGAGCAGATTTCCATTCTCTGAAAAACATATTGTGTTGCATTCCTCCATGTTTTATTCTTCTTTGAAAGATTTTTGAGCATTTGGAAGTTCATTTGCTGAGAAACATCCCTTTTCTCCATTCTAATTGATTCTTTTTGGTCTAGTTATGCCAATGACAATGAATATTATAAAAAGATAGCATGAATCATGTAGGAACAAATTTTTCAAATTGTACTACAATGCTCCACCTATTCTTTCATTTTTTACTCTTCTGAAATCCATTATACTGAATCTTCTATGGAGAAGACATTTTGCAAAAGTTCTTCATCAAATTAATACCTTTATGTCATGACTGGCTTGAAATGAAAATGTCGAGATGCATATTCATATATTATTGACTGCATTCATGTAACCCACTCTCTTGCCAGCACATAATTCCCCAAACTAGAATTCATTCCCTCTATCCTATCGGGCCAATACATTGAAGTGGACTTAATTGTTGTCATAGGAGAAGAAAAAAATTGAATGCCTTCAATAGAAAACAAAAATTACTAGCACTTCCAAAAACTATATACATGTACATAAGGAAAAGCCAAACAACTACCAGAATGAATCATACCGAACTACTAAAATAAACATTCACAACTTTGATATGTTCATAATCTACACTGAAATTAAACTTTCCCTATTAAATGAACCCAACTCATGGCAAACAAGGAGTAATGGAAAGGCTCAACAAAAAATGTTGATATTATAATATGGGTGAATTTGAGCAAGGTGACCAAATTTTTCTTTCAAAATCATATGTACATATATAAACATTAAGTACAACATGTCCAATATTTTTGTAGATATATTTTCCTGTGAAGAAAGACCATTCCTGACAATATAAACCGAAAAAATAATAATGAGACAATGGTTACATTGTGGTCTTAGTTTCGAAGAAAAGATGATAAATCTAATTATCCTTCCAAAAAGTGTAAGGGCTTAAAGAATCAAAAAATTCTAATCACAACAGCCTAGAGTCATTGTAGGCAACATGGTCATGTTGAAGGGGGCCACAATTTTTGTCGATTACTAAATGTGAATTTCCTACTGGAGGAACATGGAGGTGTGAATATCCAAGCTGAGGATAACACTCCCATGGACAAAGATGGTATTGGTGTAACTGATGAATATGCTCACAATGATGGTACTAGCACATTTGATAATGATGATAAAGATGATCTTAATATACCTATACTTCAGAAGGCACATGAGCCCCTATATGAAGGTTCCCAAACAACTCTTCATATAGTGTTGTTGGTGAACTTAAAGGTTATGAATGGTTTATCTAATGTAGCAATGTCACGTATGCTAAGGTATGTCATTTTTGTCATATTCAATGTTAGCATACCATTACTATTCATTATATTAACAATTCATATTTGTTGTTGTAGGTTGATAGCTGAGTTTTTTTTACCACCATCAAATATTTTGCCTCATTCGTATTGAGAACTATCTACCATTATGAATCAAATTAGAATGAAGTATCAGACAATACATGCATGTCCCAAGGATCACATTCTATATCATAAATAACATAAATTTGTAATAGAATGCTCTGATTGTCATATTAGTAGATATCGGTCAAATCAAATAGCAAAAAAGGTGCATCACAAGGTTCTTCGATACACTCCCATTATTCCATGTCTTCAATGATTATTTAGGTGAACTAGCTTGGCACAATTTATGGATTACCATGCACACAATAGAAGTCAAGATGAAATTATGAGAATGCATATAGATGATTTTGCATTTAAAGAGATAGAAGAAATATGGCCACACTTTAAAGAAGAACCTCATAATCTCAAGCTTTCATTAGCCACAGATGGTGTCAATCCATTTGGAGATATGAGATTTGTCTACTCAGCGTGGCCTATTTTTGTTATTAAAAATAATATTCCTCCTTGAATGTCTATAAAGAGGGAGCATATAATGTTTTCAATGATTGTACCAATTCTTTTTTTCATTTAATCTTTATTTAAATTAATTTATAAATAGTGTATGAAAATGGTCATAATAATTATGCAATGTTTCTGCTCATTCAATTACTAGGTAAGTACCAAACTAAAGATATGAATGTGTATATTGAGCCCCTTAATGATGAGTTGTTGAAGTTATGGAATGGGGTCACTATGTATGACATCTCTAGACCAATAGGACAAAGACAGTTTTAATTCTATACAATGCTTGTATGGACAATACATGATGCCCCTAGGCTAACTCATTTTTGGTCTGCTATAGTGCTTACACATTATTGTTATATGCTTAAGCTATGCATGATAATTTTACATGATCCAATTATACATGATCTTTTAGGTCTTTAGACAAAGGAAAAATTCACATGTCCAGTTTGTGGTCCAAAGATGAAATCTTGTTATTCAAGAAGTTTATGAAAGTAGGTATTCGATGAGTTTAGGCACTATCTCCACAATAATTACAAGTATCAAATTACTAAAAAACATATTTTTAATGATAAATAAGAGACAACATCAAGTCCACAAAGAATGACATCTCATCTATGGAAGTTGGAATATGATATACTAAATTGTCGAGGTAATGTCTAGTTTGTGGTCTGAAGTTTGAAATTTATATTTTGATATTGTCTTTTATTTAGTAATGATGTAATTGGTGCTTGTGAAGGTCATCAATGCATCAATGACCAGCTTCCTAAAGAAATAAAAAGTTATCTTACTCAATTTAGTAGGTTACTGTACTACAAGGGTCTCCCAATCATGCATTTGTTTGATGCTATGCATAATGGAAAGAATGTAATAGAGACACTATGGAAAATATTGGATGGAAGGTGAAATAGAGAATTTTTTTTTCCAAAATTTTTACTAACATTCATGAATCCAATCATGCACTAAAACATTTCATTGAATCAAATAATAATGGAGACTGCATAAATACAAGTGTCCTTTCTTGGTTATTAATGGAGCAACAAAGTGATGCATTTAAAGAAGTTATAAAAGAAGTCATAAAAGGATTACATATGGGAGGAAATTTTGAACAATTCTTTGGTCGTGAGTATGATGTCCTAGTCATTCTAGTTTCCATTTCAACTAAAGAATTGGTCACAATTTTGACTAATCTTGGCAGGCATTTTGACCAAGATTGGTCAAAATTTTGACCAATTCTTTGGTCGTGAGTATGACATCCTAGTTATTTTGGTGTCCATTTCAACCAAATAATTGGTCACAATTTTGACCAATCTTAGCTTGCATTACAACCATGATTGGTCCAAATTTAGACCAATTCTTTGGTCGTGAGTATGGCATCCTTGTCATTGTGGTGTCCATTTTAACCAAAGAATTGGTTGCAATTTTGACCAAAATTCTAGAAACAATAGTCCACCAAGATAACTAAGAGGGGAGGGGGGGGCGAGGGGGGGGTTGTGTGAATTAGTTATCCAATAATTAATACATTCATCTTCTTTAAAAAAACTTAACCATTCAACCAAAGTAAATATCAATCATAATAACATGTGCATAAAAAATTACACCATATATGTTAACTAGGGAAACCCTTGATCAGAGGGAAAACTCCAGTGGGAATGATGCCTGCAACATGATGTACTAATATAAATATTTCTTGTTAGAGGATGGACCCTGTTAGGAGTCTATTACAAGATTTTGTACATAGAGTCCCTATTAGAAGATTTTGAATCCCTGTTAGGAGATTCCAACCCTATTAGGAGTTGTGCCAACCTTGTTACGAGTTGTAGTACAATGTATGCAAGATGAACTCATTTCTTGAACAAGCAATTTCAACTACAAGAAGAGCTCACTGCTCAAACATGCAATTTACTATTATGTTCTTCTTTCCTTTTTTTTTGTCAACTAAACCAATCATTGTCAAAACTTTTAGAATAGTTCATGAACCTCAGATCCAAATATCAAACCTCGGATCACTCAACAAAACTTTGGCAATGAAATTTCCTTCACTTCCACTGTGCTCTGCTCAACTTTGAATTCCACAGTTGTACTTCTTACACAATTACTTTTCCATGTCATTTTTATAAATACATGATAAAGAAAAATGTCATTCCTTTATACCGAGTCTTCAAAATAATTCCATGAGTCGGCTATTAGACCTTCTCAATTAATCATTATAGGACCACATTAAGAACATGCTACACTTAGCGATAATATTAATCTTCCACCTTATAACTTGAATATATTTTCGTACACACAATATTATGATGAGTGAACTTAGCCACATTATCACCAACATGTTTTCTTCGTATCCTCAACCTCGATTCTCAAAATAACAATCCTACTAAGAGATATAACAAGTCTACCAGAACATGCCTCTGTAAACTCTATCTTAGAATAGAGGTCACAAAAACTTACATAACCTCTTTCAAACTTATCATTTCTTGTTCTAATATTAACTACATATACTAGATACTCAGAATTATCTATCATAACCTCAAATAATTAGAATACTCAACTAGTTGTCCATACCAACTTCATCTTTCTATTGTTCTATCAGATACCACAGAAAAATGCTATGTTAACATCAATGACAAAATCAATCATGAATGTAACATACCATCATAGTAACATATCTACAATACTCCCCCATAGGAATATCATCAACATTCATGCTTCCAACAATCTCACAATACAAGATTGGTTTAAATTTTGACCAATGGCCACCAATAATGGTCATACCAAATGTAGTCTATTTTGACCAAGTATTTGGTTGAAATTTTGACTAATTGGGGGTTTCATCAAAATTTTGACTAAAAAATTTGTGAAACACCAATTGGTCAAAAATTTGATCAATGTGGGTGAAAATTTTGACCAATTTTTATTAAGAAATGGGTCAAAATTTACTAGTGGTTAAAAACAATTGATCAATTGTATATTATTTTTAAATGTTACACAAAATGCCATATCTTTACCAGTGAGTATATGTCGAGCTCATTTAGGTGATGATGATAGTTTCCTATATTTTTCAAGCATTCCAGTGTTTGCCAAATTCAAAAGATAGTGTATGTCAAGTTCACTCAGGTGTCAAAGAAAAGTTAGTAGAAGTTGAGTGTTAACCAAGCTCACTTCATTAACGAAGGAAACTTGGCTAGAACTAGTGCTAACCGAATCTCACTCGATTACCAAAGAGAGTTAGTGAAGATGTAGTGTTAACCATGTTCACTTGGTTAACATAAGAAAATCATTTATGAGTTAGTCTCTACCAAGCAAGGTTGGCTAATGAAAGATTTTTTTGTTTTGGCATATTGAGTTTAATTGATTTGTTTGTTGATTCTAGTTGACTGAGGAGATGAATATCAATTATTCTAAGATGTATTCAAGCCAAATTGAAAATGAATATGATATAAGTATTAGGTCAATTTGAGGATTGAATGTGTGTAAGTATATGTAACAATAAGAGATTCTTAGAGGAAGTGAATTAGAAGAATAAACAGAATATCCTTGAGGAGATGAAAAGATACATTTAATTAGAAATGATCAAGAATTCAAGCTAGAATTGAGATATAAAATCAGTAATAGAGTTGCATCATAAATCAGGTCATATCATTATTACTCTCTAACCATTGTATCAGTGAACTAAATCTCTCAACATAGTTGGCTTAATAGCTATTTGTAAATCCTATAACAAGCTAAAATTTCTAGATTGAAGTGTCTAAAAACCTTTAACAAGGCCAATCTAATTAAATCCTCCAATAGGGTCACACCTAACAACGTATTTTGTAACCTTTAATAGGTTTGGCTCCTAACAAGGCTCACTTCAGAAGAGTGAAAACTAGTAACAAGTTGTAATTGGTGGTTTTTCTTGAATTGGGTTTTCATGTTAAATCTTGGTGTTACTTGTGTTCATGCTATTTCTTTTATGTGTATGCAAATAAGTTAATTGAGGTAACTCACAAATAATATCTTAAGTTTTGCATGTTTAGTATTTATCAAGTAACAATTGTTATTTCAATGGTTATCAAGTTAGAGCATATTGTTAGTGTTAACCGAGTGCATGTGTGCTAACTGAGTAACACAAGTTTCAAGAGAGTTTATGTTTTGTATTGACATATGAGGGATTTGAGATTTATTTTTGTGGTAACTGATTCACCCCTCCCCTCTTAGTTACTTCTCTTATATTTCCAACAATTGGTATTAGATAGTTTTGTGCTTGCAGAGATGTTTTCAAGGACCTAAGCTAAAGATCAGGATGTCTTACAAAAGGGAGATCCCCAAGTTGAACAATGATAACATCAATACATGGAAGGAACTTATGAAGTTACATTTTCCAATCATCAATGATTTAGGTTTGAAATATCTTAACTCCAAGTATGTGACACCTATTGAAACTATGATTGTTGAAAAAATTGTAGAGAAGAAGAATCATAACATAATGATGATTGATATTGCTTCAACTCTCAACTATGTCAAATTTGATGAAGTCAAAGAATGTGGTACTGCTTATGAGATGTGGATCAAGCTGAAAGCCATCTATAAAGGAGATGATAATGTAAGAAGAGCCAAAGCTAAAACTCTTAGAGGACAATTTGATCAAATAAAGATGAGAGAAGATGAGAATAATATTGCAAGGTAAAGTGATAGAATCAAAGCTAGTGTTTGTGCAATCAAAGCCATAGGAGGAAAGATTGAAGATGAGAAAGTGGTAAGTAAGTTTCTCATAACACTTATTCCTATATATGCAATTAAAGTATTAGTAATTCAAGAGATGAGATGTAATCCAAAGAATGATATAACATTGGATGCAATAGTTGGAAGATTGACTGCATTTGAGCTAGATAACTATGTTCCTAGTTCTATCAATCTTGAGTATGCATTTGAAGCCAAGTTGTCACTCAAGAAGAAAGATGAAAAGTCTAAAGTCAAACAATTTGGAAGTGAAGAGGAAAATTTTTTTGATGGTGATCTTGAATCCATTGAAGCATTACTTGCAAGAAGGTATCCCAAAGGCAAAGGAAATTACAAAGGTAAAATTCCTTTAATCTTCTTTTCTTGTGAAGAAGTTGGACACGTTACTGCAAGGTGTCCAAATAGAGAAGATAAAGATGAAAAAAAGATCAAAAAATAAAAAGGTAAGAAGGATTTGAAAAGCTACAAGGACTACAAGGATAAAGGTAAGAAGTCTTGTTTTATGGCTAAAGATTTAGATAGTAGTGAAGATGATGAAATGGTCTATATTGTTGTAAAAAATGAATTTGATGATGAAGAAGATAAAGTGAAACTTATTTCTCATATTAGAAAAAATGATACATGGATTATTGATAGTGGTTGTTTAGATTATATGAGTAATTAGTAATTCAAAGAATGATATAACATTGGATGCAATCGTTGGAAGATTGACTGCATTTGAGCTAGATAACTATGTTCCTAGTTCTATCAATCTTGAGTATGCATTTGAAGCCAAGTTGTCACTCAAGAAGAAAGATGAAAAGTCTAAAGTCAAACAATTTGGAAGTGAAGAGGAAAACATTTTTGATGGTGATCTTGAATCCATTGAAGCATTACTTGCAAGAAGGTATCCCAAAGGCAAAGGAAATTACAAAGGTAAAATTCCTTTAATCTTCTTTTCTTGTGAAGAAGTTGGACACGTTACTGCAAGGTGTCCAAATAGAGAAGATAAAGATGAAAAAAAGATCAAAAAATAAAAAGGCAAGAAGGATTTAAAAAGCTACAAGGACTACAAGGATAAAGGTAAGAAGTCTTGTTTTATGGCTAAAGATTTAGATAGTAGTGAAGATGATGAAATGGTCTATATTGTTGTAAAAAATGAATTTGATGATGAAGAAGATAAAGTGAAACTTATTTCTCATATTAGAAAAAATGATACATGGATTATTGATAGTGGTTGTTCAGATTATATGAGTAGTGATAAAACAAAGTTTGAACATATGGAATGCTATGATGGTGGAAGTGTACAATTTGGAAACAATGAACAATGTTGCATAAAGGGAAAAGGTTGTATCTCACTAACCAATGAACTTATATGTGATAATGCTTATTGGGTTGAAGGAATAAAGTATAATATGTTGAGTGTGGCATAGTTGAATAAAATTAGATTCAAGATATAATTCATGAATGGGAAGGCCAAGCTTATAAATGGAAAATAAAATCTAGTTAGGTCTGATAACCAAACAAAAGGTAACTTATTCTACCTAGATCTTAGTGAAATTGCTCAAGGAAAAGAAAGTTGGTTATGACATAAAAGGTTATCTCATGTGAACTTTGATAATATGATCAAGATAAGAAAAAAGAAAACAATGACAGGTAGTCCTAGTTTGAGGAAACTTGATATGGACCTATGAAAAAATTATCAAATTGGTAAGATGGGCAAGACAAGTTTCAAGAGCAAGAATTATCGTTTTGAAGAAGTCTTGGATTTGATTCATATAGACCTTTATGGACCTATTAAAATTGAGATCTATAGTGGAGAAAAGTACTTTATTCTTTTTGTTGATGATTGTTCTAGAATGATAACTATAATGTATTTGAAAGATAAGTTTGAAGCTTTTCAAAAGTTCAAATAGTATCTGGAAAGAGTAGAGAAGGAAATGGGAAATAAGTTGAAGTGTTTGAGATCATATAGAGGAGGTGAATTCATTTCTAATGATTTAAATAAATTCTACACTAAAAAAGGAATCAAAAGACAAGCATCATCCCCTAGTACTCCACAACAGAATGGTATACCAGAAAGAAGGAACATATCAATCATGGGTTGTGCAAGAACCTTGATGATAGAAAAGAATGTTGCAATCAAATACTAGAATGAAAAAATCAATACATCAGTGCATACCTTGAATAGAGTGTAGTTGAAGAAAGACTCAAATCAAACTCCTTATGAGCTATGGTATGGCTACAAACCTAATGTAAGTTACTTGAAAGTATTTGGTAGAAAATATTATATTTTGAAGGATACTGGGAAAGGTAAATTTGATGTAAAAGGTGATGAAGGCATATTCTTAGAATACTCTACTAGAAGTAAAGCATATAAATGTTTTAATCTGACTACTCATAAGATCATAAAAAGTGCACATGTGAGAATTGATGAATTTATAGAAAAGAGTGAAGAAGAGAGTAACAAAGAACCAAAATATTATAAAAAATTTATTTACTTTGAACCTGATACATTGCCTAATCCAATTGGAAGTCAGCAGACTTCACCTCCTAACTCTCCAAAATCCCTAGAAGCTACTAAGTTGCATCTAGTGCAACTTGAGTCACAGTCTAAAGGACTTGAGTTGTAGTCAGAGGTTACTAAGTTGCAACCAGTGCAACCTAAGCATAAATCTAAAGGACTTGAGTCATAGACAATGGGACCCGAGCATGATGTAGAAGATCATGGCAAGGAAACTGGAACAAGTTCTAAATCCAAAGTACCTATGTTAGCAAGATATGTCAGAAGGCACCACACACCTAATCAGATCATTAGAGACAAGTTAGATGGTATACTGACAAGAAAAAAATTGAAAGGTACATGTTAGCTTATTGAATTTGAACCTAGATCATTTAAAGATTCTTTGGATAATGAAATATAGATTGAAGAAATGAATGAAGAGATAGAACAAATAGAAAGGAATAAGACTTGGACTCTTGTTCCTAGACCCAAGGGTTTTTAGGAATAAGTTGAATGAAGATGGACAAGTTTCAAGAAACAAAGCAAGATTTGTATGTAAAGGTTATTCCCAAGAAGAAGGTATTGATTATGGTGAAACTTGTGCTCCTATTGCAATATTAGAAGATGTTAGGACCTTACTTGTTTATGTTGCACATAGAGGATTTAAAGTCTATTAGATGGGTGTGAAATATATATTCTTGAATGGAATTCTTGAAGAGGAAGTCTACATAGAACAACCTGAAGGTTTTTTAGATCCTAGAAAAAAGGATATGGTTTGCAAACTACACAAGGAATTGTATGGTCTCAAATAAGCTCCTAGAGCTTGGTATGAAATACTTCATAACTATTTGATGAAGATTGGTTTTGAAAGGACAAATGATAATAGTAGCCTATACATCGAAGGAGGACAAGACAAGAAGATTGTGCTAGAAAAATCCTTTGTGAATGATACATGGTTTATTGGAAATAATGACTTGTGCAAATATTTTTTAGAGGAAATGAGTAAGGAATTTGAGATGTCCATGTTTGGAGAGATAAAATTTCTTGTTGGATTACAGATTCAATACAAGAAAGATGGTATATACATTACTCAATCTAAGTATATCAAGGAGATATTAAAGAAATTTGGAATGGAAGGTTCAAAGTTAGTTGGAACACCTATGTCTATTGGACACAAGCTTTCCAAAAATGATGATTCCAAGGAGGTAGATCAGACCACATACATATCAATGATTAGAATGTTGCAATATGTAGTGCGTACAAGGCTTGATACTACATTATAAATTGGCATGGTGGAAATATTTTCAGCTAATCCTAAAGAAAATAATATTATGGAAATCAAGAGAATCATGAGGTATCTGAAGGGTACTAACGACTATGGATTATGGTACAAGAAAGGAGGCAATCTAGATTTGAAAGCCTTCACTGATGCTAATTGGGTATGAAGTGTTGATGATAGAAAAAGAACCAGTGGTGGAGCATTCTTCCTTGGTAAAAGACCAGTGTCTTGGACAAGGAAGAAGCAAAACTGCATTTCTCATTCTACAACAAAGGTAGAGTATGTTCCAGTAGTAGTTAATTGTTCCAATGTTCTTTGGTTCAAGCAACTATTGGTAGGTATGAAGGTAGAAATTAAGGATCCAGTGGTTATCTTCTATGATAACACCAGTACAATTAATATATCAAAGAATCATGTGATGCATACCAAGACTAAACACATTGCAATAAAATATCATTTTCTAAGAGAACTGGTGCAAGAAAAAGAGGTAAGATTGGAATATGTGAATACTAAAGAACAAATTGCAAACATATTCACCAAGCCATTACCTAAGGATGCATTTTTATATTTAAGAGGTAAGTTAGGAGTCATTCTCTTATTTGAAGCTCACTAAATAAATTTTAGTGATGCATCAACCAAAGCATGCCGAAGAGCAGTCAAGTTGATGTAGTATTGAATGGGTAGATTGCATATGAATTAGTACATGAGGTACATTGATATTTATTGAATATTGTCTTTGGCATAAGAAGCGAAAGAGGGAGAATTTTTTATCATATTCATAGAAATTTTCTAAAGAGGGAGAATTTAGTCATACATTAGAGAAATTTCATTAAAGACATCAAAGAAGGAGAATGAAATTGGTTTGATATCAAAGGATAAAGTTAGCTATTAGAAGAAGATGTTGGAATCAAAAGAATTTGCTGACAAAGGGAGAAATTGAAGTCAGAGGGAGTTCACATTGATAGAGGGAGTTCTCATGGATGAGAATCAGAATGAAACTAAGGATATTATCCTTACTATTATTTTTCTCTAAAATTTTATTGTATTATGACATGTTGTGTTGTCATCAATGCCAAAGAGGGAGATTGTTGAAAATAATTGATCAATTGTATATTTTCTTTGATGTTACACAAAATATCATATCTTTACTAGACAATGTATGTTGAACTCACTCAGGTGATGAAGATAGTTTCAATATCTATTGAGTATTCTAGTATTTTCCAAGTTTAGAAGATAATGTATGTCAAGTTCACTTGGGTGTCCAAGAAAAGTTAGCAGAAGTTGAGTGTTAACTGAGCTCACTTGGTTAACAAAGGAAAGTTGGATGGAACCAGTGCTAACTAAGCTCACTTGATTACCAAAGGGAGTTAGAAAAGATGTAGTGTTAACTGAGTTCAATTGGTTACCACAGGAAAATCATTTCTGAGTTAGTGTCTACCGAGTAGGGTCGGCTAATGAAGGATTTTCTTGTTTAGGCATATTGAGTTTAAATGATTTTTTTCTTGGTTCTAGTTGATTGAGGAGATGAATATTAATTATTCTAAGATGTATTCAAGCCAACTTGATAATGGATATGATATAAGTATTAGGTCAAGTTGAGGATTGAATGCGTGTAAGTAGATGGAAGAATAAGAGATGCTTAGAGGAAGCAAATTAGAAGGATAAGCAGAATATCCTTGAGGAGATGCAAACATACATTTGATCAGGAAGGATCAAGTATTTGAGCCATAATTGAGATCTAAAATCTACAATATAGTTGCATCAGAAATCAGGTCATATCTTTGTTACTCTATTATAGTAGTGAACTAAATCTCTTAACAAAGTTGGCTTAACAACTATTTGTAAATCCTCTAACAAGGTGAAATTTCTAAATTGAAGTCTATAAAGACCTCTAACAAGGACACTCCTAATAGGGTGATTAAATCCTCTAATAGGGTCACATCTAATAGTATATTTTGTAACCTTTAATAGGGTTGGCTCCTAATAGGGCTTACTTCAGAAGAGTGAAAATCAGTAACTAGTTACAATTTGTGGTTTTTCCCAAATTGAATTTTTATTTTAAATTTTGGCATCACTTGTGTTCATGGTATTTATTTTATGTGTATGAAACTAAGTTAATTAGATGATCCTCACTAGCAATAGAGATCTGGTTAGCAAAACTAGATTTTGGGGGCACCCAATCGCTAGAGCTGCCAGCCTAGCTACTAGCATAATGAATTGTTGATTGAATGATGGGCGTAAATCCATTTAGCTTTCTCCATGACCCCTATTTCTAAAACCCATCTATAGTCCAAATTTATCCAAAAAATGAAGGTGTGGCTCTGCTAGTTTGTGCCTAACCTTGAGGCCCCCATGAAGATGCATAATGATTTATTTTGCCCATCATTCAATCAACGGCTCATGTTGACATTGTTCGCTTACAATGACCAACTATATTCATACAATTCCATTATGATGGATCACTTAGTACCTAAACCTTTCTTGCTTCTTGACTTCTATTCATGTGGCCCGCTATAGTGACACCATAGAGGAGTTGCAACTTATGGGCTCATTGGGGCCCTACTGTGGGTCGGGTCTTTGTAGACATGATTTTGCATGCATGACTACTATGATTAAAACCCCAATGTTAGGTTTGGAATAGCAATGTTGGGTTTGGATAATAGGTGGTGCTATATAAGGAATCAATAGGGAAACTAGGTGGGCCTACATTCAAACTAGGGTCCTTCCATCTATCTATTCTTACTTTTTGAGCTTGGGGGTAGGACCCTACTATTCGAAAGGCTCAGTTCCCTATCCCCTATCCCATATTGCCATTGTAGGTTAGGGTAGGGAGTCCCCTATAATGGCCCTATTGAGTTCCATTGTGGGGGTCCCCACTCCCCACTCAATATAGGGTAGGGTAGGGTAGAGGCTCACCCATGTTATAGTAGTGAATGAATCTTTATCGCTTCTGAACACACCTCCAACCAGGTAATATTTTAAGCTCTGCATGCTCAATATTTTCTAAGTAATAGTTGTTATTTAAGTGGTTAACGAGTTACAACATATTGTTAGTATTAACCAAGTGCCTATGTGCTAACCAAGTAACATTGATTTCAACAGAGTTTATGTTTTGTATTGACATCTAAGGGATCTAGTATTTATTTTTTCCAATAGTTATGTCTAGTATGATAGTTTAGTCATACAAAGAGTAACGCGGTCACATTTTGTTATAAAAAGTGTGATCACATATTTTTATCAAAAAAGTGTGATCACGTTTAGGCTCGATAATAGGCATATTTAACTACCCAAAGGCTTGGGTTGATGTTTTCCCTCCATTTTTTTTTAGTTTAGACATTTTTTCAACTTCTAAGATCAATTCTCATTTTTGACTTCATCAAGTTTGAAAATGTTGGAGTGGGTGTCTCTAAAATTACCACCATAATCCCACACATTTTTCTTACCTTTTTTACCATTATTTTTTAAGTTCTGGACAAGATTAGCATTGTGAAGTTGATTTTTCTATATCATTATCTTGATAGTCAACTTAGATACATGTCTACATTTAAAAAAAAAACTTTGATCTACTTAACCAAATGAAAAATAAATTACATATTATTGTTCTACACTTGATTCTATATACTTTAAAAAAAGTGTTGATTTTAGATTATTTCGATGCATGTTATGCCCAATGCATGAACATGTACCATAATTCTAGGATGGAGTCACCTCAAGAAATCATAGAAATCAAACTACTCATAGAAAAATTATGAAAAAATACACAACTTATAGATCTCACTCTTACCTATCATCCTACCAAAGGGTTTTTAAAAATACTAAATATAACTATATACTTTGTTGAGTGTACGAAAATAACCATGTTATGTTTTTCAACAAAAAATAGGAACCATTTTTGTGTGTGTGTGGTTTGGCCCTCTTAATCTTATCCATTAAAAAAAAAAAAACCTTAGTACTAAATTTATTTCCTTTTACACATTTTCTCATTTTGAGTGCATGACCCTCAAATGGGTCTTCCAAGATCAAGTTTACTTGATTTGAAAAAAAGGTGTTCACTTATACCCCCCTTTTTGCACACCACCTTAGTGCTCTTACCCAGATGGCTTAATATATTGTCCAATCTTTATAGACTCATACCTAAGCCAAATACATATTGTAAGAGATCATCTTGGTGGAGGAAAAATGAACATATTTGTGTTATAATTTATATGATTCTCCATTAGTCTACTATATGACCAGTGATAATGATTTCCCTCTCCTAGTTTGGAATATTATTTGGGAACATTTTGGAGATCTAGATATTCCTCTAGTACTAGTTGATCTTGTTGTAGATTGTCTCATTTTGCTTGATAATGTATATAATATTCCATATGATGATAAAACATTAGAGTTCATCACAGATCTTGCACACAAAGAGAGTCTTGATGATTAGAAGCCAACAGTTGCATCTCCTCCTCTAGTTGAGATCACATTTATTGTTAATCTTGATGATACTTGCATGGATTCAGGAGATTCAGTGTAATAGGAAACTCCTTTTCTTCTAGTTACAGTTCATTGGGATGAATTCTTGACATAAATTAAAAGTTTTATTTGTGGAAGCCTTCATTGAGGATTTGGGAAACTACACTAATGAGATTTATCTTCTCTTTATTGAGATGGTCCTTCTTTAGTTGTTGTGAGGGAACACTTTAACCCTCATCATTATTCACTTCATCATTCCTTTGAGTTTGACATGATTGTGGATCCTTTGATACAATGATTTGAGGAGGTTCTTTCACTTCAAAGAAAATAATTGAGTCTTCAGAGATTGACATTCATGAGTCTCAAATATCACTTGAGATATCATATTGCATGGTTGATCATATCGATATGTTGGAGATTCCTATTCAATTTCTTGAGACATCATATATTTTGAGGATTCTTCCTACTTATTGGGGAGGATTCTTTGATACACTTATGTCACCATTTATTCGTATAGAGAATAACATCATTTCATTTGCTTGGCACACCTTCTACATTGATTAAGGATCATCTTTCATGGGTGTAGATTCTACATTGAGGAGGGGATTTTTTGCTTCTCTTCTCACTTATTTTGAGAAGACATCTTTGTCTTTGGAGTTTGATCCACATTCATACATAGATAAGTTAGTATTGGTTCCTTGCTTGTCACCTTCTTCTATTGGATTTGATCATGATTGGTTCATGGCATTTTCATCAACCAAGGATATGGTAACACATTAACAAAGTTTAGAGACAACATATTTTATTCATATTCCTTCCTTCTTCCTATCAACAATGGAAAACATTCTTGTATTTGTACTTTGCGTATCTTCTTCCCAAGGGGAAAAATGTTGTTTGTAGGCATTGGACTATCTTTTATCTTCAAGCACTTGCCATACTTGCAAGAGGTCTTTCACTATAAGGGGATTTAATTTCTCCTTATTTCCTTCCTATAGAGTTGTATATGCATGATGTATGTCATAATACGAGGGTCTTGATTGCTTCATCCATGCATGCATCTTATTTATTTTTCATTTCTCTTTTTAGGGGAGGCTTTTTCCCATGAGTTTTTCCATATTTCTCTACTTTGCAATAGATTGCATTATTTTTACATATTGTACATGGGTATCTAACATGGCCTAGTAGTCGATATCCATTTTACATTGTCATCTAGCTTTTGTGACCCTAAGTTACACTTAATGGGGGGTCACTAGTACATTTGGGGTTATTTTTTACCTAATTTTTTTATGACAATCCAATTTGGCTTGTCAATTTCATTTTGTTTTAAAATATGATCCCAATAATGTCAAAATCTTGACGACTGTTAAGTTTAGCATCAAAATTTTGATGGTGTTGGGAATATAAACAAAAAAAATGAAAAGTGAATCTTTATTCATTCATGCAAAAAAGTGTGGGCACGTGAGAGCGAGGCTTCAGGAAGATTTTTATAGGGTCGTTGAAGGTAAGGGTTTTTATATGTTGATGGTGACTTTTTCGTCATGAAAAAATTTTGACTTCCCACCTGAAAGTCTAATTTTCATTTTCTGTTGTTCCGTATCGACCCGAGATTCAAACTAGTGTCGCTTTGTGGCTTATGATTCATGAGTTTCTATCTTGAAATCCTTTCACCTTGTGACTTTAAAATGTGATGCTTTTATGTTTCTGTAGTGTACTAAATTGGCCTAAGATTTGAACTGGGGCTATGTATATCTTACAACTAGGGCAGTTGACAGTCGTTGTAGTTCTCAGCAGCTGTTTGTTATTAACACATCATTTTAGTAGCAATGAAATGCTCTTAGAGGAAGAATCTTAAGCATTAGCAGTTAATCTTGGTAGTGAAATGTATTAGGGTTTGTTTATATAGTCAAAATCAAAAGTTTTTTGTATTAGGATTTTTTTCTAAATTTTGAAATTCATTTGCAGCATGTTGAAATGCATGTGACATGTTGAATGTCAAAGTTAGGCGCTTTCTTTCCAACTAATTAGATAGAAGAAAAGGTGAGAGTATAATAAAATTTCCAAACTAGACAAAAAGGTCTTGTTCTACTATATTCTAAAAATAAAAACTAAATAGAAAATTCTTGTTCTACTCTATTTTAAAAATAAAATATTTGATTAGTTTGATTGGAATGGGAAGCAACTTCATAATTTAGAGATCAAATCAATTGAAATGATATAATAGAGGTACTAAAGAAAAGAAGTGAAGTGAAAAATAAGATATTTCCACAATTCAAATTATAAAAGTATATCTCTAGGAGTAATTATGTATCACTATTATTAACATTTGTATTCCATGATCTACTATTATGATAAGAGAGTTTGAGGAATCAAGATTGTTTATTATGTGATAAAAGATAAGATAGCGAATTAGTTAAAGCCATCTATGGCTACATGCTTGATTTCCAGTGTGTAGTATTCATACAATCTAACATGAACATGATCATAAAATCAATCCCCTTATTCAGAAAAACTCTTAACAATGAGATAGATACTTGTAGAGTTTCTAGAGAAGATATCATAATAGTTATCAACACACATAAAAGATGATTAATGGGAAACCTATATAACTTAGCTTCTGAATCATCAGGGTACATACTAGGCCCATAAAAACACCAGAGTTTAAAACTTATAATCAACATGACACAAAACTACAATGATTATTACATAGCTGCACCAACTCATACCTAGAAAAAATATTAACTGTTGGTTGATGTTGCGTTTTGAGACTATTTCCCACACTCTAACAAAGTCTCATCTAATTTGAGGCCAAATATTTTGTCTCCTTTCTTTTCCATTTCAATCAAAATATCAGTTGTTGGATCCATTCTAAAGATAATTGTGTGAAGAACCATTTCATGCACATTTCATCAAATATATCATTTCCAGTGCAAGGATAAGGTAAACACAAGTATCATTCATGTCCATTTCATCAAATATATCATGGGTAATAACCCCTCTATTGCATTGGCATTCAAACACTCATCTATCCATGTGGAACTTGCCATAGATCAAGATTATTGATTTCTCTTACAATTGTGTGCTTTGATTTCTTTTTTACTTTTGTTAAATAGATCATATGCATGGTCTTTTTTTTAGAAATAATTCACGTAACTAGTCACTTCCATCACATACTTCACCAATTTTCGAAACCGTATAGTATGCAAGATGGGTGGTGACTATTCTTATTATGAATACTTACACTTTCAATATCCTTCAAAACAATAACCAATGACTTAGAATTATTTGGGAGATTCATGATAGAAAATATTTACAATCCATTTTAGTCACACTCTAAGCCATAGTATAAATTTATTTCCATAACATGAATGATAGGAATTAGGCAAAATAGACTCACCTTCAGGATTGGCAATGATATTCTTAGGTTTCAAAAATCACTCATTACGACTCTTATATTTTATAATACAAACTTACTATAAATCATACTTCACATCACCAATATTTGACACATATGGAACCTTTCTATATAACACCTTTCTTCGTAATAAGCCCCTTTTTAAAAATCTCTTATCAATGGCACACATAGACTTGCATTTAAATCAATTTTGATTCTTTGAAATACTATACTCCTGATATCTCAAGTTTAAACTTAATGCTTCTTCAGAAAGATTTTATAGTATAAACACAATCAACTCACATATTCTTTTTAGACACTCATACAATCTGAACAAAAATATAAAATAACGTTGCTATCATATATCTCAATCTTCATATCATTGACTTCATGTACTTAGACTTTTCTCATTTGCAAAGATACATAACAAAAATCCAGTAATTATCTTCCAAACTCCAGCATCTTGCCTATTCTACTCTTCTAAGGGGTTCTTCAACATCCCATGAATGACTGCAACCCTCCAAACACCATGCAGATTATACTCAAGCCTCTATCACATTTCTTGGATGACGATTCATTATATTTTGCATGCAACAATATATACTCATTGATTCTTGGTCCATTCCTTATAGGAATTAGGGTTATGGTGTAGACCCATGAGAGGGAAATTTCACACAACAACAAAAACCTTTAAACCTTCCATAATCTCTACACAAAGAAATCATGCAACCACTTTGACACTTTTATCTGAAAGTATGTAGAATTTACTATTTACATAGTGAAAATTGACACCTTGGTAATAACCCCATTGATACTAGGTATCTATTTAACATCACAATTAGTTATAACCTCCATTTACCTACATATGAAACTTAAGAATCATCACAACCATGAGATAAGGGAGAAGATAATAATTGACTTTTATTATACAAAACCACACACACCATACCCTTCACCTTTCTTCTCTATATCTCATTCTCTATTTTCTTCATGAGATTGATTGCTTATTTAACAAAACACCTTCAAATCCCCAAAGAGTTCATCCAAGATGGTTGACCTTCCATCTTCTACTATTAGAAATGCTTTAGAATAACTGGGGGGGGGGGGGGGGGGGGTGTATTCAAGGTCCAAATGTCCAATTCAAACTTTTCTTCAAGTAAAGTGAGCCAAATAAATTGTTCATTCATCCAAGTTGAAACATTCCTATTCAACAAGTTATTGTAAATTAGCATGCACGCATAACACATGAAAAGATCAACACATGACACAATGATTTATGTGAAAACCCAATTTGGAAAAAACCATCAGTAACATGCTACTCAATTCTCACTCTTTTGAAGTGATGCCCTATAAAAGGCCTACCTTGTTAAAGGCTACAACACACTATTAAATGTGATTTGGTTAAAGGATTAAACCACCCTGTGATAAGTGGGCTTGGTTAGAGGACATTAGAATATTCGCTTGGAATGCCACCCTATTAAAGGATTTACAAATGGCTATTAAACCAACCTAAGTCCATAGGATTTCTACCCTAATTGATACAATTGCTAGAGAGTAACAATAAGGGAGTTTTGACCTGATTGCAACTTTACAACTTAACTTGTAGATTTCAAATCACCATTCAACTCTTTACAATTTTCCTGGCTTTCAGTCTTTGTAGCTCTGATAACTTGCCCTCCTTTCAAGCTTGATCTCCTTGAGGCTTCATGCTCAATGTACCAGTGCAATCTTTCTTTTGAACACTAATCAAAGCAGAGTCTCTATGCTCTATTCTTCCTTCTCCTAGATGCCTTCTCCTTGACACCCTTCAACCACTTAACAATTTGGCACTCTAGCAACTCTTACTTCTTGGTCTGTGACTTCTTAAATAGAAGTCTAGAATTTCTTTTCTCGCTCAATTCTTTCCTCCTTTGATTTCTATTCAAATGGGTTAGGTAGGATTCATTGAACCTAACCCACATTTTGTTTCTTCTAGAAAAATCATTGAGAAACCTCTTTAATTCACTCAAAAATAGTTTACATAGAATTCAATGCCACCAGCTCATCATCCTTATCCTCCAACTAGTTCACAAAATTCAAGGCAACAAGCTTGTTGGCTTAGATTTGGTGAATCTTTGACTTTTCAATAATGTAGCAGCGGCACTATTAAAATTTTGGTGCTCGACACATACTGTGTTACTCAACATCAACTTCATTTTACTAATGCCTGACACCTACTGTGGATTCACTCGCATCCACTAATTTTTTTTGATGCTCAACACCTATTACTTTGCTCAGCATCTAAACATGCTCGACTCCTATATCACTCGACACACACTAGATTTTTTGTTTTGCTCGGCACTAATTGAAAATTTGCTTGGCTTGAACTAACTTGCTCGACACTTACTAATGAAATTAGTTTAAGATTTTCAATCAATCTTATTCCAACTTATTCCTTCAATGTTTCTATGTGTGGCCAACCTCTATATCTTCAAGTATGTTATGAATATATCATTTTACCAATGTTGTAACTGATCCTTGCACTTCATTACAAAACCATAACTCAACCTTTCCCTTAGGTGCTTTTGTTACATCTTGTTGATTAAATCCTCTTCATCAATCAACTAAGTGATAGTACTTGGATCTTATAAGCAATTTTCATTCCTACAAAAAGTAGGTTTGACATCAATGACAAAATAGTGATTGAAAACATTCTTTATCAACAAGCTCCAATCTCCCTCTTTGCAATTGAACTTCTTCTCACAATGCTCTTTTCAATCAAATTTCCAACATCTACAACATAACATTAAGCAAAATACTAAGATCCTTTCAACCAAAGTAGAGGTCTCATTTTATAGAATTGAAAATTTTGGATGAACAATACAGATGCAAAGATGAGAAATGGTAGAGATGTTTCAATTTGTGATCCATGTGCTCTTGGTTTTAGAAGTTTCCAAAATAGTGTGCACTTTAAATTAAGTTAATTTATTTTATTTTGAATTTAGAAATTGGAAATATGTGCACATAATAAGAGAAATTTCAATTATTTAATTAAAAGGGAAAATTTATTTTAATTAAATGAGAAATAGGGAGGGATGTTGCTCCCACCCGCACTGTAAATCTTCTAAATAAAATTTTATGCAATTTTAATTTTACAGAATATCATATTATTATGTTACTTTGGTTAAGGTTTTGGACTTTTTTTTATTGTTTTACTAATGTTTTTGTCATAATTTGATTCTTAAAGGAAAGGGAAAAGAACATCTTACATAAGAGAAATTACTTGTTGATATGGCAACCACAGTGTTATGCAATGATGACATCGCATATTGCAGTGACCCTGTAACCCTGTGTAAAAAGACCCTGAAGAGAGTCAATCTACAAATTCTTGGACTTGTGATGGATATAAATCCATCAGAAGATTAACATGCCACAAGAAATGAATTGTGTCACAGAGCACGTTGTCTAGAAGTAAGAAACAATGAGTCTTTTTCTAGGACAATAGTTCAATAAAACTTTATGTTTTATACTAATTTATGGATCATGAACCACAATATGTATGTTTTGTTACAGTATTTTTTGAGACCACACTGATTTGTTCCACCTGATGAGGGTACCATTATATGTCCTACAGGTATGTGATTTCAATTCTCAATCATTAGAAGGGACATTATTTTCTTCATGATTATTATTAATAGTTTTATATTACTCTTGTCATGTTTTTGCAATCTATATTTTAAAAAGACAACACACACACACACACACACACACACACACACACACACACACACACACACACACACACACACACACACACACACACACACACACACACACACACACACGATTATTTTTTAGGTGTTTTTGATTTCCATACACCTACTTCCATGAGGCCAGCCAACACTTTGAGATTGCCGATTGTAGGATTGACAACAAGGAGCATGCAAACATCCACACCTGCTACAACTAGAGCTGGTAAATCCTTGTTTTGCTACATTTTGTTATGTGCTAAATATGGTTTGATTTTTACTTTCTTTTTCATTTTAGTATAGTATGACATTGATTAACTTTGTGTAGGGAAAGGTACACCTTCTCATGGTGATAGAACTGATACTAGTACTGGTGATAATTTACTAGTCTTTCTTGGAATAGCTCGTGCTACTTGTACTAGATCATTGGAGGCACCATTATTGATGGTGGAGGAGGATATGATCCCCTTAAAATTGCCTAAGCTTTCGAGTACTTCAAAATTATAATTATTTAGAGAGTAATTGTAGTTTACTTATCCATAACGCATTTTTGACCAATGATCTCGTGATGATTTTGTAGAAAATAATATTTTTTTATGAAACTTTTTTTTGATTTAACATTGAAGATATTTGGGCCCACATTACATAAAAAGTATGCAACTTGATATAATTGGATGTTGCTACATTGTTCTGTTCATCCATTGTTTGTAATATATTCAATGTACATAGCTTGAACTAATTTTTTATCTAACAATTTTTTTGGTTAAATGTTGGAATGAGCAAAGCCCTGAATTAAAAGATTAGCTCATAAAAACTATGGAGGATTTATTTGGTCAAAATATTTTGATCAGAGCCCAAATTCTAAAAAAATCTTGCAAACATCTAAAGGCTGTAAGAGACCAGTACACAAAGGCTCTAAAGCTCAACACAAAGTTTGAGCATCCTCCTATGGTGCCACAACTAGAGTGGAATGAACTCATTGAAGATGCAAAAGAGATGAGACTAGAAGATAAAGGAACTAAGCCACCACCCAAAAAAAATAGGTAAAAAAAATTGCATTTGGAAGTGTGTAAACATGTCAATCCAATTTTTGGGGTGTTATTTTTTCATGGGATGGGTAGTCTGGTAGGAGGCTGATGCATTTTCTACTTTTACCATTGATTGCAATTTTCTTATAGATTTCCTTGTATACTTTGGAAAGATCTAAGTAATTTAATGATTAAATATTTTATAATAATTTTCATACCAAAAGCCTTTCCCCCTTTCTATGGCACCATCCCAAAAACTTGGGGAGATTATGGTGTGTAAGTTTATCATTTATAATCATTTCTAAGTCATACACTTTTTGCCCTTGATTGGAATTTGGGTTCATACTTTTCACAGCCACAACCTAGTTTATACTTGGAAGGAATAAAGTTGGAATACAACCACACTAAGTAATGTTTCTAGGATCTACCATCCTAATCCAGCCTCACAAATCTAAAACCAATATAGCTTTAAGGGTTTCAACCCTAAGGAATCATCATGACCCTCTCCTCTTAATAACATCAACTCTTTCACAATCTAAGCCACCACTTACACAAACTTAGCATTAACTCCTCAACCTTATCTGAGCACTAAACCAAAGTAACTTAACAATCTCTTTTTGAGAAAAAATTTCTTGCATTTTGGGAAATCCAGATATTTTGATTTCCCCTTCAATATGTCTAGTTGTCTTCCTTCTAGACAATACATCCATTAGCATTGTCTTTCCAACCCCACTAACTCCCAACAATGTTGTAATAATTCCTGGGCTGAACACTCCAGTCACATCATTCAGTAGCTGAAGTCTTTTTTCTATGACACCTTGTTGTGTTATTTCCTATAGAAATTTCAAGGTGAAAAATTTGAGGTGGGCTCAAATACAAAGTGTCTCTCAAACTAAACTCAGAATTTAGGGAAGCATGCATTGACATACTATACATTAGCTTCATCTCTACTTGAGGCATGTCGAAACAATATTGGATATTGCTAAAAGACATTGTTAATGGTTTGAATGGAAGAATCATCCCTGGCTTTGGTGAACCAGATGTTGCTGCTTCCAAATTTGTCTTATTTGCTCCATGGTTGATTGGCATATGTATTGATTTATCCACATCTTTTTGAACTGTGCATACATGCAATGATAGTTTAGAATGCTATCATAATTTATAGAATATAACATGTTTATTTACATCATGGAATGACCAAATGGGGATCTATTGTCTAAAGTACAGTAGAATTGAATTTACACAACATTTATGCATCTTATATTCCTTTGCATGTATGAATTATTGAGTGGAGTAAGGTACGATAGAATTTAAATAGGGTTTTTGAAGCCCCTATTCCATTTACACCATTTCTTTTAAGTAGCTTGGTTGTTGTTTACACTTCCAATGCTACAAGTCAATCTCTACTTAAATGTGTAAATTGTGAATACTCCAAACAAAAATCTTAAAAGATGCAGATTCTCCTCTTCATTCCTAATGAATACTTAATATCTTTTATTTTCTTTATAGACTAGTATATCTCATAACTTGTGATCTTGAAAATATTGACAATTAATAATTTTTCTTACCCATATGATTTATAGAGTCTTTTGAAGAGAAATGGTCCAAAAACTATTCTTGTTGTTGTTTCACAATGCTTTCTTTAGACAAGATAGGTTGAGATTTCCCAATAGCTTTACATCAATAGGATAATGAGTCAATATGCAGGAACTCATAGACTTCTGAAGTAAAATAATCAATATAAGAAAAACTATCTCCATCAACATCAAAGGAACTTACATTTTATATATGCAAGGACCATTGCGTATAGGACATTAAAGAAAAATATAAAGCCAAACAAAGAAGAAGCCCCTATCCAATACTAGTATTCTTTTTGAGATATTTGGTGGCTTTTGAGAACCTCAACACCCAAAAGTGATGTTCCATTGATGCTCTGCATTGTGAAATCCAATATCAATTCAAAACAAAAAGTATTTAAGTTGCAGACCATAGGAGTACAAGGTAACAATTAAGTAGTTTTGTATGAATGAGTACTTTAGCAAACAATAGGGTTGCAAGATAACAATAATGTAGTTTTGTATGAATGAGTATTGTGTATCACGCCATTATAGTAAGATAGTTTTGTGTACGCATATCTTTCTAGAGATGTTGAAAATATGTCTGAGAGATCCCCATTTTCTACAATAAATTTTCACCATAAAACTTGCTTCTTTGGCCATAAAGAGAAATACTAACAATTTTATTTTTTAAAAATTGTGATATTACAAAAATACAAAATGTGCATGTTTACAAAAGTAGCTCAATAAGGGGCATACACATAAAAAGGGTAAAAGTTGATGATATTATAAATTCTTATGTAAATGTGCCTTACATTTTTCTTTAATGGTCAAAATTACATCCAAGAAAAATGTTAAAATGTACTTCCACACTATGTATGTCCATCAAGTAGTTGTATGGCTATTTTGGTCTATGATGTTCTGCAATATCAATAAACTTACAACTACTTTCTTATGGGTAAATGCATATGGTATCTATTATACGTATCTTTCAAATTAATTTTTATCCTTTTAAACTTGATTCAATCTAACATATTTCTAACATATTTCAAAGCTTACATATACAAGTTGTGGGACACATCAAAGGTGACACAAGCTAGGAAAGAGAAGGTTGGAAAACACCATCTTGGCTTTGGTGGATATATGAAAATTCAATCATGCCTTGTTAGTAGCAGCAAATGAAATTTCATATCAAAATTTTCATATAAAATTACAAATAATTAATACATTTAATATTGATGATATTACGCAAAAAATGAAAGGCATTGAATTTAATGTAGTGCCCGTAGAAAAGGACAAACAAATTGGCTTCAAGAAAGGCTATAAAGTGGTGGTTGACCACCATCGCACAGATTCTAGTGGCCAAATAGAAGTAGAAGATCTTGGTACATTAGTTAACACACAAGTAAATAGGCCTAATGAATAATAATAGTAATTGAGAACTTCATGAGAAATAATCTATTTGATGTCAATTTTAAACAATGATAACAAAGCGTACATGACATTTCATTGTAACCTACTACTCCTGGCACCGATCTTACTCATGATGATGAAGGTACGGATCCTACACATGAAAAAGACCTTTATGTGCATCACAATGATATAGGTATATATTCAATTTCTATTGAAAATTAATCATGTAATTATTTACAAAATTTAACATCTTAAATTGTAATTGGTGTAACCTGTATGTGATAATTTTTTAGTATGCAGAGCGTGATGCCAGTCTTGAGCATGTTGAGGTTGGGGCTAAAAAAAATGTGAGAGTCAATTATGTGACACTATCAGGTAAAGAAAAATACCTATTATGTTCTTTAGATTAACAAAATACTTATAACATCATAAAAATGTTCAGAATTAAACCCATTTATTTCTTATATTGTAGGGGTGCATCATCCTTGTCCTCAAAAAAGACCTAAAGCCTCATGTCATAAGATCATAATGAAAAGAGCCATAGGAGAATGCCAAAGATAGCCATGATGTGCCTATTAGCCTTTATCTTCAACAAAATAAAAATAAAATAGGAAATTAATGTTAAAAAACTTGTTTGATGATGAATGTGTTGATGAATTTTTATGAATGATGCCTATCAATGAATTTAATGTCATGTTATTGAATATTGCTATGTGATTATAATGATTGACGTGTTCACAAATTATTGATGAATGTTTATAGGTATTAATGAATTATATGTCATGTTAATGGATGTTATGTGATTATAATGATTGATTTTTTTACAAATTATTGATGAAATGTTTATATGTATTAATTAATTGCATGTCATGTTAACGAATGTTTCTTATTAATGAATTATATGTAATGTTATTGAATATTGTTATGTGATTATAATGATTGACACGTTCACAAATTATTGATGAATTTTTATAAGTATTAATGAATTATATGTCATCTTAATGAATGTTAAGTGAATATAATGATTGATGTGTTCACAAATTATTGATGAATATTTATACGTATTAATTAATTATATGTCGTGTTAATGAATGTTATGTGATTATAATTATTCAATGATATAATTCTAAAATGAATGAATTAAATATTTACCTAGTTGTTAATGGAGAATTTAGAGTGATTATATGGGGGGAGAGGCCAAATGAGCTTCCACCTTCACATAGTTGGCCTTGTTAAGTAGAGAATATGAAAGAATTCTTGAAACCAAGTAAAGCTCAAACTAAACCTATCGAGTTGGAAGCAAACAATACTTTTAGCCTAGAGGCAAGTGGCATCCTATAGTGGACTAGGTTGAAAGTGAACTAGACGCTTTTTTCTTTGTGTTAACTTTTGTCTTCATTGATTTTTCTATAAATCACCACATTGTGACTAAGGGATTCCTCCACCAATCCATTGTGTTAGAAAAAATGGGTATTACAATGGAAAGTAGTAGCTGCATTGTGCTCATAATGTTCTTGGTTTTTTCTATCACAATAGAAGCCAACTATTACTTACTTCTCATTCTCAAATTTTGAGCCCTGCCCATTGTAGAACAAGATTTTAGTGTGGAAAGAACATTAGCAACAAGGAAAACATTCACAAACATAAAACTATGTTCCCATATAAGTTTAGACAAAAGAAGGTATAAGAGAGTGCAAACTAAAAAGCAAAATCACCCCAAAAGACTCCTTCATGTTGTAGATGCATGCTTTGATGTAGATGTATGCTCCATAATATTGCTCAAACTTCAAATGGATAGATGGGATGAGTGAAACAAGGTTTCAACAATGGAGTCATGGAGTGATTTTGCCATTATAATGGTATTTTGGTAGTTTAGGAGCTCTCAAAATAGCATTATAACTTTGCATGGAAGGTGGATGTTTTTAGTGAAGGGAGAGGGTTCAATTTATAGGCCAAGCACTTGAGGGATTGAGAGCTAAGATGAAAGGATGGAAAGATGGTGAGGGAGGGCTAGGATGCACCTAAAGGGGAGCACATGGATTGTGCTTGTTTAGCACCAATAGGGAGGTGACACTTGTCACAAGGAGGATGGGTGTGAGAGGATAGGATAAGGGTTGGTCAAAGGCTTTGATGAGGGTGGTTGAGGATGTAAGAGTCATGAGTGAGGATGTCAGAGCTATTTATAGCTTTGTAAGAACATTGAAAGCTTATGGTTGGGATATTTTGGAGGGAGTTGAGATTGTTGACTTTGCTTGGATTAGGAAAGTCTTAAGCTCACTTAGGGAATGTGACAAGGTTAGGGGGGGGATTAGGCTTGGGTTAGGATTAGATTAAGGATGTTAGAGATGTGCAAGTGGATGGCATTTATGAGGGTGGATGAGTTAGTGGCTAAGCTAGGTTAGTATGGGTGGATGGGGTGGATTAGGCTAAATGGAGGATTAGGGATAAGTTAGGGGCTATTAGATTTGAGAGTTTTATAGATTTATTTAATAAATAGGGTTTTTGGAATTAGATAGGAGAATAGGATTAATTGACAAATAATAGGTTATTTAATTTATCAATTAGGACTATAGATGATTAATTAAACTAATCAGCTAGGGGATGGCAAAGGTTTAATTAAATAGGAATTTAATTAATGATGCCTTTAGAGATAGCTAAATAGGGTTACTAAAGCGGTGTAATCAAATTTAGGTGTCTACATTTTGCCCCTCTTTGACATAGTGTTGAGATAACACTATTTCAAAGAAGTTCGAACGGAGACGATACGAGGAAGATGCTTTAGCAACAAGGTTGCCCCAGTCTTGGATAAGAAGAGGAGAGACTATACTTTAGAGATGCCCCCTTAAGAAGGCGGCAGAGAGAGATAAGATGAAGCTCGACGACTTCTTGAAAAGCATAAGAATTCGAGACGAGCAGAGACACATATTGGCAAAGAGAAGGGGCAAAATTAGCTCAAACTCTCACGATGGAAGAATGATAAAGGGAGGGTAGAGTCACAAAAGGAAGCAAGCTTAGGACGTTCTAGGAGTGGGGGGAGGATGAAGGAGTGATGCACTATAAAAGGTATCCAAGATAGGGAGATGGATAAGGGGATAATGGAGATGCAGGGAATCCATTGAAGCGGGTTGAGCGAGGGGATACTTCAAAGAAAAGTACCACCACAGAGTTGAGCATTAGATTTAATATAGGAATTTTGGTTAATGGCCAAGGTTACCAAGAATAGCAAGGCCGTGTCACCAATGGTCCAAAGGACTGATGAACAGATGCAAAACAAATACACAAGGATTGCCCCAGCATCACACATGAATCCCAGAGGAAGCAACGTGGAAGCAATACGGGGTAACCCACAAGCAAAAAAGAAAAACAAACAAAAGATGGGATGAATACCTTATGCTTAGATTGCCCTAGTCACAGCATACCAGTATATGGAAGATCGTGGCAACCGTGAGGAGGGAACAAGGAGATTGCTTGGAAAAGAGACGTCAAGACCCAAAAGGGTAGATTCCAAATCAAGATAAAGCGAAAATTGAAAAGAAAACCATTGGCCAATGAGATGTGGAGGATGAGGTACTAAATGACCAAGATCAGATAGGAAGAAAGCTATATCTAACAAGGATCCATCGAAGAGTACCAAAGCTGAGGGATAACACTTTGGGGATAGGAGATCGAGCTAAAGGATGCAACAAAATAGTTTAATCAAGAGGCTGGATAAGTGTACAAAGTTGTGGGGAAGGGTAGGAGGACCAAGAAGGGCAGGTAAGGCACTGGGGTGGGCTATAAAGGGCGATGAGGGGGCTAGAAGGGGTCATTTGCAGTTAGATTGAGGAGGAGATATTGCTGATTAGGAGCTCTGCAACGGAGATTACGATGGTGGGTATTGGGCGACCAGAGCACCGAGCAGACATAGTGTGACGAGTATGAGTACGAGGGATGCTTGATCGATCGGTAGGATCTAAAACCTCTTCGTGTTTTTATGTTTTTTAGAGTTTATGTCATTCTCGTGAAAGCGAAAATGCGATCCCGTAGGCACGGGTCCGACGGGAATGCGAGCGGGATCAGCGGGATCGCGATCCCTCGAAACATGGCATCGGGTGGGAGGTTATGGGGAGTTAATAGTCATGTTATGAAAAAGTGATCCCGAGATGGGATGTCATGTGAGAACGAGATATAGTCAACGGGATTGCGTCCTCACTACGGGGAATGCGATTCAAGTGGCGGGAACGCATCCCCATGGGTTAAGGTCATTGTACAGTGGAAAAGAGGTTGAAAAGGGGATAGTGGAGGAACATGATCTTGCAGGATCAAGTGTCGGCAGGATCGCTAGATAGAGAGATCACGAGAATGCACTGGCGAGATCGGGGTAGAGGTCTAGGGATTGAGAGCAGAGTCAACATCTCGATCTCGTGAGAATATAGTTTTGCGGGAATGCTGTTTCGACGAGAATACGAGATTCACAAAATAAAGGCAAAAGAGGCTGGGGTTGAGGGAAGGGAGGGTGTAGAATAGACAAGGATATAGAAAATTGACGGTTGGATTAGTTTTTGTTATGTACAGTGGTCGTTGGATGCACTTGTGTCACAGGAGCGACGAGCAGTAGTGTTGCGCCTAGGAGAGATACTAATGCTGGCTGACTGGGCATGGGTCGAGGCAATCGGGTTAGGCCACCTAGCAAGGTTGCCTCATACTCGCACTTATATGATGATGGTTACAGCATTGTGCGAGAGATGGCACAGTGAGACAGTGACATTTCACCTATCGATAGGGCTGATGACGGTGACACTGGAGGATGTATACTGAATATTTAGACTGCTAGTGAGAGGGATGCTAGTCATGGTGACCAGAGAGATGACAACAGAGGTAGCTGTGCAGAGACTGATGGGGTCAGGAGTGGAGTATAGGATCCAGCAAGGGCAATTTGCATTGGACGAGCATTTAGATCGAGTGGCGGTGGAGAGGAGGATTTACTTCTTTGTGCTAGGGCTGGTTTCAAGGTACATTGCCCTAGATATAGGTGGTACAGGGGTTACACTCGCACTGATTCTAGTGGTGATGCAGATAGTGGATGCAGGGTGCCTAGCGGCATAGGGTTCTTTGATGTTGGCAGAGCTATACTGAGACCTCTACCAGATAGTGTACTAGGGTGGCGGTCGACAGGGGAGGAGCATTGGGTTCCCAACACTACTACAGGTATGGGCATGGGAGCATATTGCAGTGCTTAGGCCATTAGGACGCAGGGATAGGTAGCCAGAGGAGCCAGTGGCACACAGTTAGGTCGAGCCCCTGACATACCATCATACAAACTTAGTAGATTAATGGAGGGTGGCCATTGATGAGATAGTGGTATAGGAGGGAGAGCATCTCCCCTACACCATTTTTCCATGCTTTGTGTTCGGGAGATGGGAGCACATTGCAGAGCAGTATAGGCCAGATAGGGCACTGCGGTAGTTTGGTTGGCAGTAGGTGGTAGTGGGAGATCCACACTGGTATCAACGGGTTACACGTGAGCCGGTATCGATGTACGGGCCATCATTGCGGAGGGATGGTTTGTTGAGGGCATGACAAAAGCTGGAGCCGCAATAGTGGGATTGGTTTGGTAGGGCAGCAGATGCAGGCTCCACACAAGAGTATCGAGATACATTTGTGAGGCCTAGACCAGTAGGGAGAGCACAGGGCACAAGGGCAGCGATGGTGGCAGGGGAGCTACCCCGGGCGACCCGATAGGGGTAGTTTGTGGCAAGGGGGTTGCGGCAGCATGCAGCAGTAGTTACACAGGAGGAGGAGCTAGCTCGACAGAGGAGGAGGGTTGTGGGGGAGGAGAGGAGAGTAGAGGAAAGGGGAGCAAAGGAGAGGGGATCCCAGTCAAAGAGAGGAGGAGAGGAGGCACAGGGGCGACAGAGGGCGATAGGGGGAGAGATAGGAGGATCGTCTGCTAGGGAGGAGATGATAGGTTGGTAGGATGGTACACCTCATTAGAGAAGGAACATGCAATGATGAGCCAGCTGCTTTGGGATACCTAGCAAGAGAGAGATCAGCTCCAAATAGAGCAAGAGCAGTTTAGACATGAGCAGGATGTAGCACAGGGGCAGGTGGATAGGGCAGGGCTTGAGGTGGGAAGATTGCAGATGGAGTTGGGGTGGACAGAGGGTAGGCTGGAGGTGGTGAGCTGGGAGAGGGAGGCAGCACATGTGAGGTTGGATGCATTGGTGGTGGAGGTGGTGATGTTGAGAGCACAGGCAGTAGTGGGAGGGGGCTTGGATGAGCTCAGGAGACTGCGGGCCAAGGTGGAGGATCTGCAAGAGAGGGCTAGATTTTATTGAGGCAGGTATCATGCAGTGGTGCCAGCATCCCAGATTGAGAATTACAAGCAACCGACTCAGTCAAGTACAATAGGGACACATATAGGGATGCAGGGTGGAGGGGACAGTAGATGGGGCACTGGAGGCTCACATAGGATAGGCGGGTCTCAGCACACAAGGCAACATCACAGGACAGGACATAGCCAGAGGCGAGACACAGGGATGGGGAGGGATGAGGCAGAGAGCTCTGGGATAGGAGGGGGATTGATGGGGCCACCACCTCCACCACCACCAGTGCCAGAGGCAGGGGGAGAGGCAGAGTAGTGACCAGTGACAAGATGGATTTTTATATGATGAGCTTTTGTGCAGAGCGGCCATTTTTTGGGATACGGGGAGATTTTTGTGCGGGCTCAGACCCCTTTGTATGATATGGACATTTGTACACTGATGGACTGTTTATTCTTTCATTATTTCATTGATATATAGATATGATGATTCTGGTGTTATATGTGTTATGGACTAGTATAGTGTTTTGATATATGCTGGATAGATAGTGATGTTTTATTGATATTGCTGACGGTTTGGTGATGCAGGATGCAATATGTGCTTATGATTTTTTGATTGTGCTAATAGTTTGTGATGCAGGATGTGACTTTTGATGACATTGTATACATGATACAATATGTTTTTGATGTGATTCAGCTATGATAGTGCATAAATGATGTGATGTGATTTTTGATCTATGATAGCACAAATGTGATGTGATTTGGTATGATGCTTGATGACATGATTTTCTTTATGATGTTGTATATGTGATGATGATGAGATTTCCTATAGTATGATAGGTTTTTGATATGATGCTGATGATGTGATGTTGCTCTATGATAGATGTGATGTGATCCCGAAAAATTGATTGCTTTGGAAAGTATTTGATATGATGTTGTATGATGATAAATACAAACTATAAATGTAAAATGAATCACCAACTAAAGGATAAAAAATAGATTTATGATATGGAAAAATGAATATAATGTTATGACACTTAAGATATGTTAACACAAACTAAGGATGGATAAAAATTTAAAACAAAATGAATTCAAAAAGATGAAAATACAAAAAATGAAGTACAACTTTAATGATGAACCTAAATGTTAAAATGAGACCTAACTTGATGAGAAAGGACGATGATGCTAAAAATGAAGCATAATTGAATGATGAATAACTATGCTAAAATGAACCACAGTCAATTGATGAATGACTATGCGAAAATGAACCCTAATTTAATGATGAATGACTATGCTAAAAATGAACCCTAAGAGAGAACAGTGAATTTATGATACACTAAAAGAACACAAACTAAAAGGTACATCTATGATATATGATAATCCCATGAGAATAGCATAAAAAGATCGAGCATAATGATATGTCATGATATGATAAAGGATACAAGTGATGATAAGATAACATACGAGATTGGTAAGAGATGCAAGACAAACAATGATGGTGGAATAAGATAACCACTGTTTCGACTTATGATAGTGTTCTATGATATGGAAAGTGATCAATAGGAGATACTAACTCTAAGGAGAATAATGTTGGAAAAAGATTAACCAACAAACTCGCAGTCAGGAGGATAGCAGAGATTTTGAGAGCTAGGATAGTAATTTATCATAGGGATCACATCATGAGATAAGATTGCATGCGCGAGGCTTTGAATTAAATGATTTTGAGGATGTAAAAAGTGATAGTTCAAGGGAGAGGGGTGATGAGAAGGAGGAGGATACCAAGGTTTCTAAAAAAATGAGGTATAGGGAAAACTTTGAGTGTGGGCTACTTCGTGAGGAAGTACCACTATATAGTGTAAACACTTAATTTGATATAGGATTTGTTAGGGATCTGCCAAGGTTACTAAGAACATCAAGGCCTTTTCCCCAAAATTCCATAGGAATGACTCAAACAGGCACGCAAGGATTGCCCTAGCATCACATGTGAGTCTCGGAGAGATTAGTGTTGGAATGATGTTGGATGATCCACAAGCAAACAAGATTACCCAAGTGCATCATGTTTTATCAAAAGATGAAAACATGTTTGAAATATGCAAGGATAATATCAACTGACTCTCAAACAACGAAAGACTGTGATCGAACCCAACCTCCTCAGGTGCTCCAGTCAAAACACACCATGATATGAAATGATCATGGCAATCTTGGGGAGGAAACAACAAAAGGTACGTGGAAACAATCAACCAACAGGAGAAACAAAAAGATTCTGCAAAGTGAAAAAGGAAATGTTTGCCAAAGAGATCAACTGACGAGCTTCTAATGGGTTGTAAACAAGACCTGGATAGTATGTACAAGTGAGATTAGTTTAAAGATATGGGAACTCGAGACTGGATAGCAAACATAGTAGGTATATGCATGACGGGGGAAAGCTCAGGATGAGGAGATAGTGTTGTTTATAATACATGATTCTGTTGAGGTGGGTTTATGTGAAGCGCGATTTATGTACAGGGGTCTAGATACTACTGTATTCACATAGGTATGGTATATGGGGGACATGGGTTAGTGTAAGGGGTATGGGACATACGTTATATGGGTCATATATACTACATATGGTACGTGATAGGGTAGATCCGATAGAGTACAATGGTAGGATACATCAAGTAATGTACATGAGATGCTAAAAATGAGATGAGATGTTACATAGTGCAAAGTGCTAGAGGATGATGTTTGCAAAGTATGGCGAATAACGATAAGGAACACCTTTGAAAAGCAGGTGGGATGAGTGATAGGATATGGAGGGGCGATGAAGGGGTGTGTGTCGGTAATAGATAATTGAAGAGCTATAGTACACCTGGCGCCTATTTGTAAGGTTTTCACCAAGGACCTATCCAAGGTGCTTGAATTGCCAAGTTTTCACCATTGGATGCTAAATTTTATGCCCTATCCTTAGGTGTAGAATTTCTTGAGGTGAATAATATTGGTAGGATCATTTAGGACTTCACCTTCATGAGTAGATAACTGGTAGGCTCCTGAGCCAAAGGATGTCGTGACCACATAAGGACCAAGCCAGGTGGGCTCGAACTTGCCCTTCTTTTCTCTGTCAGCTTGAACCTTCATATTATTCTTAAGGACCATGTCACCTTCCTAAAAATTGTGTGGATGGACTTTCCTATTGAAATTGTGCTTGAGGTTATTTTGATAGACCATGAGATGGTCGTAGGCCTGTTGCCTTCTTTCATCAAGTAGATCAAGTTGAGTAAGTCGAGCCTTTCTAGATTCTTCATTAGATATTTATCTTCGGAGAGAAATGCAGAGTGATGAGAGTTCAACCTCAATAGGCAGGACTGCCTCAGCACCATAGACCAATGAGTATGGAGTTGTGCCAGTGGCGGTACGAAATGAAGTGCGGTATGCCCATAGGGCGGGATTAATTTGCAAATAGGGAGTTCAACCTCAAAATGTATATGAGCAATGTTAGTATGCTAATAGAAACCAAATTTAAATAAAGCTTCTACAAACTAAACAAAATTCATAAACTTCAAGATAGACTAAGATGAGCTCTCAATTGAGAATATGAGCCATTAATGGACTCTCTCAATGAGAAGCTCTCTTGTTGAGTGGCTTTGTCTAAATAGATAGGATGTATGCTCAAGCTTATGCTTCAAAAAGGGCTTCAAATGGAGTTGGAATTTGGGTGTGAGTGTATGGTTTTGATGTAAAATGGAATTATGACTTTACTTCATAGATTGTGTTCTTTTGCAAAGGGGAAGGATTCAATTTATAGGCAAGAGGCTTGAGGGATTGAGGGCTAAGATGCAAGGATGGGGAAAAGCTCATGGAGGGCTTAGATTGCATGAGAGGAGAGCACATGGATTGTGCTTTCTTACAGCCAATCAGGGAGTGACACATGTCACAGGATGAGTGGATGAAGGAATGGGCAAGGATGAGTCAACAAAGGAGGCTCAAGGTCTTAAATGGCCCTCATAATGGCTTCTAAGAGATTTTAAGGGCATGTAAGAGCATTGAAGGCTTTGTGGTTGGGATAAAGTTTTATGGTTGGGATATTTTGAGGGAGGAGACTTTGATTTGGCTTAGGAAAGTCTTAAGCTCACTTAGGGAATCTGACAAGGTTAGGGGGGGATTAGGCTTGGTTTAGGATTAGATTAAGGATGTTAGAGATGTGCAAGTGGATGACATTCATGAGGGTGGGTGAGTTAGTGGTTACGCTAGGTTAGTATGGGTGGATGGGGTGGATTAGGCTAAATGGAGGATTAGGGATAAGTTAGGGGCTATTAGATTTGAGGGTTTTATTTATTAAAGTGATTTTAATAAATTTGGAATTTTGGAATTAGATAGGAGAATAGGATTTAATTGATAAATGATAGGTTATTTGATTTATCAATTAGGACTATAGATGATTAATTAAATTAATCAGCCAGGGGATGGCAAAGGATTAATTAAATAGAAATTTAATTAATGATGCCTTTAGAGATAGCTAAATAAGATTACTAAAGCAGTGTAATCAAATTTAGGTGTCTACATTTTTCCCTTCTTTGACATAGTGTTGAGATAACATTATTTCAAAGAAGTTCGAATGGAGACGACACAAGGAAGATGTTTTAGCAACAAGGTTGCCCTAGTCTCAGATAAGAAGAGGAGAGACTAGACTTAGAGATGCCCCATCAAGAAGGTAGCGTGGAGAGAAAATGAGGCTCGATGGCTTCTTGAAAAATACAAGAATCCGAGATAAGCAAAGAGACTCAGAGTGGCAAAGAGGAGGGGTTGAATTAGCTCAAACGCTCACTGTGGGAGAATGATAAAGGAGAATGAGATTCACAAAAGGAAACAAGCTTAAGACTTTAGGGAAGGTGGAGGATGAAGGAGCGGAGTGCTATGAAAAGGAAACTAGGATAGGGAGATGGATGAGGGGATTATAAAGCTAATGCAATAGGATTTCAAAGAGTCAGATTGGTGGAAGGTGGGTTTTGGAGATCCCTAGGACTAGGATTGTGGGTCTCGAAAGATGAGGCTTGGTTGATTGATTGGATTGGTGGATCCTTAAGACTAGGATTGTGGATCCCTAAAGCTAAAAGTGAAGATTGATTCAAAGAGATACTGATGCATAAGATGGGGTATGAGAGACGGATCCTGGATATGGATGGGGGATAATGGAGATGAAGGGAATCCATTGAAGCTTTTTGAGCAGGGGGATACTTCAAAGAGAAGTACCACCATGTAGTTGAGCACTAGATTTGCTATAGGACTATTGGTTAATTGCCAAGGTTACCCAGAACATCAAGGCCTTTTCACCAACTATCCAGAGGATTGATGAACTGACTCAAAACAAACACGCAAGGATTGCCCCAGCATCACACATGAATCTTGAAAGAATTAGAGTGGAATCGACACTGGGTAACCCACAAGCAGAAAAGAAAATCAAACAAAAGATTGGATCAAGACCTTATGCTCAGATTGCCCGATTCACAGTATACCATGATATGGAAGGTCGTGGAAACCTTGAGGAGGGAACAAGGAGATTTCTTGGAAAGGATACCTCAAGATCCAAAAGGGAAGATTCCAAATCAAAAGAAAGCGAAAATCCAAAAGAGAACCGTTTTCCAACGAGATGGGTAGGATGAGGTACTAACGGACCAAGATCAGACATGAGGAAAGCTATATCCTACAAGGATCTATCGGAGAGCACCTAAGCTAGTGGATCTAGATGAGTGATGCGTCTGGCAAGCTGAACTAAGAAGGATGACACTTTGGTGACAAGAGATCTAGCTAAAAGATGCATTGGGATAGCTAACCAAGATGTGCGATGTGTGCAAGATGTTGATCAAGGAACAACTGACACAAAAGCTAGATAGATACAATGGTACTAAGCTAAAGAGGATGTACAAGCTGATGGACCAAGATATGTTACAAATGTACAAGGTTTTGTTCATGTTTTGTTTTTTGTGAGATGGAAATGTTTGTGAAGGGTGGGATGTCTATAATAGTTGATAGGTGGATAGGTAGATGGTTTGCGAAAAGCTTAAGTGAAAATGGGATTCTTTGTGTGCATGTGATCGGATACAAGCTAGGATACAAGCTTTGGCATATAATACAAGTTGGAATATGGTACAAGCTTTGGACAAGATTTGGATATCCAAGCTATGATACAAGGGATGATACAAGATTTACAAGCTGGGGTACAAGATTTACAAGCTGAGGTATAAGATTTACAAGCTGAGGTACAAGATTTACAAGTTGTACAGGAGGTATTTACAAGCTTAATTAGATTTTGGATATTTGGTTGGAACACCAAGGGAACAAGCAAGTGTTTTATGGGATGGTGGGTGAATGGATGAGGGATAGGATAGTGATAGATAATGGATTAGCCTTAGTACACAAGGCACCTAAATTACCAGGTTTTCACCAAGGTACCTGTCCCAGGCACTTGAATTGCCAAGTTTTCACCATTGGATGCTTATTTCTCTTTACTATTTTTTTTGTATTTTTCAAAAGCTGGGTATACCAAAGATCTTCAAACATAGAACTTCTTGAGATGAATGATGTTAGTAGGATCATTCAAGAGTTCTCCTTCTGGTGTAGATAGCTGATAGGCTGCAGAGCCAAAGGAGGCAGTGACAACATAAGGACCAAGCCAGGTAGGTTCAAACTTGCCTTTCTTTTCTCGATCAGCTTGGACTTTCATATTTTCTTTGAGGACCATGTCGCCTAGCTAAAAGTGTCATGGAAGCTCTTTCTTGTTGAAATTCCTTTTGAGACAAGTTTGATAGATTGTGAGATGATCATAAGCTCGTTGTCGCTTCTCATCTAAGAGATCTAGCTGGGTGAGCCGAGCTACTCTGTATTCTTCATCTAATATTTTCCCTTGCAAAGATATGCGCAAGGAGGGAAGTTCAACCTCTATGGGTAGTACTACTTCGGTACCATAGACTAAGGAGTATGGAGTTGTGCCTGTGGATGTACGGAAAGAAGTTTGATAGGCCCATAGGGCTAGATTTATTTGTAGGTGCCAATCGCGGCCGGAATCATTGACAACTTTCTTTAGGATTTTGAGGAGGGTTTTGTTAGTTGCCTTTGCCTGGTTGTTACCTTGTAGGAAATATGGGATAGAAAAGCAGTGATGGATGCGGAGGGAAGTGCATAATTCTTCCATGTTGAGATTTTCAAAGTTACCTCCATGGGCAGTGAAGATGGTGGATGGGATACCAAAGCGGCAAACAATGTGGTACAAGATAAACTTGGAGACCTGAACTCATGTAGTTGAGACTAGGGGGACTGCTTCCACCCACTTAGTGAAATATTCTATAGCGGTTATTATCCATTTATGTCCATCAGATGAGAGAGGTGTGATAGTTCCAACTAGATCAAGGCCCCAACAAGCGAAAGGCCAAGGTGGTGCAATAGGTTGTAGATCTTGTGCTGGAGCGTGCACAAGATTTGTGTGCTATTGACATGAGAGACACTTTCTGAAAAATTCATAGGAGTCTTCTTCAATGGTAGGCCAATAGTAGCCTGATCTAAGGATTTGTCACGCTAGGACAATACCACTCATGTGGGCACCAAAAATTCTGGAGTGTACTTCTTTTAACGCCATCGTGGCCTCATTTTCATCTAAACATCGAGAGAGAGCATCGTGATAACCCCGACGATATAGGGTATTGGCTATGATAACATAGTGGGATGATTTTTGGATGAGGTTTTGGTGTTGGGTACATGTGAGGTGAGGGGATATGATACCATCGTTAAGGTAAGCATAAATCTCATGGTACCAAGGGGATTGGGGACCAACCAAGATACAAACATAGTTTGAGTCATCATTCGCATAGGCAGGTGTGAGGAGTTGCTCGACTAAAAACTCATACTGTGTAGCTGCTTGGGGAATTTCCAAGAGTGAGCCGATAGTAGCCATAGCGTCTGCTACTTTGTTCTGCATTTGAGGCATTTGTGTAAACTGAAGCTTTGTAAAATGTTGGGTTAGCTGATCAACTAGCTCTTTGTAGGGTAATAGCTTTTCATCTTTGGTTTGATATTCATTTAGGGCTTGCTTGATGATGAGCTGAGAATCACCAAAGATTTGTAACTCAGTGATGTTCCATTCTGCAACTATCTTTAATCCTACTATGAGAGCCTCATATTCAACTATATTGTTGGTGCTAAGGAATTGTAGCTTGAAGGCTTTTTGGAATGTAATCTCCTTGAGGTGTGACTAACAATATTCCTACCCCTGATCCATGAGATGTATACGAGCCATCAAAATAAAGTTTCCATGGGGGTTGTTCTTCAATTAGACAGATATGCTCATCTGGAAATTCTATGATCAAAGGATATGTATCTACTAGAGGCGCATTAGCTAGGTGATCTGCTATAGCTTGCCCTTTGATTGCCTTTCTGTCCACATACTAGATGTCAAATTTACTAAGGAGTATAACCTATTTAGCCAAACGACCTGTAAGTGTTTTTCTGGAGAGCATATACTTGAGAGGGTCGATCTTGGAGACTAGTTGGATGGTATGACTTAGCATGTAGTGGCAAAGCTTTTGAGTTGAGAAAAAAACTGCCAAACAAGCTTTTTCCATAGGAGTATAATTGAGTTTATAACCAACTAGGGTTCTACTGATGTAGTAGATGGCTCTTTCTCTGCCATAGTCATTGAGCTATGCTAGAAGTGCCCCTAGAGTAGTAGGCATTGCTGATATGTACAAGATCAAGGGATGACCAAGAACTGGTGGAACCAAGATAAGGGGATTGGTGAGATACTGCTTGAGCTGATTGAAGCTACATTGACATGAAGGATCCCACTTGAAGTTTTCATCCTTCTTTAGTAAATGTGCAAATGGCGTACACTTATCTGCAAGCTGGGAGATGAAGCATTGAACGGATTGAAGCTTTCCCTGAAGAGAGCGAAGCTGTCGTAGTGTTTGGGGAGGAGGCATGTCTAAGATAGCCTTGACCTTCTTGGGGTCAATCTCTATACCTCGTTTAGAAACTATAAAGCCTAGAAGCTTGCCAGATGTGACCCCAAAGACACACTTCTTGGGATTCAGCATGAGATGATATTTGGCTAACCTATCAAAGACTTTCTCTAGGTCAACAAGATGATCCATGACGGTATGAGATTTGACCAAGATATCATCCACATAATCCTCCAAAATGCTATGGATAAGATCATGGAAAATGGCTGGGTCAGTGCAAGAAGTTGGGTCTCACTTTTGGCCAAAAAGTGGAAGTGTTTTTCCTATTTTTCAAATATTTTGTCAATTGATGCCAAAATTTGAGCCATTTAGAGATTAAATATAAAAAAACTTTAGAAATAAAAATTGTAGTGCCTAGAATCTTCTTTTTGAATATGTAATTTATTTGTATACCCATATGATAGATTTTTTTTTTGGTATGGATCTTTAAAAACCACTTTTTCAAAATGCCTGTTTCAGGACCATACCACGCTCGTGTACGGACACCATAATTTGACACAAATAAATAAATTTTTGTGAATTCTTTTAAATGGAGTTACCTGACACACCAAATATTGATGAGAATATTTTTCATGAATTTTTTTATTATTGTTAATTTTTAATTGGCTATAAAAGAAGATTTTAAAACCTCTCACGTACGGACACCATAATTTGATCAAAATTTCACTTTTTTCAATTTTTTTTTTAAAAAACTTTAAAAGAATTGAATGTAGATTGATGACATATAAATTAATTTAAGAAAAAATAAAAAATAAAAAAGTTATTAAAGTTTTTGTGAACGTTGCTATTTTACATTTAGGTACCACCTTTGATCAAAAAATAGTAAATAAAAACATAACTCTATAAAACTTATATTTCTGAAATCAGGACAGTGAGAGCTCTAATGGGTTTTTGTTTCGTAAAAAAAATTGATCAGGAAGACCCTCTAAAAATTATGGCAAGGCATGAATTTGTAAGTTCAATGCCTTGGCCAAATCTTAAGAGGCCAAGGCATAGGCTTGGTGAGACCAAGCCTGTCCCAAACCAAAATTCGAGGAAGGAAAAAAAAATCCCGCCTCATGTTGTAAGAAATGGGCACCCATTATTTGAATTTCAAAAAATGGGTACCCGTTTTGAAAAGCTAAAAGCGGCATGTAAAATCCGCCGAAAACTTAAAATATTGAATTTTTAAGAAACGGGTACCCGTTTTTTACTTTTAAAAAATGGGTACCCAATTTTTAAAAAATGAGTGCCCGTTTCTAAAAAATTTATTTTTAATTTTTTAGAAACGGGCACCCATTTTTTAAAAATAAAAAATGGGTACCCATTTTTTAAAAATAATGGTTGCCCATTTTTTAAATTTAGGGTCGGGCACCCGAACCAAAAACGGGTGCCCATTTTTTAAAATCAAGTACCCGTTTCTAAGAAGTTTCATTTTGCAGATTTGACTTTCGCAGAATTGTGACCCAACTTTGTGCATTCACTCGGCTGTCATAGCTCTTTAATAGGTAGCCCCTGCATTCTTTAACCCAAATGGCATCATATTGTAGCAGAATGTGCCCCAAGGCGTAGTAAATGCTATTTTGTGCTGATCTTCTTCTGCTATATGAATCTGATTATATCCAGAGAAACCATCCATTAGTGATAAGAGTTCATGACCCGTAGTGAGATCCACAATCATGTCGATATTTGGCAATGGAAAGTCATCTTTTGGATAGGCTTTATTAAGATCCTTGAAATCAGTGCAAATCCTGATATCACTAGAGGGCTTGGTAAGGAGTACCATGTTAGAAATCCATTCAGAATAATCTATTGGGTGAATGATTTTGGCCTCCAACAGCTTCTCTAGCTCTGCTTTGACTAATAAAGCCACCTTGGAGTGCATTTTTCGAAGTTTCTGCTTGACAGGCTTGGCCCCTAGATCTACTGCCAGATGTTGTACAACTAGTTTGGGGTCCAACCCCAGCATATCTTGATATGACCATGCAAAGTGGCCTATATTTTCATGGAGGACTTCAAGAAGAAGTTTCGCTTGTTCAGGTGGTAAAGAGGCTCCGATGTATGTGATATGTGGTATCTCTATTAGACTGATATTTAGAGGCCGAGTTTCTTTTGTCAAAACTGAAGATATAAGAGGTCGATGCTCCTGTGGGGGGAGGATGAAATCTCCATCCTCAGGTGCCTCTGAGAGGTTTTCACCGTTGGATACGTCCTTTATTTTTGTTTCATTTTTTGACTCACCCAATGGCACTCCAGAGGATTTTTCACCATGGGATATTTTGCTTTTATCTTTTTGCTTTTTTGTTTCTTTTGGAACTTTATTTTTGCGACTAGAGATTTCCTCCTCCCTGAAGTAGCCCGCTGGATCCAGCTTGTAGACATATGTCAATGGTGGAGATGGCCGTTTATGTGGCATTTCTACCCCCATGAATTTAAGGAGTGTGTGCTCAGTAGAGAACTCGTCAACATGAACGATGCTCGGTTGGTCCCAATCTATGAGTTTGGGGTGAGCGAGGGGGAGGTCTATGAGGTTCAAGGATAACTGGTAGAGCACAGAGGCTTCGAGGATTATTTTGTCAAGAAAAATATCATCGTAAGATTTCTTTTCAACTTCCTTAGGGATGTCTTCAACCTCAATGAGAGTGTTTTGGATGTTTGCAAAGGTGTGGCCTTCCATTGTAGTGCCCCCAGTTGTGGGGAGTCCATAGCCCAAGCCTTTGGTCTTCTACCCTTGATGTGCTTCTATAGGCTGTCTCATACCTGATTCCTAGCAGCCTAAACCACCTCCTTGATAATCCCATTGCTCTATGGCCAAGCGATGTGACCAGGGATATTTCTGTTTAAAGTGATCAAGAAGTGCTTCACTTTTAGGAGGTGGCTCCTTGTATAGCCATGTGTTAATGTCTGGTGTATTCTCTGCTTCGTCAAGGATACCTTTGGTGACAAAGGTAGTAGGGCCCAACTGGTGAAGCTGGGAGGTGGTTTTTGGTATAGGTCCTTGATGTATTGGGCATCCTTGAGTATGTGGGTCGAGTGGTAGAGTGCTAGTAGCAAACACATTTGTGAGACTATACTCGCCACAACCTTGGTAGTTGATCTTAACTGTGGAGAGAGTGGAGGCTAAAATGGTGTCTAGATCATGGCAGGTGCTAGAGGAGCTGGCCATGGTGGTGCCAATTTTGATGCCAGGGCAGTGATTGGTGTATGAAGCTTCAACCGCATTGCAATAAGTAAAGGGTTTAGGATCTGCGTGGATGGTTATCTCAGTGCCATTATGCAGAAATTTCACACACTGATGATATGTGGATGGAATGACCTTCATGGCATGAATCCATGGACGACTAAGGAGGATGTTATACGAAAGATTAAGATCAACTACATGACAAAGTGTTTCCTGAGTGACTGGGCTGACCCTGATAGGGAGCAAGATGGTTCCTTCAGTAGTATGCTCCAAATTGTCATATGCCTTGATAGTGATCACCTCATTGATGATATCTGCCTTAGTATATCCTGCCTTCTTGATGAACTTTAGAGTACATAGGTTGAGAGTTGATCCATTATCTATCATGAAATGCTTAACTGCAAAGTCAGAAACCATGACAACTATGCGGAGTGGCAGGATGTGATCGGGTTCAATTGTTGGGATATCAGTGGGTTTTGAAAGATAAGGCATAGGAGGCCGAAAGATGGCCAGCCAAGTTGCGAAACTTAGTGGCATTTATGTCAGAAGGGATGTGTAACTCACATAGAGTACTATCCAGGATCTCTTGATAAAGTGGGCTTGTTCGTAAGAGATCCAGGATGGAGATCTAGGCCGGCGTGTTTCCAAGGTGTTCCAAGATGTTATACTATGGCCCTAGTGAAGGTGATTCTAATGGAGATGCTCGAGATGGAGGTGTTCATGCTGATGGTGGTCTAACTTGTGTGGATACAGATGGACCAACTATATTGAGTCGTGTCCGACAGGTAGTGATTGCACACTGAGTGTCTGGGCCTTTGATATTGATGACATTGACAAATGGTTCAACTTGGGATATGAAACCAATCAAGCTTCCATGGTCTAAATATGCTGAGGTATAATTTTGAGATGTGTCTCGGTTGTCACCTTGTTTACCCGGAGCTTTGTTAGGTTTGTTGATAGGAGGGTTTGCAGGTGCCTTTCCCGAGTTTGTGTTATGAGGAGGGAAAGCATTTTGATACATCATTAGTTCTGCATTAGGTGAGGGTTGTACCCCCACTGTGATCTCCTTTTAGTCAATGAGGTCTTGTACATAATCCTTTAGCTGCATGCATTTAAGGGTAGTGTGCCCTTTGACATGATGGAATTTGCAATATTCGTTATCTTTGTACCAAGATGCTCTAGACTGATTGGGTTCTAAGGGTTGCGTTTGAGGGTATCGAACAAGGTTCTCTTTGGCCAATTTTTTGAAGATTGTATCAAGAGGTTCCCCTAATGGGGTATATGTTCATGGTTGCCTCTGAACATGGGGTTTACTACCTGCCGCCAATGTGATAGAATTAGTTTGATTATGAGGAACTTGTATTTGCTGATGAGTTTGCATGGGTGGTTGGTGATATGTAGGAGGTTGTTGTTGATAAGTTTGTTGTTGGAAAAATGTGGTGGGAACATTGGTAACCTCTCCAATAATATGGACCCATCGAGTGTCAGTGGCACCATCCGTCACTGTGTTCTTGTTCTTGTTCCAATATCAAGTTTTGTCATTGTTTGACCCACGGTGATCCAGGAGGATCTTCAGGACCTGAAATTGAAGTGTTCTAGAAGCAATGCCATTGCGTAGAGCATATAATTCTGAACTTGATGCAACTTGAACGGGTGAAAAAGGAGTTCGTACACTTAAGTTACAGCCAGTCAAAGTTGGGTCAACCTCAGGTACATAGGCCATCAGAAAGGTGAAAATCCAAACTCCCTGAAACTGGTCAACAATGGATTTCAAATTGAAGAGCTCTTCGAGAGCTTTCTAATGACGGTCATTTCATTGAAAATGGAGTCCAGATGTGGAAGATATCATCATTTGAAGTTACGAAAAAAAAGAGGGAAATGATGATGTCAGCATTGTGATGTGACACCTACATGGCGGATGGTGCAATGTATTTCACCAAAATACTTGTCCGGATTTGAACCTCTAACCTACGGGCTCCAAGACACGGCTAGTGGCCATTGAGCCACCACTTGACTTTGATATTAAATAGGCGGATTTTCCATTTAACCTTTACTGCACTAGAAATTGGCTTTAGAAAGACTGCCGGCAGGGTTTGAACCCCCGACCGACGGCCTGCTCAAAATGTCACAAGCCGTTGCGCTTTCTTAGCACTTTGAGATATTATCGCCACTGATTTTAATTAAGCCTTATCAACTGCTGATCACCTATTTAAAAATAGGTTTATTTGTTAAATTTTTAAACAACTCGCCCCAAATTTGTGATAAGGCTAATCCCCAAAAATGGCCAAAGGAGGATTTCGGATATGGGATAATAAATAAGCCCTTTATCCATTTTAGCCTAATTTTGGCATATTTTCTTGTATATAAAGGGTGGAATGTAGGCTTAGAAGGGGGGCTCATTTTTTCCAATCCTCGGTTTTCCCATTCATTCTTGCATCCTGGATTTCTCGTTCTTTCTTATTCGAAAGACATTCTAGGAAGAAGGAGAGGATTTTAGAGGAAATTGTTGGAGAGCCACTCTATGATGCAGTTGTTCAGAGTCTATAGTCAGACCTTGTTTTAGGAAAAGTCATTCTGACTCTTCATAAATTGGTCTTGCGCCTTGGTGCTTGTTACAAGACAATTTTGAGTCTGAATTTTGTATGACTTTGTGGATGGACTGTAGCGCGCTGTAATAAACTTTCAGAACATGATTTATGCATCAGTCACCCAGTTGAGGTAGACCAGGAGACGTAGTCTGTTCAGCTGGACGAACTCCGAGATCAAACTGATTCTCTCTCTCTTACTTTATTTTATGTGCTTTAATGTGCTTTTAAGTTTAATTAACTTTTATTTGTATATTGCACTAGCACATCAGGGGTATTTCTGAATATTCAAATTCTCTGTAGTTATCTTCCATCTGATTTAGGTCATACTTAATGTTTAATGTATTTCCAGACATTAAGCTTCTGTATACTTGTTCTGCAATTTTACACTTAGTATAACATTGCCTTGGTCCTAATCAAATCACACGGTCCTGGGTATTTTCCTTGTACATTTTGATGACATCGTCCTTAATGAGACCTTGCTTGAGGCCCATTCCTTTTTCTTTGATGTCCCTGTATGTTTGCAAACAGTTCATAACCATGTGATGAGCGAGGCTAGGGTGTGTGTTGTTTATGAACATCTGGACAAGATGGCGCTCAGGGATGGTGCAAGAGATCCTTGTTGTGAGGATCTGCCAACGTTGTAAATACTTGGTAAGGCTTTACCCTCCCTTTTTTTTGGTGTGGACAAGGTCCACCACAGATAATTTAGTCTCAACAAGATGGGTATATTGAGCAACAAACACCTCAGAAAGTTTTGCAAAAGTTTTAAAAGTACCTTGAGGGATACGACAGAACCATTCTAGAGCTAGTCCTGCTAGGCTCTTGGAAAAGAGACACATGAGGAATACATCACTATAAGCTACCTCCTGAGAATGCATATAGAATTCCTTAACATGTGTGACAGGATTACTTTTCCCCCAAAATTTGTCAAACGGGGATCTCAAAATGCTTAGGAAATGGAGTCAATGTGATAGTCTTATCAAAAGGGCATGGGAAATCATTTTCAAATTTGAAAGTCTTGGCGTCTGTCCCATCTTTGAGGGCTTTGAGAGCATTTTTCATTTCTTCCCATTCAGATTTTACAGGTGGAGGAGCAGGTGCCCCCGGTGGAGTGGATGCCATGGGTTGCTGGAATGTGGGTTGTGCATATTGTTGCATCGGCAGAGGTGGGTGTGGTAGGTAACTATGAGGCTTCTACCGTATGAGGTAGTTCTGCGTGGGTGCTTGGGCATACTGCTAGTGTGAAGGCTGCGGCTGGAATGGTGGTAATGCAGATGATGCTTGTGCCATGCTCTGGGAATATATACCATGTCCAATATATGTGGGTTGCGCGCTTGCTTGGGAGTAGGACTGATTTGGAGTAGGCACATGGTAATTAATATGCAGCAAAGGGTTTACTGTAGAGAACTACAGTGGCGGTGGATTTGGGCTATTCCCTAAAGGTGGCATGGAGAAATAGTTGGTGAGGGGTGGGAGCAAATAGTTATGTGAAACAGTGGATGATAGTGCAGAAGGTGTGAATGTGACTGTAGTGCTAGGGGAAGACTAATGATAGGTGCCTGTGTCGCAGCAAAATTCCAAGGTCCCAAAGGAAAAGCAGCTGAAGAGCTTTGGCTAGTTACAAAGGGGTTGATAGTAATGTTTGGTGGGATGGAGGATGAGGTATTAGACCCTAATGGTGGTATTTGAGTGGCAAATGGACTAGATGTGATATGGGGTGGAAATGAAAAGGTAGTGCTGCTATGTGCAAATGGAGGGTTCGGTGGAGTGGAAAAATGGGTGGTGGAAGCAGATGCAAATGGTATACTTGAAGTTGGTTGAGATGTAGTATGCACTAATGGTTGAGTGAGAGTGGGATGAGTGTTCTGTGGAATGGGAACCGACACTTAGGTCAAGGGGATATTTGGGTCTGCTGGTTCTACCTGAGGTGGTTGCCATCTGAACAATGGGTGAGTAAGATCTGCTATGTTGATAGGTGGTGGACATCCAAACTCAAAGGCACCAACATTGTCTCATAAGAAGTTTTTCATGATGGTTTCCTTGTTGCGATCTATGATGGCATTTATGATAGTAGCATGACCAGATTGATTCATGAAAGCATCAATATCTATGGAGGATCCTGGTTCTTCTGGGAGTTGTGGTGGTGGGTCTGATGGTGTCATGGATACCACGGGGTATGGCTAAGCTCGAGATGTGTTACCACTAAGACTAGGATCCATGTCTTTTTTTCGTGTGTGCCTACCAAAATGTGTGGTGGGTGGCATGAAAGGATGCTTCTCCTAAATGCAGCGAGGGATGATATTAAGGGTGTCCAAATGATATGATGCTAAGTGCAAGAAGCTTGTGTGTTCCTGAAATATGAATGTGAGAAATGTGATGGTGATGCAAAAGGTGCAACCCTAACCTTTGGCTCAAGGTGATGTGGGACACCAAAAGCAACCTATTCCTAACAAAGTGTTGTGTTTCGAGGATGCTCAAGATGATGAGAGATGTGATAAAAATGTTTCTATATGAGTGAGGAAAAAAATGCTAAGATTTTAACAATGCAGGTGGAGGATTCCTCTTCAACAACCTAAGATGAGAGGAGATGGTCTGACTTCAAATGCTTAGATGGGATAGTGCAATTCCTAGATGAGAGACTAAACCTACAAGTGCGTAAGTGTGTGTGGAAAAAGGAAGGACCTAATCAGAATGAGTAACAGTAGAGTTGTCAATAAGGCTCGTATTAACACCACGTCGAAGGGTTAGGTTTTGGATTTTGTAGTCCCATTCTGTTTGCAATGCTACTTCAGCTCCATTCTTCTCAATTTGATCCAATTTGGCAATCCTGGGGTTGGGGGTATGCTTCTTATGCTGTGCTTTGATTTCTTTGTAGGCTAGTATTTGAGGAAGCTTAGCCTTCTTAAACTTAGTCTTGGGATGGCTTGACATGAGATATTTTTGAGGATTACAACTCACAACTGTGGGGTTCCTTTGGAGGAAGTGACTACGCTAAGTATGCCCTATGCTAGGATTGACCAAGTTTGGCAAACATTCATTCAACAAATAAAAGATCAAGCAATAGATAAGAATAGCCAGATAGAAGTTTTGATTCCCAGAATGTGATACTTGTGCCAATGAGTGTGTATGTTTTATAGATGTTTCAATCAGTCACTTCAAACACATTAACATCCTAGATGGTTGTCTACAAGGCTAACAGTTGGTTTAACTAGGGAGTCCTCGATATACCCAAGGTACGTGAGGCCCAAATTCGTAGATGAAATCGAAAAGATGTCACACAGTGGAGAGGAGTGGTAACCCACTTCTCCTCTTTCAATTCTCAAGGGTATAAAGTTCCTTGAGGCTTAGCCCGAGTGACAAAATCTTGATCCGAAGAGAGGTGTCTTTGGATTCACCTCCCAATCTTTATACTTTGTCAAAATGTTGGAGTTGAGGTCATCCCAAGGGGTGATGAAATCCCCAAGCAGGCCTCCTAAAATTTAAACAAGATTTTGGATCCTAATCTTATGCACCCAAGATGGCCTCAAAAGACGACAAGGGGAGAGAAGACTTGGATGATCTTGGGCTAAAAGACAGAATTCTTTTCCAACTGACACTTAAGTTTTTCTGATCTAGACCTTGCAAACACACATGTTTAGGATGCAAATGTTCAATTCCAAATTGAAGCATTAACAAAAGTAAAATCGATCAAAGAATGAATACATCAAGAAGATTTAAGGTCAACAAAAATAAACTCATGTGCCCAGAGGCCCTCCACGTCAAGTATCGATTGATTTTCTTTAAGGTATTCAAGATTGATATGTGAGTTTATTTTAAGCCCAAAACAAAGATGTGTGAAATTTGATTTCAAGCACGCGCCTGGAGGCCCTCCATGTTAGTTGATTTTTGTTCAATTTTAAGGTCCAAACTTGAAGTGTGATCGATCTAATCTAGATTTGTGGACATTCACGAAATCTTATGAGTTAAGATAAATCCTCAAAAAAAACTAATCAAGTAGAATCAAGTTGGATCACTTAACACCTTTTTCAAGTGGACCCATCCCCATATATGGCATTGATATTGCAACCAATGGTTAGAATGATGGGTGGTTAGAAAAGTGGTGAGTCCAAATGAAAATTGCTTAATTTGATTTTTTGTTGATTTATGTTAACTTAACAAATTTCCTAAGTGTTCAAAATTAAATTAGCTTAAGTTGCATGCATAATTGAAAGTTTGTAGTTGTTCTTTTTAAGTTCCAAAATAAAATGTTTGATTTGTGGGGTTGTTAGACATACAAGTTCATTTTTCCAATTTGTAAAGGGAAATGACAATGACTTAGACCCGACCAACAAAAATTGACAGCGGTCCCACAGAGAAAATAGAAAAAATGCATTCTCGCAAGGGTAGCATTCTCGCAACGCAGGTTCACGATCCCGCTGGAGTTTGTCTTTGCGAGGATGCATTCTTGCTGGCCTACTAAGGCGCAGGAATGCAAGGAAAAATTGGCAGAAGATAAAATAAAAACCAGGGAGCTCATTTTGAACAGAGCGATCCCGCTGGTTTGTGATTTTACAACATTCCTGTGATGTGGGAATGACAGTCCCACGAAAGATAAATTTATTACAACTTTATAGAGTTAAAAAAGACAAGGCCGCGTTCCTGCAAGCGGGAATGATGATCTTGATTTTTCTGAGCTGCGTTCCCACTAGAGGATTCATCGGCGGGGATGCAGAGAAAGTTTTAAAGTCACGTTGCAGCTGTCTGTTGAAAAACTGTGAACTCGCTATCGTGGGTTCGCGTTCTCATGGGAAAATGGCTTCATTCTAGCGTCGTAGGAATGCGTTCTTGGGGTCGCAGGTTTGCAAAAAAAGTTAATTTTTTGAGGTCTCAAAAATGGAAAGCGATGAGATGGCTAGGAGTACATTTTTCCAAAAGTGACCTACGTACCTGCAACAAAATCAGCAAACCTAACACAAACAAATGTAAGCAAACAATGTTAGTTTTGTTAGTTTATCATAAAAAACCCAAAAACATGATTAGATTGACCCATATGCGGGGTCCCACCAGGCGTGCCAAAATGTAGAACAAGATTTTAGTGTGCAAAGAACATTAATTAGCAACAAGGACAATATTCACAAACATAAAACTATGTTCCCATATAAGTTTAGACAAAAGAAGGTATAAGAGAGTGCAAACTAAAAAGAAAGATCACTCCAAAAGCCTCCTTGATGTTGTAGATGCATCCTTTGATGTAGGTGTATGCTCCATAATATTGCTCAAACTTCAAATGGATGGATGGGATGAGTGAAACAAGGTTTCAACAATGGAGTCGTGGAGTGATTTTTCCATTATAATGGTATTTTGGTAGTTTATGAGCTCTCAAAATAGCATTATAACTTTGCATGGAAGGTGGATGTTTTTAGTGAAGGGAGAGGTTTCAATTTATAGGCCAAGGGCTTGAGGGATGGAGGGCTAAGATGCAAGGATGGCAAGATGGTGAGGGAGGGCTAGGATGCACCTAAAGGGGAGCACATGGATTGTGCTTGTTGAGCACCAATAGGGAGGTGACATTTGTCACAAGGAGGATGGGTGTGAGAGAATAGGATAAGGGTTGGTCAAAAGCTTTGATGAGGGTGGTTGAGGATGTAAGAGTGAGGATGTAAGAGCTATTTATGGCTTTGTAAGAGCATTGAAGGCTTATGGTTAGGATATTTTGGAGGGAGTTGAGATTGTTGACTTTTCTTGGATTAGGAAAGTCTTAAACTCACTCAGGGAATGTGACAAGGTTAGGGGGGTGGATTAGGCTTGGGTTAGGATTAGATTAAGGATGTTAGAGATGTGCAAGTGGATGACATTCATGAGGGTGGGTGAGTTAGGGGCTAAGCTAGGTTAGTATGGGTGGATGGGGTGGATTAGGCTAAATGGAGGATTAGGGATAAGTTAGGGGCTATTAGATTTGAGGGTTTTATAGATTTATTTAATAAATGAGGTTTTTGGAATTAGATAGGAGAATAGGATTAATTGACAAATAATAGGTTATTTGATTTATCAATTAAGACTATAGATGATTAATTAAATTAATCAGCTAGGGGATGGCAAAGGTTTAATTAAATAGGAATTTAATTAATGATGCCTTCAGAGATAGCTAAATAGGATTACTAAAGTGATGTAATCAAATTTAGGTGTCTACACCCATAAACTCCAATATCATTACACCCTTGCAACTGACACCAAAATGTTATGAAAGCATCTAAATTCTAGCTGTATAGGATCAAAATTTGTAGTGCTTAATGTGGAAAGCTCTTGCAGGAGTGATCTTTACACATTTTCCATGGAACCAATCCTCGCAAACATCACAACCAATCCAAAATTCAAATAATTTTGTTGTATAAAGTCCATCATAGGATTTTCAATGTGTCTCCCCATGCTCCTCCTCCTCTTCTTCATCCTAGCTTTCCTCTTCAATATCTTTTAGTTGTAATAACTTTTCCATTTTTGGTGGAGAATCGGATATTCACTAAGAAAACAAAATCACAGAAGCAAAGATATGTGAGGGTAATATTTGAGGAAGCCACAGTTCCTAGATAAGAAGATAAGAAGCATACATATATCACCTAAGAATAGAAAAATAGAAAGAATGCATGTGAGGATATTTCTTATGGTTGAGGATTGTATGTTCACTATGAAAGAGGAGTGTATGAGGACTCACTAGCTTCCCCACTAACTTGCTTTTGCTACTAGTGTTGTTGGTTACTACAAACCTTTCCTCCACTTGCTTCTTTGCAGTTCCAGTAACACTGTCAAATATTGTTGGAATTTCATTCATCAAGTTGAATAACCACTTTCTTCCAGCAACTATCATGTCCTCTTTTCAAATAATTAAAAATAATAATCTTTTCTAAGGCAGGCAGGCCCAAAAAGGCGAAGTTTCAGCAAAAGGGGATAATATTTGGAAGAGAATGGACTAATAAATGAAAATTATTATTAAAATATGTTTTATTAACCCCTCTTGGACGTGAGTTAGGGTTATGCCCTCTTTTAAGGGGTTTGGAGGCATTTTGGGCTGATTCTAGAACTTGATTTTTGCTCATTTCTTTGTTATTCTTCAGAGGCTGCCAAACCTGTGGAGAAGGAGACCTAAGAATGGGATTTTGCAAGTTTCTAGGAAGGCTAAGGATGGGAGTTTGAAGCCATTCCATGTGCATGATCATGCAGAGTTTTTTTTTTGTGCTGAACAATGCAGATTTGTGAGTTTTCGGGTGTATTTTTTTGTAAGAGTTTGGTGTTTCGGGTTGAGTATTTCATATCAGTTTGAGTTGCTGCTGTATATCATACTTTTAAATGTTAAAATAGAGCTTAATGTATTTATTTGGATATGATTATAATTCTGTGATAGATTATTAAGTATTTGTGGTAATTTCAGGCTATTTTGTGCTATTTTCGGGAGCTCAATGAGCATTGTTTTTGTCCTCCGTTTGGGAGCTATTGTGTGCATGTTATATAGATCTGGAAATGTAATTTTATAGGCTGTTATGCTGCTCAAATTTATGTAAAAATTTCTACTTTTAGATTTATTAATAATAGGTGAAGCTGTGAAGCTTTTGGCACTATTTCCAACATACCCAATTTGGGGTTTATTGAGAAATTGGTGGATCTTTGAAATATTGGTTGTTTGATCTTAAAAGATCTGAACGAGGCTTGAAATATCATAAAAAATTAGAAAAGGGACATTTCAGTGGTATCAGAGCCATGATCTTGCCAACTTGAGGGTTTGTAGAAGTTTGCATGTCATTTTTGACAACTACCCAGATCTTGCATGTCAGTTTTGACAACTACCCAGATCTTGCATGTCATAATTTATGGTTGCATGTTGCTCCTAATTAGTTGCATGTCAAAATCTATGGTTGCATGCTACTTCTAATCATTTGCATGTTAGTTCTTGGTGAATTTGGTGGTTGCATGTTGCTTCTAATCAGCTGCATGTCAAAATCTATGGTTGCATGCTACTTCTAATCAATTGCATGTTAGTTCTTGGTGTTTGAAGAAGTTATAACCTATTGAGGTTACACTCTACTTTATCCAAAATGGACAGGTATAGTACAGAGTCTCAGAGGACACGATCTTGGACAATTGATATCCAGAGTCAGAACAGTAGAAAGGATGGTTATTTAGACATTCGAGATAAACTTAGGAAAATAAGCCATGACATGTCTAAACAGTTGGTTGAACACCACCGTATAATGAATGACATGTTGTCTGACCTAGCTAAGGTGGATAAGTTGACTGGATTTCTATTTGGCAGATTTTCTCATAGGGTAGATGACACAATTGCCAAGAACTTGCATGAGGAGTTTGAGAAACTAGCTTATAGCCAGGCCGAGGTCTCAGATTCTACTCTGCCACAGGAGGTAGTGAGAAAGGATATTATGCAGATTGATAGTAATGGTCAACTTGATACTCAAATTGAGACAATTGTATACAGTTCGTCAAAGGGTGATGTCACAGGTATTCAGGATGGTATAGTTACAACAGGTAGTCACTACAGCGTAGTGGGTTCAGATGATGATTATGAGGATGTTGTTGTGCATGATGGTGAGATACCTGGTAGAGATGAGTAGACATTGAGCATTCATAACTTTGCTGAGAAAGAGTACCAGGCACAGTTAGATGCTTCGACACATGAGGTTGAGGCTAGTAGTACTTCACATGATTTATCCAGCCGGTTGAAAGTGGACAAAGACAGTATTGTGACTTCATTATCTCATCATGAAAGGTATATGGAGTTAGTTGGTATTGGTCACATTACTCAGGTGAGGAGTTTTCTTGAGTTACCAGCTGATTCTAGTTTACAGATATGGACTCGAGATTGTGATATTGGCATTTGGGATTCAGTTGACTGGAGATCTTTAACACTTTTTGGTAGTAGTGTTTTTTTGGGTGCTATCATGGATTTGATTAGCAAATTGCAGGGTGTTATCTTTTCTTGTGCCAGTAGCTTATCTGATGCTGGTATTAATTTTTATACACCGGTGTTGGGTTTTGTTCATATATCCAGTCCACCATACTTGTTGGAATGTGTTGATGATCTTTCATATTTGGCAGTGTGTACAGATGATTCCCAAGATCATATTGGCATTGATGACATCTAGGAGGATGCAGTGGGTAGTTTTGAAGACTTAGTTTCCTTGGAAGTTTCTTTTGGTATAGAGGAGTTAGACATCAGTGCTACGGTTTTTGATACTCCATATGTTGATATGAGCTTTGGAGTTGATTCACAGGATATGGATGGTAATACTCTAGAGAATAGTAACTTTGAGGATACTCCTTTAGACAGTGCATTAGAGGAGGTTTGTAGGAGGCAGTCTAGACAGTGCCATCATGTGTCTAATCAGTTGAGAGTAAGCCTTGTTAGAGGACTTTAGATCATTCACTTGGAATCACACTCTATTAAAGGATTTACAAATGCTTGTTAGATCAACCTTAATCCAAATGATTTACCCTAAATTGATATAATAATTAGAGAGTAACAGTAAGGCTTGATCTGATAATAACTTACAAATCCATCTAGAAATTATAGATCTTTGTTTCAATCCTCTATTTTGCTTGGCTTTCACACTCTTCAGCTCTGATAGTTTGTTCAACCTTCAAGCATCCATACCCTTAAGCCTTCTTTCTTTGCTTGCCAATGCAGTCTCTTCTCTTAGGTCACTAAATGAAGCAATACCCTAGACTCCTTGTCTTCCTTAGGTTCTCGTACATGACAACCCTTGCTTCTGACTAGCCATCTCTATAAATAGAGAATTAAGATCTTTTCTCGTTCATCCTCAATCATCCATTTTAGCTCTAGGTCAAATTAGGTAGGATTCAATGAATCTACCCCTAATTTCATTTCATTCCATTCTAGAAACTTCTCCTTCAATTCTCTTTGAATTCTCCCTCAAAATGGTTCACAATAAATTATGTGCCACAAGCTCATCAAACTTATCTTCCACACAGTTTACATAATCCAAAAAATCAAACTTGTTGGCTCATATCCATCAAATTCTCGATCTTTCTTGTAATGTTGACACTCAACATTAACTAGCTTTTGATGGTCAACACATATTGTGTTACTCAGCATCCACTGTCAAAACACTCGGCATGAACTAAAGTTTACTAGTGCTTGGCATCAACTAAACTTTACTTAGCTTACACTATTTCACTTGGCTTACACTAAAATTGACTTTTCTTGGCTCCAACCGATTTTTTGTTTAGCTTGCACTAACTTTTCTCAAAACCTATTTTCCACTTTGTCAAGCTTGGTAGACAAAGTTCGTTTAACTTGTTCTTCTAAACTTACTAAGTGTAACCAACCTTTGCAACCTTAAGTAGATTATCAATGCAATATAATATCACTATCTTAACTGATTCTTGCACTCTTTTTCATATCATAACTCATCCTTTCCTCTAGGTGATATTGTTACCTTATTTGATCAAATCTTCTTCATCAATCAAATAAATAATAGTACTTAAATCATATAAGAAATTTCCTTACAAGCAAGTAGCAAGTTTGACATCAGTGAAAAAACAATGATTGAAACACATTTATCATTCTTATCTCAATCTATTTTCAACAATCTCCCTCTTTAGCATTGATGGCAAACCAAACTAACTAGACTTAATCAATAAGACCAACAAAATAACAAAACAAAAATAATTCTTTGTATTGAAATTTCTCCCTCTATCAACAACTTCCATCTTCTGAATAGGTTAAAAAACTCTATTCTAATCAACAAAAAATCAATCAACTCATCCTTATAACTTCCTTTTGATCACTTCTTATATCTCCCTCTTACTAGGTAGATGTAATCAGTAGGTACACTTGTACACTTTCTTCCTCTAAGTAGATATTCCATAGTTTTGTATCTTCTATATCTAAATTTCTCCCTCTATGATTTCCTGGACTTAGTACACTATTCTTGATAACAATTTCTCCCTCTTTGACAACAATTATAAAGATGTGTCATCTTCATATGCAAATATGAATATTTTTCAATTTCTTCCTTTGTCACCTTGCTTGTGACTGATTTATAGCTCCAACTCTTTGATTGCTTTAGGAAACTCTTAAATTAAGATCCACTGCACTAATTTATAAAATATGTCAATCAACTTGTTTGATGTAGGGCACTCCTCATGCTCTTTTAGATCACCTTTGATAGGGGTATCACCCCTATTTTACTTCTTAGATACTCATGAGCATCCCTAGGTAATTCTTTTGTGAAGATATGAGCTATTCTCTCTTTTGTGTTAACATATTCCATCTTCACCTCTTTATCTTGAACTAATTCTCTCAAGTAATGATACTTGATTGCACTGTGCTTAGTCTTTGTATGCATCACAAGATTCTTTGATATATTTATAACACTTGTATTATAATAATAAAGTATCATAGGTTTAGTGATTTCCTCCTTCATACCTTTGAGTATAGTTGTTTGATCCATACAATGTTTGTACAATTTACTGCAACAACAACATATTCAACTTCAACAGTAGATTGAGAAATGTAGTTTTGTTTCTTGCTAGTCCATGTAACTAGCCTTTTGCCTAAGAAAAATGCTTCTCCCCTGGTGCTCTTCCTATCATCAATATTTCTAGCCCAATCAGCATTAGTATAAGCTCTCAATTCAAATTTCTCATTTTTCTTGCAGTATAGAACATAGTCCTCTGTTCCTTTCATATATATCATTATTCTCTTTATTGTCATCAAGTAATTCTCCCTGGAATTAACTGATAATCTTGCAACTATCCCTACAGATAATGCAATATCAAGTTTGCTATGTACTACATACTATAATTTGCCAATCATAGACCTGTATAATGTTTGATTTACCTCAGCTAAATCATCATTCTTTGACAATTTATGCCCTGTCACCATTGGTGTACTTAGTAGTTTGGAATCTTCCAATCCAAAAGTTTTTAGTATCTCCTTTACATACTTTTACTGAGTGATGTATATACTATATTTCATCTTATGTATTTGTTGACCCACAAAGAACTTGATCTCTCCAAACATAGACATCTCAAATTATTGCCAAAGCTTTACATAAAGTATCTTGACCTCCAAATATAATATCATCAACAAAAATTTCAAATAACAAAATACCTTTTCCTTTCTCTATCTTCAAGTATAGATTTTTGTTATCATCGGTCCTCTCAAGTCCAATCTTCACTAGCTAATTATGTAGTATCTCATACCATGCTCTTAGTGCTTGTTGTAAACCATATAAAGCTTTGTGTAATCTAGATACCATATTTTTGTTGTTAGCATCAAAAAATCCTTCTGGTTCTTCTATGTAAACCTCTTCCTTCAATATACCATTTAGAAATGTAGACTTAACATCCATTTGATAAACTTTGAAAGCTTTTCATGTAGAGTAAGCAAACAAAGTTCTTACTCCTTCCAATCTTGCAACAGAAGTGAAGGTCTCTCTATAGTCTACCCCTTCTTCTTGTGCATGTCCTTTACAAACAAATCTTTCCTTGTTCTTTGTGACTTCACCATTTTCATCTAACTTATTTTTGTATACCCTCATGGTACTAATCACATTTTATCTTCTGGTCTAGAACTAGAGTCTATATTTTATTTTTCTCATTTTGTTCAATCTCTTCTTCCATGACTTTACTCCAGTCCACATCTTCTAAGGCATCTTTCACTATTTTTTGTTCTTGCATGCTCATCAAACATGTATCATTTCTCAACTTGTTCCTTGTCATTGGTCTAGCATCTTTATCTCTAATGATTTGTGTAGCAGGATGATGTCTCTTGAAATACTTAGACAATCTTGGTTCAACTCTGGCTTCTACATTTGGTCTCTCAACTTTTGAATCACTATGTACCTCTCTGTTAGGTAGTTCAACATCTTTTTCATGTACACTAGCCTCAGAATTGAAATGTGCCTGGACTTCATTATGTAACTCGACACCTTAATGTAGCTCAATTCCTTAATGCAACTCAACATTCATAGTATGTGACTTGGTAGTCACTGAAACTTGTTGGATTGCAACATGATTTATAGCATCTTCTTCAATAGGCATACCTTCATGAAAGTATATAAATGATTTTTATTCTTCTAGTTCTTTCATAGGTTTAACCTCATATACTTCTGTATATTCATCAAATTTCACATTTGCACTTTTCACAACTTTGTTAGTGTTAGTATTTAAACACTTATAAGCTTTACTTCTTGTGGAATAACCAAGAAATATACATTCTTCACTTTTTGCATATAGTTTACCATTCCTAAAATCTTTGAGAATATAACATTTGCTTTCAAATACCTTAAATATTTTACACTAGGTGAGTATCCATACCATAGTTCAAAAGGTGTTGAATGAGCATCTTTTTTGACTTGTACATGGTTCAAGGTATAGATAGTTGTACTTACAGCTTCTCTCTAGTGTTTAAAAGTAATATTTTTCTCCATCATGAGTGTCCTAGCATAGTCCATTATAGATTTTTTCCTCTTTTTAGTAATTCCATTTTGTTGAGTGGTTTTAGGAGTAGATGTCCATCTTTTGATTCCTTTGTCATTACAAAATCATCTCAAACTCATTTGATATAAACTCTCCTCCTTTGTCAGATCTCAAACATTTCAAACTTTTACCTATTTCTTTCTCAACTCTTGCTAAGTACCATTTAAACATTTGGAAAGCATATGATTTTTTTTTTAGAAACATAACTATCATCATTCTATAATAATCATCAAAAAGCATCATAATTTACTTATCTCCTTTGTAGCTTTACACTTCAATTGGACCACTCAAGTCAGTATGGGAGGTATGAGTCTTACTATTAAAACTTGACTTTGTCATTTTGCCTAACTGACATTGTTTTCAAATTATATTATTAGGCTTTTTCAACTTAGAAAAATTCTAACTTTTCTTATGTTATTGATACTAACTACGTTATCAAAATTAACATGAGATAACCTTGTGTGCCATAGCTACACATCATCAAATTCTACAACTAAACAAGTAGCATCCTCTATATCAAGGTAGAATAGATTACATCTAGTTTGATCACCTTTTCCAATTAGTTTTCCATCAATATTATATATCTTAGCAATTTTTTTTCTCAAACTCAACCTTAAAACCCAAATTATTTAGTTGTAACACACTTAATAAATTACAGTTAAGTCCTTCTACATAGTAAGCATTATCACATAAAATCTTTTTTGTGAGCTTGATATAATATTTTATTTTTATCAGACATGGTGCATCATTACCAAACCTTAAACTATTTCTATCATAATATTTCAAGGTAATGAACTTACTTTTATCTCCAAACATGTGATGTGAACACCCATTGTCAATGACCCATCTATCATTCTTGTTCGCACAAGACACTAGTGTAGTTGCCTCATCCTCATTAGATTCATCCTTCATTGCAACTTACACCACTTCATCATCATGATCTTCAGATCCATCTTTTGTTTCTTTTTTAGCAATGTAGCAAGACTTCTTGCCTTTGTCTTTGTAGTCTTTTTTTTTCTTCATCTCTTCTACTTTTGTACTTGTCATCACCTTTATAATTCTTCTTTTATAGACATCTAGCAGCAATATGACCAACCTCATTGCAATTGAAACAAATGATAGGTAACTTACCTTTAAACTTGCCTTTACCTCTATGAAATATCCTTGCTAATAGTGCTTCAAATTGATCTATATCTTCCTCATTTGTATCACAGTCACTTGACAAATATTTTGTCTTTTTCTTCTTCTTCTTCTCATCAGGCTCCTTTAATGATAGCTTAGCTTTGAAATAAGATTCAATATTTTTAGATCTGTAATTATCAAAGTTAGATAGCTCAAAAACAATGAGCCTACCTACTAGACCTTCAAGAGTTAGAACATTTCCTGGCATACATCTCAATTCTTATATTGCATAAACTCTAATAGCATAAATGGGTAACCGTGCTCTTAAAACTTTTCTTAGTATAGTATCATCATCTATTTTACTAGTAGCTCCTCTTATTGCATTAACAATATCTTTTATCCTAGAGCAATATTGAGCAATATTTTCACCTTCTTGCATTTTCATGTCATCAAATTTACCTCTAAGACTTTCAACTTTGGCTCTTAGAATGTTCTTGTCACCTCCATAAATAGTGTGTAGAGCATTGCACATTTTCTTTGCACTATCACAACCCTTCATATCATCAAACTCAACATAGCTTAGGGTAGAGGCAATCTCCAACATTGTCTGGTTGTGTTCTTTATTCTTTTTTAAATCTTCAGCAATTAGGGCTCTAGTAGGATCAGTATGCTCAATAGAAATGGTAGATTGTGCATGATCTCCAAGACCTCCTAGGTATAGCTCCATCAAACTTTTCCATGCAGGAAAGTTATCTCTATTAATTTTAGGCACTTCTCTTTTTGACATCTTGATCTTTGTGTTTCTAGTACCTTCAAACTAGTCCTCTTAAGTAGATGGTTTTAATAGCAATTGTTAGAATTCTTTAGAATAATTGAGGAGGGTGTGTGTTGGGGGGGGGGGGGGGGGGGGGGGGTGAATTAGTTATCCAAAGTCCAAATGTACAAATAAAACTTTTCACAGCTTAGTGAACCCATATTCATAAAACATTTTCATCATGCATTCATTCATTAGATTATGCAATCACTCAAACTTGTAGATTACTATCAAATCAATTTGCAAAAATGTAAACATAAAGAATAATAGATTCAATAACACATTTGAAACAATGATTTAATGTAGAAATCCAATTTAGGAAAAACCACCAGTAGCATGCTACTCATTCTCACTCTTTTAAAGTGATGCCCTATGAAAGGCCAACTCTATTAAAGGTTATAATACACAGTGTTAAATGTGACCCAGTTAAAATATTTCAACCACCTTGTTAGGAGTGAGCCTTGTTTTAGGATTGTAGATCATTCACTTGGAATGTCACTCGATTAAAGGATTTAAAAATGGTTGTTAGTTCAACCTTAATCCAAAGGATTTATCCTAGACTAATACAATGATTAGAAAGTAGCAATAAGGCTTGATTTTAAAATAACTTACAACTCCATTTGTAGATTACAGATCTCTGTTTTAGTCCTCCATTATGCTTAGCTTTCACACTCTTCAACTTTGATAGCTCATTCACCCTTCAAGCATCCATACCATTAAGCCTTCTTTCTTTTCTTGCTAGTGCAGTCTCTTCTCGTAGGTCACTGAATGAAGCAATATTCTAGACTCCTTATCTTCCTTAGGTTCTTGCACATGACAACCCTTGCTTCTAACCAACCATCTCTATAAATTGAGAATTAACATCTTTTTTCATTCATCTTCCATCTATCATTTTAGGTTTAGGTCAGATTAGGTAGGATTCAACGCATCTATCCCTAATTTCATTTCATTCACTTCTAGAAACTTCTCCTTCAATTCTCTTTGAATTCACCCTTAAAATGGTTCACCATGAATTCTGTGCCACCAACTCATCAACCTTATCTTCCACAGGTTCACATAATCTAAGAAATCATACTTTCTGGCTTAGATTCATCGAATTCTCCATCTTTCTCATATTGTTGAGACTTCACATTAACGAGCTTTTGATGCTTGGGACATACTACATTGCTCAACATCTAGTGTCAAAACACTCGGCATGAACTAAAGTTTACTGGTGCTCAGAATCAACTAAACTTTACTCGGCTTACATTGTTTCACTCCACTTACACTAAAATTGACTTTGCTTAGCTCCAACTGATTTTCTGCTTAGCTTGCACTAACTTTGCTCAGTACCTACTGTCCACTTGGTCAAGCTTGGAAAACAAACTTCATTTAACTTATTCTTCTGAACTTACTCAGTGTAACCAACCTTTGCAACCTAAAGTAGATTATCAATACACTATAATATCATTGTATTAACTGATTCTTGTACTCCTTTTCATATCATAACTTAACCTTTCCTCTAGGTGCTATTGTTACCTCATTTGATCAAATCCTCTTCATCAATCAAATAAATGATAGTACTTAAAACATATAAGCAATTGTCTTACCAGCAAGTAGCAGGTTTGACATCAGTGACAAAACAATGATTGAAACACATTTATCATACTTATATCGATTTTTTTTCAACAAAGAACACATTAGGATTGGTCATGAGTGTTGCAACAAAATTGTATGCTTGAATTGATTGCAACTTGATTGTAGATCTATTCTCAATTGATTTGAATATGCTTAATTGGATTTTCTTGTAGGAGCTAATAGTGATAAGACTTTGAAATGAGATGGGGAGTTATATTTATATGCAATTTACACCTTTGCAACTTTTTTATTTTTAATGAAGGCTGACACCAGAGGCAAATTATTTACATCTTTGTTCACTATCTCACCACTTCTTTTAATGTTGAAGGATCATCTAGACCTATATTCTTGTATTTATTATGATCCAGTGATCTACTTTGAAGAAAATTATTATCTCCATTATAACTGTTCCATACCTTTCCTCCTGACCATGCCTAGCTGAAAAAATGAGCAACTTTTATAAACATGTAAATTCTTCCACTATTAGATAGAAGTTGAACTTGAGGACAACAAAAATTGAACTTTTTGAAGATATGGGGTTAAAATATAGCAGAAATTTTTGGAAATTAGCAGAATAAAATTAAAAGAGAATTGAATAGTTAATATATGAGAATAGAAAATTCAAGTTGATCTTGAGAAGTCATGATAGATTCAACCTGATAAGTATTTAGTGATATTTGATCATCAAAACATAGCTTATTTGTCTGGAAAAGAAGAAAATGGATACATGAGAAAGATTATTTACTCAAAGCAAATGAAATATTTTATTTTTCAAATCAACTAATCTAATTCTAAAATTAGCAAAATACATAATATAGTCTACAAACTTGAAAAATGAATATCTCATAAAGTTCTGCATGAGTCTTCTAGATTAAAACTCCGTATATCTTTTTGGGTCGAACTCCATGATCCATCACAATGAGTGTAAGAATGTAATTTTTATCCAAAAGCCAAGCAACATTACAAACTATAAAGATCTCTATCCCAGCTATAATCCTCAACAATAACATCTATATTTTTTGTTACTATATTTTGAGAAGGGTGTGCACATATTTATGGTTCTCTCGACTATGATGAGTGTGTGTGATGTCTTTCATTAGATACTATTATTGCTTGTATAATATGACATCATTTGAAGCTCTTGTAGCACTGTATCTAAGACTATTATTTGCAAGAAGTAGTAGATTGAAAGGTGGAAACTGACTTTAATTTTTTTTTAAAACTATGACAGTCGTCGATAGTTCGATGCATCTTGTTGTCGAGGGCTTGAGAAGACCATTGAATAATCTCTAGGAGTCCTCGATATTTTGATCTATCCTATCGTCGACGGTATGAAAAACTCATCAAATATTCTCTGGTGTGAGTCAATATTTTGACATGTCCCACCATTCACAGTATGACAAACCCATTGAATCATCTATGGATATCATTGATATTTCAACATTTCAAACTAGTAGTCTGGTGCCACCATGTTGCATTGATGGGGATGATTTTTGACGAAGTATTTTATCGATAAATCAATAGCCAACCCAGTGAGTATTGAAGGAGTAATGGGTGGAGTGCATCAAACTTTTGACAAAAATCTAATGATGCCATTTTTCGACGTGGAAGCATCAAACTTTCGATCTCCAAGCATCAAAAAAAGGTCCAAATTTAATAGTTGGTTTTGGTGTAATTAAATATTACTAATTAAACTTTACTTAAGTTTACTTAGGATAATGCATTTTCATATTAGTTGTCATGTAGACACATATTATTTTGCACTCTATTTGAGCATATGTTATATCACACGTGTCTTTGTGTGATACACCTTTCCATTCTTATCCTCTCATTGTTGCACATACTTTCATGTACTATAGAGGATAATTCGCCTTTGGTAGACACGTGCTTAGTTGTTGTGCTTATCACTTGCATCAACCTTGGTCATCTTGCAAATTGCCTATATTTTCAAACACATCTATGATGTATTCATTTGAATATGAATATATCTGAAGGTCATGAGTATTGTAATCTTGATCATTATTGATTTAATCAATTGATCATCATTTTACCTATCTCTGTTGTGCTATCTCTTCAAATTCTAGATCTTGGCATTTCATTCTTTCCTTAAGAAAATTCTTACAAATGCATATTAGGGAGGTTTTGTAAAGGTAAAAAAGAAGTTCTTGTGGAGGAGCTTACTTTCTTAGCTCCTAGTTAGTTCCTTGGCCAAGGAAGAAGTGGGATTATGTAATGATCTACTACTGAATCAAAATATATGGTAGTATCTTCATGTTTCACTTAGGTATTATGGATGAAACAACATTTGAAAGATATAGGAATTACATTTGATAACCAAATAATCTAATTCCTATTATGTTTGATATTACCAGTGCAATCAATATGTCAAAGAATCTAGTATTGCACTGCAAGACATAACATATTAACATTAAATATCACATTTCCAAAGATAAAGTTGAGAAAGATGCATTGAAGTTGGAGCATGTACCCACAAATTAGAAAATTGTACATATATTTGCCAAACCTTTGTGCAAATATACTTTTGAATATCTTATAGGGAAACTAGGTGTTTTGCCCCTTCCCAATGCTCGGTATGTACACCAGTGCGTGCATTGATCTAGTTCTTTGTATATCTATATCTTTTTGGATTAGAGATTTGTGGATTCCTCTCATGGGGAGAAGAGTGTCATAGCAAGGGGAGCTTGTGTTTCCCTTTTTCATTGTTTTCAAAAGAGGATAAAGTTGTAAGAAATTTTGGTTTATGTTTACAAATATCAGGTTTCTGTTGCACTTTTTTTTATTGATGAATGTTTTCATAAATGAAAAAGTGGGGGAATTTTTAGAATGTGAGGATGATATTATACATTTTCTATTGCCATTAATGATTTTTTTAATCATTAATACCAATATACTCATTATTCATCCTTTAATGTTTCAATTGTTGGATAATCAAATCATTGGTGTATTAGTTGATGTATACCAATATTGTGTGTATCAGTTGGTGAATTTATCAACTTGATTTGATGTTTTATCTACATCATGGTAGATTGTACAGTTTTGGTTCAATCCTATCCGAATGTGTATATGGTTTCAATCCCAATTGTATAAGTGCAACACACTACATATATCAACTAGAACTAGATGTTTTGGAGAAGGTGTTGAGTGTTGGCCCAAAGAGACATGTTGTATTGCCCGAGGTGGTCCTCATTACATTCATTCTCATTGCTTGAATATTCTAGTGTGACCTATTTCAAATGTTTTGTATGACCTTTTATCTCTTCATGGTGTATAAGTAGGGAGACAATTTAGTTGTTCATGGTCCTTCTAAGTGCCTAAATATCATATGTGTGGCTTTCATAGATTATATGCAAAGTTACTACAAATATATATGAAGGAGATTCATGTTTGTGTAGAGTAGTCCATAGATCTTAGAGGTAGATTGTATCTCCTTGTATTTCATATGAGAATGAGCCCCTATATATCGATAGTAAGCCCTTGTCTTATAGTGAGCATTCTAGCACTAAGGCTTCTTGTAGTGAGAATTATCCGGTAGTGTGCCTCATGTATCAAATCACATTTTTATGTCACCTTAATAGGTGTTTTCATATTTCATGAGAAATATATTCTCCATGGTTTTTCCTATTTTGGGTTTTTCATATAAAATATAGTGTTCTATGTGGAGGTGTTCTTGCATACTATTTCATGCTTCCATTTACTATGGATGTTTGATGTGCTAAACCAAAAAACATATTATGTAGTTATTGGATTTTTTGAATTCTTATCTGATAGAGAAGAATTTTAATAATTTTGTGGAAATAGTTGTTTCACCCCCTCTCAAATATTTGGCCACTTTTCTAACAAAGATGTCCACATAAACATGAAGTAGTAAATGCTAATACACACGAGACATGAATTGCATACATAGAGAATGAACTATAAACACTTGTAGGGCATGAAGTCACACACACACACACACACACACACACACACACACACACACACACACACAAATGAAGCCACATGAACACACACACATATAAATTTAATAATGTGATACATGCAATCACCCAATTTTGGTCTAGTAAACTATAAGCCCCTTTTTTAGCATTTTAATCTTTGTGCTAGAATACATCTTTTGGTTAATCAATTTTGCATAATTATCAACCCTTTATCCTTTGATCCAATCATCATTTAAACATTTAATCAAGTATATCCTATGGTTTGACCACCTTATCCTTACTCTTTATTCAATTAGAAGAACACACTCCCTTTTAATTAAATGAGGAATAGATTGAAAATAATATTAAATAAATTAAAATAAATATGAATATAAATAAACTCTTGAACAAAAACATATTCCCATCAAAACAAAATTTGAATAAAATAAATATACTAGTTTTTCTCTATTAGACTTAGTTCAAAGAAAAAATAATGAAAAGAGTGATATTGAAGACATCATTCAATAATATGTAGATAGTATGCACCTATATGATGGAGATTACATTGTTTGTCCCTTTATCAATAAAAAGGACACTCTAATGATTTTCTTCTTAATTTTATGGTTATAGTTAAGTGAATATTTAAATAGAGTTAACATATTGCCAAAATATAGTTTTAATTGACTTACAACAATTAAATGTAGTTAATCTAAACTACTTTAAAATGTTTATAAATATAGTAATAATTTAATCATTAAAAATAGAGATATAAAAATACATTTGAATATATATAATAATAAAGAATAAAAGAAAAAGATACTTATATGTAAATTATAGATCAAAATTGATATACCTACATGTAACTCATAGATCAAAATTGATACAATATCAATATGTTCCATGAAAATAACATCAATATACTACTTTTGCAATTACAATTGGAAAGAAATAAAACCATATTTTTCATTATTATTAGTCTCAATATCCTAAAATGAGACGTGTCTCATAGACAAAAGAATGGCAAGACCTATAGGTGAACATTCATTACTCCAAACCCTGACACCCATAAGAACAACTGGCTAGGGCTTCAAGCCAAATAACTCTCTATCAGCAGCCAACACACCATGTAAGGGTGGACATGGGTTGTCTATACAGATGGGAAGTCGGTTTGGATAATTGGTAGTTGAGGAAAAAGTTAGAGATCCATATGTGGGACCTAAGATCTAGACCTACCAATAATGGAAAATTTTGTGCTCATGAATTTGCCAACTTTTCTTAGAAAACTTATTTGCGTATTGCAATCTCAAGGTACAAAGCCTGAAAATTTACAAAATTCATCCCCTCAACTATTCATCACAAATGTTACAGGAAAGGTGTCTCATTTGTGATCTCTCTCAAATAAAACAAGAGGCCATTTAATTTATTCCATGGCCACATGTGGGTAGAGATAAAATGAAATGTGATTTCCTCAATATTCCAGAGATAGCAAATAGGTATTGGCATTATTTGGCTATGGTAGAGGAAAAGTATCAAAATGAACAATAGCAAACAAACACTTAATCATTTTTAAAAGAGGAAACAATAACAAATATGTATTTGTCATTATTTAGCAGTACTGTAAAGGCCAATGCAAAGATTGCATGTGCTTATCCTGACTCACTCAGAGTGCAAATCCTTCATATCAATATTTTTTTTCTTTTCTCAAATGCCCATCTCTCATTATAAAAGGACCTAGAAAGAACCATTCAGTATATCTTCATCTCAGTTGCTGTTCAGTACTGTTGTGATCTTGAAAGGTTGATGGGTTTTCTTGCCATCTGCTATCCTTACAATATTTCAAATCTTTTTGATTGATTCATATGTCTTCTCCCAATATTTTTTGCTGTCATGAATTTCTGTGATGAATAATAGCACCATGTTTGACCTCATTTATATTACATTAACATGTTGTGTTCTCAACATACCAAATGTTTGTCACCGAACTTAACATCTGTCAAGTGTTGCTGCATGTTTCACCAGCAAAGAGGTGTCATATACCATGCCAATCTCAGAGAAAAAACAAAATGGCACATGGTTTAAGATGGCTATCGGATAGAGAGAGTTGGGTAGTCAGTTCAGAATCAGATAGTTTTAAGCAGCTTTCATTTGTATTTTACATTCTAGTTATATGACAAAAAAATTCGTTTATCCTCAAATAAAGCTAGTTTTCCTGTTCTTAATATAGAGGGCTCCTGGGTTCCTGGGTCAGTTCTTTCTTCCAAGATGCAAGGAGAATCTGATTCAAGATAACTCCTTTTTTTAATTCTACTGCTTTCCTATTTAAGAAGACTTAATGCCTTAGCTATGGCTGTCCATTGTATTACAGAATGACCACAATGTTCTAGGAATTGGTATGTAGAATCTATCCTTTCAGTTAGTATCTGGTATGGAGCTGTGGTAGGGAGAGAAAGCAAGGCTGAAAAGAATTGAATAAATCCATTAAGTTTCAAAACTTACATCTTGGTACCCTTCAAAGCTTTTCTGCCTTCTAATCAAGTATTTTTTTTTTGTTCTATTGCTGTTCTGCAATGCTATATGATTCTGATCAAGTAGGACTATAAGTTAGCATATAACTGTGGGAGAAAATGAATCTAGATAATAGTTTTATATGGCGGTGCTTTTCTGGATGTTTCATGTTCAGAAATATGACGGACATGGGAATATCCCAGCCTTGATATTATATTGGTCGTGTGTTTTTGAAGATCAAAACAAGACTGAAAAGAATTGTATAAATCCATAAACGTTAAACAAGCTTACATGTTGGTACCCCTTCAGCTTTTCTGCCTTCTAAGTAAGTATGTTTTCTGTTCTATGGTTCAAGTAGGACTATAAGTTAGCATATTAGTGTGTGAAAAAATGAATTTACCCAGAATCTTTCTATATGGTGGTGTTTTACCAGAATGTTGTATGCTCAGAAATATTATAGACAATGGGAATATCCAATTTTGATAGTATATTGGCTGTGTGTTTTTGAAGGTCATTCAAGAGTCAATGATTCTTAATTAAAACAAAACTTGTTTAGTGGGTAAGTTTTGATTCGTTCTAATGTTATGGCTATATATACTTCTAACTCTGTAGGTTGTGGAAGCTGTTCTGCAGTAAAGATGCTGCCCAAAATATTGCTGGTTTTGTTAGCAGTGGTAACTCCTGCTGTCATGGCTGGCACACCCAGGAGACCTGTAGATGTGTCATTTTACAAGAACTATGTCCCCACATGGGCTGCTGATCATATTAAGTACATTGATGGTGGGAAACTGGCCACACTTGCTCTGGACAAATCAACTGGTAATGTCTCTTTTAACTAGCTTGTATGTGCTTCTTCTTTTGTGGGCCAAGGAAAGTATTGCTTATCACTAATATTGGTCCTTTGACATGAAAGGATCTGAAGTGTTTTTAAATGTTTTAGCTGATATTGTCCATTTTATTAATATTTTTTTGAGTGGGTGGTATAGGTACTGGTTTCCAATCAAAGGGCACATACTTGTTTGGGCATTTCAGTATGCATATCAAGATGGTTCCTGGTGACTCTGCTGGCACTGTCACTGCTTTTTATGTAAGTGTTACTTATTTTATTTCTACTTCTTCCAATTCTTTCCTCTTTCCTTTTGTAATGTAAAAATAACATCTACATCTTTCAATCCTTTCCACTTGTAATGTGAAAAATAACATCTACTTCTTTTAATCCATTCCTCTTCTAATATGAAAAATTAAATCTACTTCTTTCAATCCTTTCCTCTTCTAATGTGAAGTTAAAAGATAAGATTGCAACTTTGATAAGATTTAAACTTTTGTTTTTGTGAGTTGCAGCTGTCATCACAGAACTCAGAGCATGATGAAATAGACTTTGAGTTCTTGGGCAACAGGACTGGGCAGCCATATATTCTACAAACCAATGTGTATAGTGGAGGAAAAGGAGACAGAGAACAGCGCATTTACCTCTGGTTTGATCCCACCAAAGATTTCCATTCCTACTCTGTTCTCTGGAACATGCATCAGATTGTGTAAGTTCATGCTCCTTGATTGATCAAACACCACCTTTTCCAATACAAATCAATAGAAATGGTGTTAAAATGCTTGAATATGACCACATTTACGGTCTCTAAAACATTAACTTTTTAAATTCAGGTTCTTTGTAGATGATATTCCAATCAGGGTGTTCAAGAACAGCAAGGACTTAGGGGTGAGGTATCCATTCAATCAGCCAATGAAGATCTACTCAAGCCTTTGGAATGCAGATGATTGGGCCACAAGAGGAGGTCTTGAGAAGACTGACTGGAGCAAAGCACCATTTGTGGCAGCATACAAGGGATTCCATATTGATGGTTGTGAGGCATCTGCACCTCATTCACTTTGTCCAACACTGGGAAGGAGGTGGTGGGATCAGAAGGAATTTGATGATTTGGATGGATTGCAGTGGAGGAGGCTGAAATGGGTGAGGACCAAGTATACCATCTACAACTATTGCAATGACAGAGTCAGATATCCAAACATGCCTTCCGAGTGTCATAGAGACAGGGACATCTAGTGTGCTGAATTTGTTTATGCATATTCATATGAACATGATGCTTGACACCAGTCATAATGATTTTCTAAATTGATGGATGTTTATTTATTTATATTGAAAACTCTTCAATGCTATGCGAATTTGATAATAAAAAGGAATGTTTTGAAAAGGATGTTGCAGAGAGCAAAATTGTATGCTTAATTTCTTAAAATTATTTTCTAGTTGGTAATTTATTATTGGTTGGAACAGCAATCTACTCAATAGTCTATGCCTCACATTGAAATAGAGCCCTTATTATCTGTGATCACCTTTCCTTGTTTATATTAAACACCAACATACTTCATCTTTGTCTACTTATCCTGCTTCATAACTTTTGGAGTAGATTATATCTTATAAATTCTTGCCTAATAACTCTTGGAGTAGATCCTAATTTTACAGTCATGTTTGGAGAAGAGATTCAATGAAATCAACGTTTGTTCGGAATCACAATTTTCATTTGTTTGGCTTTAATATGGTAGAAGCTGCACGATCTAGTAGGCTATCAAGCATTCATTAGAGCTTTATCTCGTAATTAGTTTTGCCTTTTTAGTTTACATTCATGTTTTCATTTATAATTTTAAATTAAATTGTTTTCTTAATTTTTTTGTAGTTTTATATCTTAATTTTAATTAAAATTAAAACTTGTATTACTTAGTCACCCTTAGTCACCATCAATTGGCTATAATAATAATAATAATAATTCCTTTTTTACATTTAAATCACATTATTCTCTCTCTATATAAAATGTTGTGTTTGTTGCATTTGTAATTGTTTTTAATGTGTTGTCTATATTTTATGTTTCCACTTTTGGGACCACTATAAACATGTATATTGCTATTTGCATATGTTTTTCTAATCATTAGAGTTCTCTTCTTCTCATTTAGACATGTTCCTTAAAATAAAAGGTTATCTTGAACCATTTTTAAGTTTTTATTTTTTTTGGTATTATTTTCAAATCTAAGGTTGAAGTTAATTGAATTTTGTTACAACTGCATACCCATCACATGATACAATCCTAAAATATTAAGTCTAAATAAAATGAGAATTCTAATAAATATAAAGTTATATTTAAATCAAATTAATATAAGGATTATTATTTTCAACAAGATTTTATGTTTTTTTATTTTAGATTAAAGAAAACCTCACATTAAAGAAGGAACCATACATATGGGAATTAATTTTATTACCATATCTTAAAGAATTTATAAGTGTCTCCTTGTTGTAATCTTTTCTGTCTTAATAAATTTTTATCCCTCTTTTTCCCAGTAAGTGTCACCTCAAGTAGAATTTAATGCGACTTGTGCATAGATGAAAAATGTTTTAGTGACTTGATGATAATTAATATTGACTCCAAGTTTGAATAAAAGGAAAGTTTGAATTTATTGAAAGCCATAGTAGACCCCATATGTAATGTTATATTTCAATCAAAATAATATATCAATCATCATTTTCAACAAGGCTCTAAGTTTTTAATTTTAAATTAAAGAAAACTTCACATTAAAGAAGGAACCTTACATATGGAAATTAACTTTATTACCATATCTTAAAGAATTTATAAGTGTCACTTCAAGTAGAATTTAATGTGACTTGTGCTTAGATAAGAAATGTATTAACGACTTGATGATAATTAATATTGACTCCAAATTTGAGTAAAAGGAAACTTTGAATTTATTGAAAGCCCTAGTAGACTTCATATGTTTAACAAAAAGTATGGTAGATGTACCAAAGTTTGAAATAGAAATCCAAGAAACTCTAGGGGAAGTATATACATATATTATTGTCAAAATCTTATTAATCCTAACATGTCAATTGTCATTCAAGTCTATAAGTAAAGTTTGGAAGTGCAACATGAAGAGTTATATATGTGAAAGAATTGGAATAATTAAGGTGAGTGTTTTGATTCATGAAAACTTTGGAATGCTTAAATGTCAATTAGTTTTGTGTTTGTGAGTTAATTGATTTTAAATTATTTTGAATTAAATATGTATTAATTAGATTATGGAATCAAAGATATTTTAAAATTATCCTTGAAATATTGATACATGAATTATTTTGTTTTAAGTTGTATAAATGAAGAAATAAATAAAAAATTGATATTAAAATGGCTCATTAAGTTATGTGTAATCAATGGAGAAGGATGATGAACTCTAGATTACCAAATTATAAAATTCTCCAATGTACTCAACACTATAGAATTTACATCATTTACATTTTAAGGATTGGCTAGGAGAAAAAGGAGATGTGATGATGAATGTTAGAAAGATGAGAGATTTGTTTCCTATCTAATGTTCTCAAATAGAAGTCTGACCATTTATCAACTACACATAGTTCCTATAAAAGAAAACATAACCGTGTATATGTGTTTAAATCATGAAATTACTTCCAAATCGTATCCATACAAAGAGTATATTGGGCTAGCAATGGTGATAAGTAATTAAAATATGTTATAGATACTACAGAAAAAAGAAATTGCAATTAAAACATGGTAGAACAATAGGAACAAAAAAAATAAAGATTTAATTTCATAATTTCAATATAGAGTAATTCAAAGTAAAATAAAACAACAATATACAAGAGTCTATGTGAAATTGTCTCCTAGAGTGCACACATGGTGATTTTTTAAGTGTGGGTTATTTATTTATTTATAATAATATATGCCCATAAGTTTTGGAGAAAAAGAAAATTGAAGGAAATAAAATTTAATGGTCATAAGAGAAACTATGCTTGAACTTTTTTCAATATGCAATTAATAGAGAAGACTCTAAATTATCCTATTGCACTAATTAAGAAATTGTACGGAAACACTTTTTACACTTAATTCTACACTTTGTTTTATATCTATATACATCCACATCCGCACACACACATATGAATTATATATGTGTGTGTGTGTGGATGTATGTATGTATATGTATATATATGTATGTATGTATATATATGTATATATACATAAACATATACATAGGTATACATATGTATATATGTCTGTATGTATGTATGTATATGTATATATACATATATATATGTATGTATAATGTTAGAGAGAGCACAATTATTTATTGTGTCAAATATTTTATTTCTTATTAATTATTAAAATGAGTTTTAAAGAAAGCTTCACCACATAATGTGGTAATAAAGTGATGACTATGTTATAGCAGCAACCAAATTTATTATATATGTGTGTGTGTGTGTAGTGTTTTTTGAAATATAATTAAAATAATTTAATTTAATAAATATATTCAACAATTTAATTAATTAAGTAAATAGGATTTATATAGGAACTGCGAATTTTTTTTTTTTTAGCTATTATTTTATTATTTTTATTATCTCATTATTATTTTTTAGAAGTTAACATAAATAGTAAGTAAATATAAAATCAAAATTTGATTTTAGTTTGAGCGGAGGAATGCTATTGTATTTAATTTTATTATTATTATTAATAAATTATCATGGCTTCGGTTGTTTACCGATAAAAAAATGATTTTAGTTTTTTAAAATTGATTTAGTTTTTAGTTTTTAAAATTATTTTAGTTGTTTTTTAAATTAGATCAATTTTAGCTTTTTAAATGTGTTTAGTTTTTAAATTTTGTAATTATTTCAATCTATTTTTTGTTGTTGTTCTCATGTTGTTGTCCTATTAATTTTGCATAATAGATTTTCTATGTGAAAAATTGTATAGATAACCATTTTATTCATATGTTGTAAATTAAAACATAAATAACTTTAAAAAATCTATTTAAAAGACTTTAAAATTTTATTTCAGTTAAATTAAAGATTAATTATAATTTAATTTATTCACATTAAATTATGTTTAAAAATTAATTTTAGTACCTAATATTTTCTTCTATTCTTGGGTTTATATTTGGGTTTAATGTATTTGTATGATTAAAGTTCAGTTTGGTCCAATGCTTATATGTTTAGTGTTGTACTTACAAGGTGTGATTTGATTTAGTATTAGGTTTAGGATTATGTTTAATATTTAATTTAGTGTTAAGATTTTTATTTAATTTGATTCAACTAGAGTTTGTGTTCAACTCTCTCTCTCTCTCTCTCTCTCTCTCTCTCTCTCTATATATATATATATATATATATATATATATGTTTATTTAGGGTAAGTGCTTTTGATTGGAGCTTTCAACTAGTGGGATCACATTAAGGGGGACCCCATCCCTAGTGAATTTATGGTTGCCGAGGCATCGATACACCTATATTTATAATGCCTAACTACTCCTCTTATCACTCCAATATTTGTGGATGTGGAAAGAGAGCCTCCAAGATACATTAAATTTTTTTTAAATTGCCTCACACCTCTCCTTATCTCTCCTATTGACAACTCCTTATCACTCCATCGAAGCTGAAACCAACTCAAACATCCTTATGCCTCTCGTAGACTCCTTATGACTCCCTTGTGGTCCCTACTACTATGTCCACCCCTTATCACTCCACTATGAATGATAATCACAAACAATGCAGTCATCGGAGGGTCTCCCATGAGTGAGTGCAACCTCCAATGGCACCATCCATATTGCCAAGTCAGAGCCTTCTGCACTCAGATTCAATGGTACACATTGCCAAGTCCTGAACATGAGACCAACCTTTCAACAGGGCATGCAACATATGTTGCACTGTGGGGAGCCTTCTACACTCGGATTCAATGGCATGCATTGCCAAGTCTTGAACATGAGATCGCACAATCAACAGGGCATGCAACATATGTTGCACTATAGGGAAATCCCATATATATATATATATATTCCATACCTTAATTACTCTTTTTCTCTCTACCTCATCTATATCCCCCTCCCTGTTCACTCCCTTTACCTCATTCTCCCTCTCCTCTCACCATCTCCTCCCCCTCAATAGGTATATTCTTGTGTGCCTTAATATTACTCTACAACTTTTTTTAATTATTAAATAATACGTGTTGATGGATATACTTAAATACAACTAAGAAAATGACCTCTTAACTTCTTCTTTTATTTATATAGAAATTAATGAATAATTTAGAAGATTAGCTAGCTATATTTTTTAAGTTCATTTGATATTGAACCCATATTTTTTTTAAAGACTCGATTTATTTATTGTTATGTCGATTTTACACTTTATAGTCTATTTTTAGGAATAGAAAAATAATGAAGCATAGAAATAAAAATACATTCTTATACGATGTAAAAATCTACTCACTATTATCTTTCATTAATTTAAATGAAAAGAAAAATTAAATATACTAGAATTATACCATTATTTAAATTTAACTATTGAAAACAAGGCACACAAGTGCCAAAGTTCCTGCCTTTATGTTTATTTGTTGTGATTGTAGAAACGTTATTGTGTTCAATAGTGAAGTTGGATTATATGACTAAAATAGTAATGCATGAAAGATTATTTGAGTTAATTATAATTTTCTTACTGTAAAAACTTGAGAAAACTAATTTGGAATGAAGAAAAATATTAATTTTAGAAGTTTGACCATTCTGGCAAAAACTATGTACCTATAACTTGGAGAGGTATGTACAATCTTTCACTTGGTAAGTTGATTTAAACAAGAAATAAAACGCAAAAGTAATAGAACCATTACATAAAGTTTGCATGTCATAGTTGTTTATGCGATAATTTTTGTATCAAACATGCATTGAAATAGGACCAAAGCTCCCCATAGGTGGAAATATATAGTGAAAGAGTCTCCTGCAAGACAGATGCATGTTTAAATTAAGAAGACAAACATTCTATTGTCAGTTGAGATCAACAAAGAATAGAATTGATTTAATATAAAGATCTTGTAGGAGTATAAAGTAAACATAATTTATATTAACAAACCATAAAATCATACATGTTTATTGTAAAACTTTCAGCAATGTCGTGCATGTTAGAATCAACCCAAGACATAAATAACAATTATATGCAAATATAACAAATAAACCCAAGACATAAATAACAATTATATGCAAATATAACCAATACCAAAAAATAATAGATCGTACAGAAGAGAACACAAGACATGAAGATTTAACGTGGTTCGCCCAATCCCTGCACTACGTCCACCAACATCAAATCAAATATTATTATTATCTGGTGATTATAATCTGTAATCCCTTATAGCTCAATACTGCTGCAAGAAGCTACAATCTCATCTTACATTATGAAATCCCTAACCCTAAGCCATTTTATACAAGATTTTGTCACTTACAAAATTAAAGCTAGAATAATTCGTCCAATAGAAAAATAGCATCTGACACTATTTACAACAGTGAGTCATTTTTGGCTTTAGGGGTGCTGCCCCCAAAAATCCCTCATGGGGGCATTGCCCCTCGGCCCCACCCTATACTATGACATGGAGTGCTTGACCTTATATTGGGGGTGCTACCCCAAAACTCCCTTGGAAATAATTTGGAGGGAAATCACACCGAATAAACCTTTGAGTTTGATTAGGCTCCACATTACAACAGTGCACACTCTCATCCAAGGCAACAACATCATGGGCAGAGGCAAAGGCCAAAAAGAGTTTTAGGTACATATTCAGGTCATTTTGATGTTGTCAATACAGAGTAAGTAAACAACTAACTTAATTGAAGTTTAAATAATGGGTTTGTAGACATCAAGGCATATGTAACTGTAAATTGAAAGCAATATTATAAAGCCTTAGTGGGGAAGCTTTTTTAGTATTTAGTAGTGCCTAAATGTGATTTAAGTGTAACAACTTTAGTCATGTAGGAAGTCAATCTTGTCCATGCAAAATGAAGACTTTATTTGAAGGAAATTTTGAACCATTTATCCTAAGAATAAGTCATTCATTCGTCAAATAGTCATTCATTTTGATGAAGCATATTTATCGATGTTGTTGACTATTGTGATACTTGCAAAGTTGATTTGAACAAGAATAAAATGCAAAAGAAATATAACCATTACATAATATTTGCACAAAATAGTTTTTTTATGTAGAAGTATCAAATAAACATAATTTTATATCAAGAAACAATAAAATCATAGTTTAGTGTAACACTTTCAACAATGTCATGTAATTGCAATGTAGGAGCATCAATGAAAGTTTCCTACAATGAAGCATATGTTTAACAAGAGTATTGTTTGTAAAATATTTGTCCACTTAAGAAAAATGTCTAAGTATGGTAGGTCAAGAGGGAGGCTTGAGTAACTGAATATTTTCCATTTAAACTTAATTGACTTTGAAAGTTTTAGTATACATTACAAGAGATGGTTAAGTGAAATACATGAAGAAGACAATAGACCTGCTAGATAATTTAGTATGAAGAAAGAATAATACTTTTCTACACACATTTATAATAATGAATCTATAACAACTTAGCATTTTTGGAACATATTTAGCAAAATGGCTGAAAGTTAATGAGTCAAAATTGCAGATTTTTATTATTTGTAAATTATTAAAACCCTTTTTTTGCATTAATAATCTTTTAGAGTTTTATGGTGTAAAGAAAATTTTGAACTTGATGGGAAATATAGCATCACCATAATTTGAAACATAGCACGACATTTGAAATGTTTTGAATATATCGTAACAACTGACATTTTAAAAATACAACAAATATTAAACATGTTCAAAATATAGTAAGTAGTATATATATCCAAATAAGCATAAACATGCATAGATAGTATATATGTTCATCATAGCATACAAAGTGTATGTAAATGATGGAATTAAGCATTTAACATGGTAATCCAAAAAATTGATAAGTATTCAATGCATTTCAAACACATTGATAGACTATAGATGTGTTTGTTTACTATTTGACTACAAAAGAATTGGAATGGGAGTTGGAACAGAAAATGGTGATGTTCTGTATGAATTATTCTTGCTTCTCTAAATTTTAGAGGCTTGTAGAGTAGGATGGTTATTAGAGCAAAGTCAATAGCACATTAAACCAATTAATTAATATCATATTGTGTAACATAAAGAGAAATATTATATTTACCTTTGTCGGGAGAGGGTAGTAGCTAATCTTGAAGTGGAATGACACATGTAATCATGTTATTTAAGTGTGAACTTTTCTCTCATTAGAAAATCTCATAACAGAAAGATAATTGTTGACTTGTCATTAATGTACTCCTCATAGGTCATGTTTTTTTAAAGAGGACCAAATTTGTTCAACAATATTCTTTTCTGCAAAATAATGAATTGTTTGATTGTTGTCTTTTGTTATAATTGCTTTGATGTGCAGATAGTATATGTACTCCACATCTTCATTGCATTTTTTGTTAGGATTAACCTCAGACAGAAATAACAGTTACATGCAAATATAACCAATATTAGAAAATAATAGATCACACATAAGAGAACACAAGACACCAAGATTTAATGTGGTTCACCCAATCCTTGGGCTATGTCTACCAATAGCAAGTCCAATATTATTATTATCCTGTGATTACATTCTGCAATCCCTTACAGCTCAATACCACCACAAGAAGCTACAATATCATGATTGCATTATTAAATCCCTAACCCTAAGCCTTTTTATACAAGCTTTTGCCGTATACAAAATTAAGGCTAGAATAAGTCATCCAATAGGAAAAATAGAAACCGATGTCTTTTACAATATAAGGGCATTTTTGGCTTCGGGAGTGCTACCCCTAAAAACCCTCTCGGGGGTGTTGCCCCTTGATCCCACCTTGTACTATGATAGGGAGTACACTTAGGGTGCTTCCCCAGGACCATGTAGGGGCACTACCCCTTGACCCCATCTTGGGGGCGCTAACCCTAAACCCCCTAGAAATAATATGGGGAGAAAACCACTCCAAATAAACCTTCAAATCTGATTAGGGTCCACATCACAATAATCTCCCACTTGGAGATTAATTAGACTCCACAACAATAACCTCCCACTTGGAGATTGATCATAGCAATGTTAAACCTATAGCTCCCACTAGAACATATCAAACCACCCTGGACTCTGTTGTTCTTTTATTCTATTCAGTTGAGAAGACCAACCTAAGATGAAGAGGAATTTAGCCTCTCCCTTGTCACTACCTTTGTAAACATATCCATTGGATTGTCATCTTTATGTATCTTGTCTAGCCTTAACTATCCATCATCCAAAACTAATCAAATGAAATGGTACTGCAACTGAATGTGTTTTTTCTTTGAATGTAGAGCTGAATTCTTTATAAGGTGAATGATACTTTGACTATTTGTAAACAAATAATTATCCTTCTGAGGGTGTCCCAATTCTTCCAAGAAGAACCGAAGCCATATCATCTCCTTAGCTGCCTCTATAGCAACAACATACTATTCCTCTGTAGTGGATAAAGCATTAATCTTCTATAACCTAAAAACCTAGCTCATGGTTGCCCCACTAGCAGTAAATACATAAGTTGTAGTACTTCTCCTAGTATCAATATCCCCTACCAATCTAAGTCAACATAGCCCTATAAATCAATAATACAACCCCCAAAGTGTAAACACTTATTGAATGTTCTTCTCAAATATCTAAGAATCCATAAAACTACATTCTAATGTTCAATTCTTGGATGACTCATATACCTGCTAACAACTCCCATTGCATGTGCAATATCTGGCTTAGTATATACCATAGCATACATCAAGCTTCCTATAGCTGAAGCATAAGGTACCTTGAACATCTTATCCTCCTCTTCTTGTGTCTTGGGACACATCTCCTTAGTCAACTTCAAATGACCAAGAAAAGGTATGCTGAGAACTTTACCATTCTCCATAGAGAAATTTTGCAACACCTTCTCAATATAATTAGCCTGAGATAATGTCAACTTCATGTTCTTCCTATCTTCACAAATCTTCATACCAAGGATTTATTTTACTAACCCCAAATCCTTCATAGAAAATGCATGTGATAACTAGTGTTTCAACCCCTTAATGTGATCCATGATAGACCCAGCTACAAGCATATCATCAATATATAAACATAAAATAATGTAGCTATCATCATCTAACCTTTTAAAATAAACACAATGATCTAAATGACACCTACTATATCCATGCTCATGCATAAACCTGTCAAATTTTAGATACCATTACCGAGGTGCTTGCTTCAAGCCATATATACTTTTTTTCAATCTGCACACTAAGTTCTCCTTACCTTTGACCTCAAATCCCTGTGGCTATGCCATATATATCTCTTGATCCAAATCACCATGAAGGAAGGTTGTTTTAACATTAAGCTGCTCCAAATGCAAATCTTCAATAGCCACAATACTTAAAACAGTGTGAACAGAAGTCATATTAACAACATGAGAAAATATCTCATCAAAATCAATGTCCTTTTTCTATGCAAATCCTTTTACAACTGACCTGGGTTTAAATTTTTTCTTACCTCCATCCTCTTCTTTCAACCTATAAACCCACATATTCTATAAAGCCCTTTTACCTACAAGCAATTTGCATAAATCCCATGTCTTAATTTTCAGCAAAGAGTTCATTTCTTCTTTCATTGCAGACTCCCACTAAATCTTTGTATCCACCTACACAACTTCATCATAACATTCAAGCTCACCAACATTAGTAAGTAAAATAGAATACAAGGAAGGAGAAAATCTTTCTGGAGGTCTACTTAGCCTTGTTGATTGTCTAACATTCACTAGGGTGTGTGGTATTTTTTGTTGTAGTTGTTACAAATCATAAGGAATTGTTGGAACATCAGCTTTTGGAAAATCATTCAACACTACATAATCATCTTCTTTCTTCTCATGTTGCTACAACAGATCTTTGTACAACACTTTCTCATTGAATATGACAACCCTACTTCTTACAATTTTATGATTTTCAAAATCCAAATTCTATAACCAAATTCATTAATGCCATATCCAAAAAATACATATTTCTTTAACTTAGCTTCCATGTTGGTTTTATTTTTAGAATCTATATAAGAAAATGTTTCAGAGCCGAAAGTTTTTAGAAAAGAATAACTCATCTTCTTACCACTCTATGTTTCCTCTGGAATACTACAAACCAAAGGAGTAGAGGGAGCTCTATTAATCGAATATATAGTAGTATTGATAGCCTCCAGCTAGATGTTTAAGGGAAACCCAACATAGTCATGCTTCTTGCACGCTCCATTATAGTCATGTTCATGCATTCAACCACTCCATTTTCCTATGGAGTCCTTGGAACAATTTTTTGTCTATGAATAACATTAGTGGAGCAATAATATTCAAATTCATGACTGCAATACCCACAACCATTATCAGATTAAGACATTTTAATTTCTTTCCAGCCTCATTTTCAACTATGCATTTCCATTTCCTAAAAGTTTGAAATACATCATATTTCTTTCTAAGGAAATAAACCCATATTTTTCTAGTTGCATCATCAATAAATCTAACATAATAATGAGAGCCACCAAGGAAAGATACCTGAGTTGGTCCCCATACATCTGTATGCACAAGCTCTAATTTCTCACTTTTGTTTTCCATACACAAAACTTTCATAGAAATCCATATTAACACATTTTAGACATGGTAAAACTTTATTTGAATGAAGTAATTTCATATCTTTCTCACGCATGTGCCCAAGTCTTTTCTGCCACAACGTTGTATCAGAATCTATAGTAGCTGTTTGTTCTCCCTACTCAATTGCATCAACTATTCCTAAACATTCATTTTTCTCTGAAACAATCAAAGTAGAAGGAACAATATGACCTGTACAAAGATATAAGGTGCCTACTTTTACACCTTTTTCTACTACAAGGGAACCTTTTGAAACCTTCCAATTTTTATCATGAAAAGTAACTACACAACCCTCATCATCAAGTTGCCCTACTAAAATTAAATTCCTACTCAACCTTGGAACATGTCTTACCTCATGTAGTAGCCAATGATTCTCATTCTGCAACTTAATCTTAACTTTTCCCTTTCCAAAAATCTAGCAGGGTTCATTCTCCCCCATATAAACAAGCCCAAAATCCCCTTAGACATAATCAATGAAATAACTTCTATGAGGTGTAGCATGAAATGAAGCACTAGAATCTAAAACCCATGAATCATCAACACTTTCTAAAGATGGAAGCAAAGCATCTTCTTTAGATTTGTTACTTACCATATTTGCCTCCTTGTTCCCTTCTGGTTTATCTCCTTTATTGTTCTTTTGAGTCTAGCAATCTTTCTTCTTATGCCCTAATTTCCCATAGTACCAGTAATCTCTCAGTCCTCTAGATTGAGATCTCTTCCCCTTTGACTTTCTACTAGATTTCCCATGATTTCTAGAATTATTTCCTCTCTTAATTGTGTTGCCTCTACTTTGTCCATTCAAAGCACTTCTTGATGTAGATCCACCTAAGGTTTTCCTATGAGTTTCCTCACTCAAAATAATGCCGATCACATCATCATATTTTAGAGTATTAGATCCAGAAATAGAATTACTCATATCCATTACCAAGCCATTCCAATTTTTAGGCAAAGAACACAAAATCAAGAGAGCCCTAATTTCTTCATCAAAATTGATACCCATAGAAGATAACTAACTAGTAATAGTATTAAACTCATTTAAATGATCTACAATAGATCTACCTTTTTCCATTTTCATATTAAACAAACACTTCATGAGAAATACCTTCTTTGAACTGGAGGGCTTTTCATACAGTTTCACTAGGGTTTGCATCAACTCTTCTGTCATATTTTTTTTTGTAATATTAAATGTCACTGATGATGCTAGACATGATTGAATGCTTCCAAGTGCCTTTCTGTCTAACAGATCCCAGTCGTCATTTGTCATCGATCCCGATCCCTGATTCTTGGTTTTTCCTTCCAAAGACTTCCATAAATCCTTCTAGTAAAGATAGTCCTCCATTTTCATTTTCCATAACTAAAAGTTCTACCTGTTAGACTTGTCAACCCTCAGCTTACCCTCATCTTCCATCGCTCACACTCAACCGTGAGACCTTCCTGTAGAGGATTGCTAAAAAAAAATGATGACCATCTAGCTCTGATACCATTTGTTAGAATTAACCTCAGATAGAAATAAAAGTTACAAGCAAATATAACCAATACCAAAAAATAATAGATCACACATAAGAGGACACAAGACACCAAGATTTAATGTGGTTCACCCAATCCCTGGGTTACGTCCACCAACAACAAGTTGAATATTATTCCAATTATTACAATCTGCAATCCCTTATAGCTCAATACCATTGTAAGAAGCTACAATATCACCATTACATTATGAAATCCCTAACCCTAAGTCTTTTTATACAAACTTTTTTTTCTTACAAAATTAGGGCTAGAATTAGTTGTCCAATAGCAAAAATAGTAGCCGATGTCTTTTACAATACAAGGGCATTTTTGGCTTTGGGGGTGTTGCCCCTCAAGCCCACACTATACTGCAATAGGGAGCACACCTAGGGTGCTTCCCCTTGACCCCGTCTTGGGGGTGCTGCCCCCAAAACTCTGTAGAAATAATATGGGGAGAAAACCACACTGAATAAACCTCTAAGTCTAATTAGGCTCCACATCACAACATTTTGTACAATGAGTTGTTTTTCATCTATTCTGTCATAGTTGTCAAATTTGTAACTGCATTTAGGATATAATGCATAAAATGGGTTGTAATATGCATTTGTAGGATTTAAAACTCCCAAAACCCATAAGAAGAAAAAAGGGTGCTATTAGAATACAAGGATGGACATTGTGAAATGTAGAGTGAAGTATGTTTGAATTAATTACCTTGAAGGTGATGTGTAAATGTCCATGGAGTTTTTACATGGTCCTTTTGTCCTTGACTTTGCATACATATGTGGAGGGACTTGTACAAAGAGCATGTTTTTTAATTTTATTTTTTGTAATATTTTTGAAAAGAGAGGCTGGTATTTCATTTTTTGCAATTCGTTCTTCCACCTAAGAGTATATTTGAGCAAAATTTGCATGCATGTAGAGTTGTAATTGAACAAAAATATTAGTTTTTGGAGGAATGGATGAAATTGGAAAATATTAATTAAAAAGTAAGGATGGAAGTAGAATGTAAGTGTTTACCAATGCTTTATCCATGTCAGTGTTGCCATTCTTGATGTGAAGTATGTATTGAGTACCTTTTCTACTTGTTCCCACAACTAGTGCACCTATTGTTCCATTAGCATATTTGCTTGTACTAGTGAGTAGGTATTTTATTATAGTTCCTAGAATAAATTTATACTCATTTAGTAATGGTGAAACTATTTCAATTATGCTATATTTTTTCAAAATTAAAATGTGACCTAAATCTTCACGATCATGTTATGTTTTAGAAGCAATTTTGTATCCTATTATTTATGTTGTTGTCCCTAAAACTATTTTGTCTTTGAGCTTGCAGACAATGTTGTTGATGACATTAAGTGTTATAGTCGTTTCACCTCTAGAATCTATTAGATCAGCATGAAGGACTTCATGTGCTCTGATGCCTTTATCAAGGACAACTTTGTAGTTGAGAGCTTGATAGGCTGTGGTTGGTATAAATATTTTTCCAGTTCTTGCTCTACCTTTCAAGAACAAATGTATTGGAGTATTGGGATCTTAGATTTTTTTTATTACAATGTCTTTACCAATGGCTTGTTTCTCTCTATTTAATATTCTTTATAAGTCATAGCAGTCATTATTGTCTATTATTTGTGGGTGATGTGCAATCTTGAATACTTTTGGAGGCATGTTGTTGATGTTCTTGTGGAATTTGGCTTTGATATCTTGTTGGATGTCATATTGGTCTTGCTTTGGTATTTTTTCACTTGCATGTGTATTTTCAATGTCTTCATCAATAGCCCTATTAATGTCACCCAATTAGAGTTTGTATTATAGCAAAATTTGGCGTGATTAGTTTGGATAATGTTTTCATTGTGCAAGTAGGCATTTTCCCAAGAGGTGAAGTTTTGTTTTAGGGTATCTTCACTAATTAAGAATTGCATGTACAGTAGTACTTGTCCTCTACAATGATTATCTATCTCAAAGTATTTTTTAAAGTTCACAAAACATATTTCTTTTGGTCTACTTTTTTACTTTACTTTAGTTCCATCTTTATTATACTTGGACACAAATTCTACAAGGAATACATGTGAAGTATTTTGAGGACATTTTAAGTAGTAGTTGATCAAATATTTATACATTACATTCTCAGAGTTGATAGTTTATTTTTTTAATTCTTTAATACACTTTGATATAAATGTGTTATTATGGTCTGGTTTAGAATCAATAGAGATGTATTTTCTAGAACTATAATTTAGTGGGAACGAAAGGGTGAGATGTGCTTCTTGTTGCAGTGACATTTGTTGTAGGTTTAATAAACCATTTCCTAGCTTTGATATCATTTTGAGTGCATCGATATTCTATTGCTGGTGGTCTTTGTGTATTTTTTTTAATGCATTTGTCATTGATTTATCAATGTTTACCATTTATGAGCTACACTACATTGCTATAACATATGCAATGAGGAAAAATTGAGCATCTAAATTTCCTTTTCAGAGGAATGGGATTTTCTTAGAAAAATTATTTTTCCATATTTGTGAAGGTTTTCTCTGGAGATAAAGTATAGGCCTAGTGATTCTAGATCTTAAGGAAAATATTTATTCATGTTCATTGATTCCAATTTCATCTAAGAATTCTTTGAATGTGAATTTGTTGTCGTAGCTTTCTTTTTCAATCTTGGTAAGGATTTTAGTTGCAATTGAACGTCTTTTATAATTGGTGTCATAGGATGGTTCAAGTATTGTATTTTTTTTAATTGGTGGACATGGGAAATTATATCTACAATGTGCATTTTTTTGACTTTTTTTCATTGTTTTGTATGATGGTGCTTATGCAATATGGCTATATTTGGCTCTAAATCTCTTGTGTCACATGTAATGTACTTGCCTACAAATTCTATAATGCGTGTATTTCTTCCTTTTCCATAGATTGGTGAATTCTCAACCCATATAAGGAATTAGTCATGCTCATTTCCATAGTTACTGAGAAATAGTCTAAAACATTTCCAAATAAAGATTGATTGTGAAGATCAATTTTTTTAGTGCATTTATCCTATGCCTAGAATACCATGCACAAATTATCGGGTCACTTTTGATTAGTTGGTATACATCTAATGCATTTTTGGAAAGAGGCTTTTTTTGCCTCAATGATTACTGAGAGTTGTTTAGATCTTCAAGTTTGCTTTCTAGAGTTGTCTAGTTTTGTTCAACACTTGTAAACGTTAGGAAAAATGTTGGTGGTCCTAATTGTCGTATCATTGCAAAAAAAATAAAAAATAAAGGTGTTGTACATAGTTTGGATTAATTCTTTTTTTTTTAAGTCAACATAGCCAATATTTGGTTTTAGTATCTTTTCTAGGTTTGGTTTATGCTTCACATATTTTTCCAAAAAGCTTTCTTCCTTTTAGTTGGCTTTTTTTTATTCTTATCCATATTGTTGATAGTACTTGGTGTATGAGTATCTTAACTATTTGAATAAAAGATTGGTTATATGATATGAAAATTTCCTTGTGAATGTAATAATTACTATTGTGTTATTTTCTAATAGATACATTTTTTGTTAAAATTATTATCACGTGGACAACTAATGAATAACATTAGAAAATTCATTTCTTGTGCATATTTCTCTTCAAATATTCCAATAGGGAACTGGTCTTGAGAAAGTAAAATTTATGCTAGTTTTTCCTAGATTTTATGTATATTGATAGGTCCAGTGAACTCATGTATCAAAGTTTCACAGGGTTCCTGGTTAATGTCACTTATAATGGATTCATTGTCCTCACAACTTTCAATATTTTTTTTGAGAGCTCATCTCCAATTTTTATTGAGTTCAACATTTTTCATTTTGTATAATGTTGTTATCATCAATTCATTTAGTGCTTGCATAATTAGAGTTGGATGTACCATACCTTTTTGGAAGGCATTTCTATACTCTAAATGTGCTTTTAGGGAAATGAAAATTGTTGTTGTATTCATAATTGGTATAGTCAAAGCTCTTTGGACAATGTTTGTGTCAACAGAAACATTAATTATTGTGTTGGTTAGGCCCATTTGGGATCTCTTGTATCCTAGTTCCCAAATTTGTGAAGAAGTAATTCTCAATGAAATGAGACACTCTTCTAATTGTGTTAACATTTTATCATATGGTAGTGCATGGTTAGTTCTAATATTGTGTAGGGTAGCATTCTTAGGAAGAGTACAAATTTTCAATGCAGTATTACAAGTTTGACAAATTGATTTTGTTAATTGTTGGTAAATAGATTTGTTCTTTTATTTTCTATGAAAATATGACTCTCAATTCTTGGATTATGAACAATATCTATTCACAACAGTTGAAAAACCATTTTATAGTCATTGGCTTTTCTTTGAATTGGTAGGTACATCTCCCTATATGAATGATACTCAATGAATTATGTTTGCTCCTACTTATCTAATTGGGATGTGCTCTTAACCCGAGAGCAGAAGAGGCAAACCAAATTAAGCCTAACTAGAACTTAATTCAGGCAAGAATACTTCACAATACTAAAACGGATTCATGTATCCACATTTCTTATGAATTCATAAATCCACTCGCACAAACTAAAATAAGTTGAAAATCAAATCTAAACTACAACTAATGAATTGGAAAAAGAGAAACTAACAACATCCTTTCATCAAATGAATTGTAACAATACTTATTACATTCGTTCGTGTTTTGTAAAATAGAGGAAATGAAACTCTGTTCTTCCTCAGTTCTTTGTAACATAGAAAGGAAATACTAACTAATCACAATACCTACTGGAATGGAAAATGATTGAAAAGAAGTGCCATTCAATTGTCTCTGCAACAAATAGTACTTCACACCAAAAAATTTCCTACCTTTCATTAATCATTCAACTTCATACATATAGGGTTGAGAGATGACCGTTACAATAGGAATTTCAATCGGTTCATCTTCTAAATATGACAAATGGCAAGATGCCAGTTTGTCAAATTACAAAAATTTGCAAAATTTATATCAGGGAACAGAAAGGGAATGTTAAATAAATCACTTATATTTCTTTCCCTTTTCAATTTTTGCCCTATATGTTCTAGCAGCCACTATAATTGGGATCATTTCTTCGTGACTAGGCACATGTACATTGGTGAATCTTAAGAGCCACTTTGAATGCTCTCGAGCCAACTCCTTTACTGCATTTAGCTAACTTGTCAACTCTTCAGACGCCATAGGTACATATCCACCAAGTGTCTGCAACTCTACTACTTTGTTTTGATCGCTTGAAGTCATCCCAGATAGATTACTCAAGTATGTGGAGAAATTATTTTTCATTACTTCCACCCCAATGAGAGCCTTTCCTTGCCCACTATTTTTTGGATCAGTGTGTAATCCTTGCATGAGCTCAAATGCTCTATCTTGGATCTTCTTCATCTTTTCTTTTGTTTCTTTGAGTCCTTCCTCTGCCTCTTGAATCATCTCCTACTTGAATTGCATGTTTTGAAGCCATTCGAACAGAGGCTTGGTCCCCTTCTTCAAAATATTCGCTTCAACTACCTCTTTTGCCTTCATTTGGATGACCATATTTAGGAGAGAAATGCGTTTGTCACACCTTTCCTTTTCTGCGGTCAAAGTGTTGTGATTAGAAGTGATATTATCCTTCTCAATTTCTAATCGAATGATAACATTTCCAATTTGATCAATCAGAACGGCTCCATCTGTATTGAGCTTCTCAATCCATTCTTTTCTGATCTGGCCAAAACGTCTATCTTTTTGGAGCTGTGAGATGAAGGCTTGCACTTCTTTTGTAGTAGGGTTCTCAGTAGCAAGTACACCAGTAATGGTTGCCAATGGAACAACTAGTTGCCTGATAAAATTTTTCAATTCTTCAATCTCTACTTTTATTCTAATTTTTGACAATTTGAGGTTCTCCAATTGTTCTTCTATCACCTCATTGCTTGATCTCCATAGGCCCACTTTTGTATCATGCCTAGCTTCCCCAAGATCAATTGAATGTAGAGTTCAAAATCCTCTGGCATCATATCTTCAATTCTCCCTACCTTGTTTGGTTTTGCTACCTCCAAAGTTAAGTGCCCTATTTCTAGATCTTGTCCCAGAATTGACAAGATCTTCTGCTTTTTAGCTTTCACTATGGTAGATCCTAAGTGAACCTCTTGAGATACAACATCTTTTGAAGGAACACTTTCATCTTTTCTTTTCCTCTTCTTTTCCAAAGTATCCTCAAGCCAAGACTATGTACTAATCACTTTGGAGGTTATCCCAAGTGATTCAATGCTGAACATTTTCCTCTTTATTAGAGTCGTTGTCATTGTAGCTGCAAAAAAGAGGTTCTTTGAATCTCTAAAAAGAAGCCAAGATGAACCTGAAGCTTTCTCTTCTTCTTGAGTTCTCTTCACAACTTCATCAGACTCAGTGGATTCACTACTACTAATTTTATCATCTCCAATCTCTACTATTTGAATAGGGGAACCAACGGGCTTAAGAACAGGAGCACTTATAGTTGGAGTAGGGCTACGACAAGGGGATAAGACAGGGGCAGCATGAAGAGATGGAGTTGGAGAAGGTTGAGGAGATGAGGGTGGAGTGGCATGTGGAGATGAAACTAGAGTAGGAGCTCCATCTTTCTGCTCTTTCATTCCTTTTTCAGCTTCAACTTGAGTTCCAATGATTGGTAGTGATCCACCTTGACAGGTAGGGGCTATTGGAACATTCTTCTCTGGGGACTAATCACCTCCACCTATAGATTGGGCTGGTCCTTCAGCAGCTGTGGTAGTAGCACTGGGTGTGGCACTTTGAGATGAAGCAGGAGTAGCTACCGGTGGAGAAGCTTGAGTGGTTTTGCTCTTGCTTTGGCCTTTCTTAGCTATCCACTCAACCCACTTTCTAGTCCTTTTGATAATTTTTGCCATCATGACATCAAAATCTTCTACTATGTCAACATATGGTTCAGAGCTAATGGGAGTATTCCTCAATTCAATCAAATATGTATTACTGTACATATTTTGACCATCGTCTTCCAACCCTTCTACATTTAAATTTATACCATATGTCTTTACCTGATCAATTGTAAATCTGGCAAAGGAACGATCTTGACTCTCCAGTTCATTCTTACTATCCGCCCAATAATCCTCCATGGTTATCACATGTTTGATTATGCTTCCAATTTGAAGCATTTCTCTGGCATATCCATTCAGATCAAACATGGGCCTTACTACCTCGTACTCTTCCAATTTGTATTTACTCTCAAAAGCTTTGAGTATATTCTTTGCATCTGATCTGGTCTCACAATTGTATGCTCCAAATTTTATAGGGAATTCATACCCTTTCTTCCTCAAGCTAGTGCTCAACACATTCACTTGGATTTCTTGCCTCACTATCTCCACGAGCACGATCATATCATCTGGATACCTGGGTAGCTTCAGTGGAAATCCATCAAATGTTACAAGATGCAAATAAGAAAATGATGAGAACTGAATGAAATAACTGCCAAATTGACTGATGGTCACCATCGCTTCTAGATCGAATCTCCAATCTGGACACCCTTGGAGCTCCCTGCAAATCCTCATGGTGAATGCATCATTTACCCAGATGTATTCTGCATAACTATTCTGTAATTGCAAGCATGGATAAAACTCATAACTTTTTACATTATCAGGAAAATTCTCAATTCTAGGGAGTCTTAGACACAATTGAAGAGAATCCAACATGTATATCAAGAAAGAGGACATATAAAATGAATTATAAAACTTGGCTACACTGAGAGCCCTAGAAAGATGCTCACTGACCTCATACGCCCAATCAACATACTGTGTGTCTGAGCAAATAACTTGCACCAAAAAGAAGTATTGCTCTACAAAATTAAAAGCTTCTACCTCACCTTTGAGTCGATGCAACAGAACCAAAATGTCAACAATTTTTGGTTTGAGGTCTGTGCCGAAAAGAGTTTTAGGGACTTTACTCTTAGCTCCCCTTGGCTTTTGAAACCAAGATTGCATGATCTCCCTCCTCCAAACCATCTTCTTCAAAGAGAACTCAGACATGACTCCACTCATTGTTAAATTAGAGAACTCCTCCCATTCTAGAATTTGCAAGCAATTCACTACTGCTTGATGATCAATTGAAATCAACATTGTTTGGTCAGGCAATAGAATCTATTTTGTATCCGAGTTGTAATGATTGATGCATTCCAAAATTAACTCTGGGGCTTGTACTACTACAGGAAACCTAGCTGCTTCTACTAATCTGCTTCCCTGAAGTTTTTTCGTTATGGGATGAATTGGCTCTACTCTTAATCTCCTTTGAAAATCTTGCATATCATAAAAACGGAGTGAAGTATCTATGATAGTCGACCACGCTAACTTAATTCCACCCAATCCATCAAAACCCATGAATCTTGTTGCCATTTTATTTGATGTATGATAGCAAAAATTCAAACAATTGTAGATGATACAAGAAGCAAACTCTGTAACTTTGAAAATTACTTGAAACCATTATCCAGTACAATAGTATAATAGTAAAATGGTAGTTTGAAAATCTGTTACTTCCCTCTTTATAAAATAACCCTAGATTTGCCCATTGAATTTCATAAATTGCGTCACACGAGCGAAATTAAGGGTAAATCTGTTGGATTGGTGGATGTAAAGGTTCTAAAAAATTTATCTTTGTCTTTTCACTATTTTCATTGGCTCAATGGTAACTCTCATTAATTACTGGTTTACTTTCCATTTCATCCATCTTTCAGAAAAACAAGAATGGAGAACTTCCTAGGGCAAAATCCACTTAACTCAATTCTGCTTGCAAAAGCCTTATCAATTCATTGATTTGCTTCTATTTACTTGCCCAAAATAATCTGCAATCAATTCACATACTTACCATGCTTGCAGGAATGATTTTTCTTCAAATCTGAAAAATGACCTTCGAGGGTAGAAAACCTACGACGGAGAAGCTGATTTCCGATTTTCCTCTTAAGCTTTCATTTTTACCTTTTCTAGCCTAAGCACTTTAATACAAGCCCTCGAAAAACATAAAAGAGGCTTTGTGAGTGAAAAATGGGGCCCACTAGTGACTTTGCCTTTCTATGTAGACCTTTGCAAAAAATTTACCTCTTGGTTCGAAGTCCGTCTGAGGAGAAGCTACTTCTGAGTTTTTCAACGATGCTTATCCTGATCAGCTTAATGAGTTCTAAGTAATTTTTGCTATGAAACTTGATAATTTTTGAATGATTTGATCATAGTATGGCTTACCTTTTCTTATTTTCAGCTTACAGATAGCATTTATGGATCACTATAGAGTTTCACCTTTTGTGTGCAAAAACTCGCTATGGAGAAGAAGAAACTTTGTTTTTCACCTAGGCCATTGTTTTACTTCTTCTACCATATTCACTTTATTTTAAGCCTATGGAAAACACAAAATCGACTTCGCAAGTGAGAGGTGGGACCCATGGTTCTCTTAATTCCTTTACATACACCTCTTCATAAAATTGATTTTTGAGTTCAGAGTCCACCACGAAGAAGCTCTTTCTTGATTTTTCGCCAATCGTTATTCTGATCATTTTTCAAACTTCAAAATGATTCTCGCTATGAAAACATGACATCATTTGAATGATCTTTTTGTAACATGATTCACCTTACTTCAATAAAGCTCGCCAATAGCATTTGCCAGTCTTTGTGGAATTTCACCTTTGGGGTGCGAAAACCCTGCTAAGGAGAAGCTGGAACCTATTTTTCCGCCAATTCAATTTCTCTATTTCTAGATCAAATGAGCTGCAAGAAAATCAATTGATATAGCATAATTCAAGAATCCCCATCGAGTATGGTTCTAAACTACCCTTTAAGGCTCACGATAATCAAGAAATACCCACCCGAGCTATATGTGACACGAGAGAAGGAAAAAGATGAAAACTCAATGGAGAAACTCAACATCTAAAGAGGAAAAACCTATTGACCCGACTTGACAAAACATGACATTAGTTCACTTTCCACTTTGCAAAATTTGTGTATGGTGAAAAGTGGGGTAACATTAATATAGTGTTAGTTTATTTTATAAGTCTATGACAAGTTTGTTTCTATTCATTTCTAAATGTTCTAATGTCTTTTTTGAAACACAACATCTAGCATATAATGCATATGTATTTTGGTGTGTCCTAAATGTTTTTTTCAAATATCTTTGTTGGTGATAGTATTGTTTTTCCTTTTCTTGGGTAAACATTGCTTTATGTTGCAAGTTGATGTGGTTTTTGGTAGATATGCAGTGAACATCAAGAGACATTTTTTATTCATTTTGATTATTGGCTTTCATTTGTTGTTTCAAGCTATGAAGCAATGTTGTTTGATGTGTATTTTTTTTACAAATGTCTCTTTGTATTTGGACATTTTCCATTGGTTGTCTAAGTGTTAATATATTTTTAATGTCTAACTGTCGTTGAGTAGAGATTGTAAGGAGTCAAATAAGAAATCTCCCACATTGTATCTAAATGTGTTCAATTTGTATAATCATTTTTTTTTAGCATAATATCAATGTCAAGTACTTTTGCACTATCAATCTGTTTTATGTTTTCATAATTCTCTACATCCACAATTTTTGCATTTTTTTCCATGTGATTTTCTATAGATTTGTAGTTTGTGGACTTGTCTATGGACAATAGAAGCTATTGTTATTGGGAAATATATTTCTACTACAATACTTTATGTTGCTAATTTCTTGTAGAAAAGAAATTTGTTTTTACTTTCATATATTACAAATTGTAGAACGATAGTATCATACTTTTGTAAGAAATGTCTATACAACAAAGGAACAATGTATGACTTTCAGTTAAACTATACTATGTTGGAGCAAAGCTATAGTGAATATTTTGTATATTTTGTACCTATTGCATAATATTTGTTAGAGGAGTCTTTGAAGCATTGTTGATGATTTTGAGGATGTCTTTTTCAGTAATACAAAGCCTAATTTGCAAAGTTATAAGTGAGATGGTCAGATTAATAGTTTAAAAACATGTTGTACCTATGGAGGAAAGTTTTAGAGAATATTTTGTACCTATTGCACAATATCGGTAACATGAGTCTTTGAAGAAGTATTGCCAATTTTGAGGATGTCTTGTTTGGTAGTACAAAATGTAATGTGCACAGTTAGATTCTATAACATTTAGCTATCAAACTATTATTTGCTAATAGGTTCTAGATAAGTGACATTTTCTTCTTTAACATGTCTAATATTATATAGAATTTTTAAGAAGAATATACAACAGATTATAATTTGGTAGCATAAAACTTGGATAAGAACAAGGAAGAAACATTTAATGCCTTCATAGTTAAATACAACTAGTTTGAAGAGAATGTATAGTGAATATTTTGTACCTGTTGCACAATATTGGTCACATGAGTCTATGAAGTAATATTTTTGATTTGACGATGTCTTTTTTTAGCAGTAGGAAGCGTAATCTACACAATTAGAAGTAGGATGGTCAAATTAGTAGTTTCAAAACATGTTGTATCATTATGATAAATATTATAAAGAGATGGAGATAGAATGAAATTACAAATGGAAGATTTTTTTCATAGTGACATTGTTAAAGAATCAGTATAAATTTATACCTATAGAATTGTTAAAGAGCATTAGTCACAAAAGTTGCATACATGTAAATCAAAGTCTTCTGATTACATGTCATAAATTTATTTTGAATTTTCATTTTGGTAGAATGGGGGAAAAAAGAAATTTTAGAATAAAATCATGCATGATAAATTTAAACTTTTATTAATTTTAAAAATCTATATAATATATTCAAATGAATTCCTATAATAAGTGAATGAAGAGCATTTTTTATTTCAAATTTATATTTGAAAAGAATAATAAAATGATGCATGGTACTTTTAAACTAGGATATATTTTAAAAATCTATATGATTAAAATGAAAACATATAGATATACATATTGATAATGAAGTGCATTTATTATTTTAAAATTATATTTGAAAATAAATATTGAAACAAAAGTTTCAATTTTAGTTTCTTGAAGTTAGATTATTTGTATTCTTAAGAAGGAGAAGGAATATTCAAAATTTTAAGAGGCAGAAGGATGAAAAAAAAACATAATTCGTAAGAAGTAAAAGATTATATAGAAGCTGAAAGAAAAAAAAAATAGCTCATATTATGATTTTTTAGCATGAAACTTGGATAAGGATGACAAAGAAACATTGAATGCATTCATGGTTAAATAAAGTTATTTTGAAGGGAAGATATAGTGAATATTTTATACCTATTGCACAATATTGGTCACAAGAGTCTTTGATGTAGTATTGTTGATTTGAGGACGTCTTTTTTAGCTATAAGAAGCATAATCTGCATAGTTAGAGTGGGATGGTCAAATTAGTAGTTTCAAAATATGTTGTACCAATATATCTGACATTTGAATAAAGAAACGACTTAATTAGGAGTGCCAAAAAGAAGAATTTAAGGTTCGCACCATCAATGAACCAAATAGTATGACACTGTTTAACCCATTGACCATGTGAACAATGATTATTCATCTAGGTAATGGTGGAGATTTCTGTAGACGAGGTTTCTATAGACAAAAACCTCAAGCATTGGGTGGCTCGAGCACAGATAGGACTAGAGCAATCAAATTAATGTCTATTCAAACTGGCATCCTAGAAAAACATAATAAGGATTTAGTTTGTTTAAACAAGTAACATGACTCCTTAATCATTATCTTAAGTTTTTTTTTCTCTGTTACATTTGTAGTTGGCTCTAATATCATGTTAAATTCTTAGATCTCTGCAAATGTACCAACTATTTCCATTATAATTGATTGTTTTCCAAATGCATATTGAATGACTTATAAATATGAGAGGAAGAGACATGTTTCTTGTGGTCAATCATCATTATATATATATATATATATATATATATATGTGTGTGTGTGTGTGTGTGTGTGTGTGTGTGTGTGTGTGTGTGTGTGTGTGTGTGTGATAATTTACCAACAACAATGAATCTCAAGATTGAATCAATTTGACTATAACTACAAACTTAACACTCCCTCTTAGTTATGGAGGATTTATATATAACACATTATACTCTTGAGTATATGAACAAATATTCCTAGAATGACATATTAAGCATATCAAAATGAATCCATCAACAGACACACACACACACACACACATTAACATATGGAATTTACTTCAATTCACTATGAGGCTAAATTCCTCAACAATCAATAGGGTTCTAGGCAACCTTTTAAGGTGTCTTATCAAGGAGTATGGAAAAAGTTGGGAGCAAGTCATACCTCAGGAAACATGGGTAGTTATGGCTCAAACCAAAGACAAAGATTGAAGAGGGAAACTATTTAAATAGCTTCCACATCATTTCCAAGGGTTGCACATGCATCTGTATGAACAACATCTATATGTGGAGCATTTTTGTGATCAGAAAATGTAGTTTGAAGGATTGAATAAAGAAGTTAGATTGAATAGCTTACTATTTTTGGATGGAGTAATGTCTTAGGATTAAGTTTTTATTATGCGCATACTTTTTTTTTGTCTCAGGCATTCATTTTATAGGTTTTGAAAATTTATTAGGTTTTACATTCCCGTTGTCCAGTTTTGTGTATCTGCAATAAACATGGCTAAGGTTTGACTTCCCATGGTTGAAAATCCATGGCTTTTGAGAATAAATAAATGACCTTTATACACTATGTAAATACCAATTTTGGAGTTTTTGTTATTCAAGAAGCCAATTTTACAAGCGATCCCTAAGCAAGCAAGAAAGGTTTGGCAAGGTGCAATGAAGGCTTGTAAGTGAGTTCTAAATGGAACAGTGGATTGGCACATGTCAATCTTGGATTAGAATTGGTAGAGTAGAGTGTTAGGTTTCCTTACACTAGAAAAGAAGGTATGAAGCAAGCATTAGATCATTTAGGAATATTTTTGTTTGCATTGCCCATAAAACCCTCAAAATAGGGGCAAATTGGAATCATACAGTACAGACACCATGGAGCCCTAAGAATTGAAAAATATTCAAGCAAAGGTCACTAGGAATAAAATTCCTAAAGAAATAAATAAGCTATCTTAATATTTTTGTGAGTTAACAAGTGTTCCTTATTTCTAGGAGGGATAATAAGGGCTCTTAGGGCTACAAGGGCAAACAGGGCAAGATAGGCTTGTGGGTGTGTGAAACTTAATAGGATGATGTAGAATGGTAGAAAATGTGTCAAGAACCTCAAAAAGGACATCCAAACTTGGTTTTGACCTACGGCCCTTAACATAGAGAAGGGTGAAAATCTCATGTTGAGGAGAGTCTTGGTTAAGGAACCAGTAAAGGAGGAACCCAAGTAGAGAAGAGCACTATTAAAAACTACTTGCAAGATACTAAGTAAGATATGCAAGGTAATTATAGACTCAAGGTCTACTGACAATGTCTTATCAGAGGAGGTAGTAAAAAAACTTGGTCTAACAAAGATTCCACATGTGTGTCCTTATAGGGTAACTTGGTTGAATAAGGGATAGAATATACTAGTAAATGAAAAAGTATGGGTAGACATCACCATTGGCAAGTATCAAGATAAAATCCTATGTGATGTGCTTCCCATGGATGCTTTCCATCTATTGTTAGGAAGGGCATGGAAATATAATAGGGAGTTAGTGCATCATGGGAAGGAAAACAAGTATTCTTTCAAGAAGGACGGGGTCACCTATAGGATATAGTCCATAGTGGAAGAAGATAAGGTGGAGAAGGCTACTGCTAAGACATTGTTGGTGAGTGGTAAAGAGTTCCTCAAGAACTTAAAGGAAGGTGAAGGAGTAGGGTATTCCATCATGGTTAAGCTCAAGGAGGAGAATTCATCTTTACAAGTACCTATACCTACAAAGATACAAAACCTATTAGATTAGTTCAAGGATATAATTTGTGATGGAGCACCATCTACATTACCTCTAAAGAGAGCCATAAGTCATCAAATTGACTTCATACTAGGGCAATCACTACCAAACAAAGCTATATACAAGATTACTCCAAAACATAACAAAGAAATAGAAAGACAAGTACAAGAGTTGCTTGATCAGGGGTTGATTAGGAAGAGCGTCAGTCCATGTGTAGTACCAATTTTCCTAGCAACTAAAAAGGGAGGTAAGTGGAGAATGTGTACTGATTCTAGGGAAATAATGGATTGTCTAGGTGGGGCTAGGTACTTTTCTAAAATTGATCTCAAGAATGTCTTTTATCATATTAGGATGAAGGAGGGTGGTGAGTGGAAGTCTACATTTAAGATTAATGAGGGTCTCTATGAGTGGTTGGTAATGTCATTTGTCCTTACCAACGCACCAAGTACCTTTATGAGAGTCATGAATGAGGTTTTGAAAGATTACATAGGAGTGTATGTTGTTGTGTATTTGGACGACATCCTCATCTTCAGTAAGACAAAGGAGGAGCATATGAAGCACCTAAAAATGATGTTGAAGAAACTTCAAGAGGAAAAGTTGACAGCGAACCTTGAGAAGAGTGAGTTCATGAAGGAGGAGCTAGTATATTTGGGTTTTTTAGTATCTGAAGGGAATCTAAAAATAGACCAAGGACAAGGTGGAGGCAACCTTGAGTTAGCCTACTCCTAGATTTGCTATCAAAGTTAGAAGTTTTCATGGACTAGCATAGTTCTATAAGAATTTTGTAAGGAAGTTTAGTGAGATTTGTGCACCCATGAATGACACTATCAAAGGAGGCATGTAGACCAAAATCACATGGACCAAGGCAGCAGATGAAATTTTTGAGAGGTTGAAGAAGGAAGTGGCAACCCAACCAATATTAGCTTTTCCTAGTTTTGAGAAGCCATTTGTGGTGGAGTGCAATGCTAGTAACATAGCAATTGGGGAAATTTTAAGCCAAGAGGGCAGGCTAGTATCATTTTTTAGTGAGAGGCTTAATGAAGCTAAGACAAGGTATTCAACATATGACTTGGAGCTCTATGCGCTTGTTTGCTCTTGAGAAGTGGAGGCATTACCTATTGCCTAAAGAGTTTGTTGTCTTCATAGACAAACAAGCCCTAAGCTTTATCAACTCACAGAAGAAACTAAGTTTGAGGCACATCAAATGGATGATGTTCTTGCAATCCCACACTTTCACCATCAAACACTAGAAGGGCACAAACAACAAGGAGGCAGATGCTTTGAGCAAGAGGTTGTTGACTATACAAGAGGTCAAGTTGTAGAGCATAAGGTTGGATGGATTTAAGGACTGATATGAGGAGGACACTTATTTTTTAGAGGCCTACAAGGTATGTACTAAATTTGAAAATCATTTCCACAGTGATTTTTTTGAATATACTTTGCAAAATGGGTTATTGTTCAAGGGTCAAATGTTATGCATCCCAAGGAGATCTGTGAGGGAAAATCACATACAAGAGAATCACAATAGGAGCATGAGTGGGCATTTTGGCCTTAACAAGACCTTAGACCTTGTGGAGAGAATCTACTATTAGCCCAAGATGCAAAGGGATGTAAGGAGGTATGTGGAATAGTGTGGAATATGTCAGAAGGCAAAGGACACTTCATCAATGCAAGACTCTACCAACCTCTACCCATTCCTAATAGGCATTGGGAATGCATCCGGATGGAATTCATAGTGGGATTATCAAGGACTAGGATAGGGTTAGATAGTGTGTTTGTGGTGGTAGATAAGTTTAGCAAGATGTGTCATTTCATCCCATGCAAGATAGCACATGATACAAGCAATATAGCCAATATATTCTTCAAGGAGGTGGTTAGAATACATGGGTTACCAAGGAGCATAGTTGCTAATAGAGATGTAAAATTTATTGGACACTTTTGAAAGACCCTATGAAAGAGGCTGGGAACAAATCTAGCTCATACTTCTACCTACCACCCCCAAGCAGATGGGCAGACATAGTTCATCAATGTTAAATTCTTAGATCTTTGCAAATTTACTAACTAGTTCCATTGTAATTGATTGTTTTCCAAATGCATATTGAATGACTTATAAATATGAGAGGAAGAGACATGTTTCTTGTGGTTAATCATCATTAGATATAAAATAACATATTAACAATATTATGTAGTATATATACATATATATAATATATATAATATGTATATATATATATATATATATATATATATATATATATATATATATATATATATATATATATATATATATATATATATATATATATATATATATATATATATATATATATATATATATATATATATATTAATATGTATATATATATATATGTATGTATAGATATATGTATATATATACATATATCTATATACATGCATATATATATACATACACACACACACACACACACACACACACACACACACATATATATATATATATATAGCGTGTGTGTGTGTGGGTGTGTGTGTGTGTGTGTATAATATAAGTAAATGATGATTTACCAACAACAATGAATCTCAAGACTGAATCAATTTGACTATAACTACAAACTTAACACTCCCTCTTAGTTAGGGAGGATTGATATATAGCACATTTTTCTCTTGAGTACATGAAAAGATATTCCTAGAATGACATATTAAGTATATCAACATGAATCCATCAACACACATATATTTATTAACATGTGGGATTTACTTCAACTCACTATGAGGCTAAATTCCTCAACACTCTTTAGCAAAAAGGGAATTGAAGCAAATATAAAACAAGATTAAATGCCACCTTAAGTGTAGTCTATGATAGATTAATGTTATGGTGTCTAGCGACCATAACAAATTATTTTCATGGTGTCTAGAAAAATTTGGCCTAATAACAAAGACACCAATAATTTTCATGGTGTCTGGAAAGATCTAGCCTAATAATCATTGTTAGAAGATAGGTATACTATTGATAAGATCATCACCTTTCAATAGTTACCTTCTAATCATTATATATACATGCATACACACACACACACACACACACACACACACACACACACACACACACACATATATATATATAGCGTGTGTGTGTGGGTCTATGTGTGTGTGTATAATATAAGTAAATGATGATTTACCAACAATAATGAATCTCAAGACTGAATCAATTTGACTATAACTACAAACTTAACACTCCCTCTTAGTTAGGGAGGATTGATATATAACACATTTTTCTCTTGAGTACATGAAAAGATATTCCTAGAATGACATATTAAGTATATCAACATGAATCCATCAACACACATATATTTATTAACATGTGGGAGTTACTTCAACTCACTATGAGGCTAAATTCCTCAACACTCCCTCTTTAGCAAAAAGGGAATTGAAGCAAATATAAAACAAGATTAAATGCCACCTTAAGTGTAGTCTATGATAGATTAATGTTATGGTGTCTAGCGACCATAACAAATTATTTTCATGGTGTCTAAAAAAATTTGGCCTAATAACCATGATGGATATCAATGTGTCTAGCAAAATCTGGCCTAATAACAAAGACACCAATAATTTTCATGGTGTCTGGAAAGATCTAGCCTAATAATCATTGTTAGAAGATAGGTATACTATTGATAAGATCATCACCTTTCAATAGTTACCTTCTAATCATTATCATAACTTCTGGTACTCTGGGACAACAACTTAATGTAATTTATGATGATAATAGGTCCAATTATTCATAAGATTGTCACCTTTCAATAGCTCCCCTCTAAATATATACATCAATAAAAAGTCATCATCTTTCATGAAATGATTACAATAGCATCATGTAGTAACTCACATGATATCGACCATGAACCAAGTCAGAATGTGGACCCACCATAGCTACTACTAGAGGGTGGAACAAAGGGATTTCAGCTCATACTTCTCTCTCATAGAGAAGAGGGCATTACAAATAGTTTCTCTTAGAGCTTCTCCTCATAGAGAAGATATCATCCACAAAGGATTTCATCTCAAAATTTCTCCCTCTAAACATTGAACCTGGGAAGTCAGGTCCTATAGTTACTTCATCAAAATCTCTCTTCACCTAAGGATGCCTATCAAACTCACTTTGAATCTGATATCAAATTTTTAGATTTTTTGATGATAAGTCATCAACTTCCTCATGATATACACAGTAGTAGGCCCATCAACATCATGTAGTCACCCACATGTATTTGTAGACTCCCTCTAAGTATCAATCGTCTAAGCTCTTGTGTTGCCTTTGAAGAAGTGTCATACTCCCTCTTAATGTAGAATAATCTCATAATCTCAATCATCAAAGACAAGAGCCTTATTTTATCCATATTGATCATTAGGGTCTTTGGAGCTACTATCATTAAGATGAGTCTGTACAATCTCGGGTAGCATGTGTAAAGTACCAACTTTCTTTTCCTATAAGAACATCTTGGAAATTAACCTTTATAGTATGTATAGAAATTACAATAGAGAGAGAGAGAGATGTGAAAAATAAGAATACAAATATCTATACAAAAAGATTCATAATCTTCTTCATAAATTATTTGAGAATGGAACATCTCTCCTCTAAAAGTGGGAATGGAAGATTGACTATTATTCCCCTCCCCCCCCCCCCCCCACAATGTAAAATTTCCACTTCTTATATTGTTGAACAATGTTATATCAAATATGATAACTCATTTCTAAGTTCTAACTTGCTCCTTTTATCTATTGAAAGTCCAAACATTCATTTGGCTTAATAGTAGATGGTTCAATTGAAGTCACCAATTTCTCATGATGTAGATAAGAGGTAGGCCCATTAAAATCACATAGTTGCATAATTACAATCCTCTTGACTGTTACAATTTATTGATCACTAAAGATTCTATCACAACATGGTTTACTCCCTCTGAATCAATATGGTCGAGATCACTGAAGGTCGACGAAACCATATCCTCTATTTTCCCCCTCTCTTTCAAGTTTGTAGTTGATGAAATGTTGAATGTCTAGCTCCCTCTTAATCTCAATATCCCTTTTTTTTGCAAGAGCATTCTCGAAGGGAAAGATCACTCAAATAGCTCTTATAAAAATATCTTTATGAGAGAGAGAGGCTACAATAATATTCAAGGATAATAATGAGTTCTACATAATAAGGCCATTCTAATAAAAATATAGATAAAATATATTTTGAGCATACATATATTCAAACTTCTACATATATTTTAATCTATATATTAACCATATTATTTCCTTTTATAAAAATCTCTAAGGTAACCAATTTCACTTATGTTCATAAGAATTAATAATCAACATATATTTTTGGTTATCTCATAACTATAAATAACTATTATAAATTCATATATAAAATCATCTTTTCAATAATAATTATAAATTTCCCTTAGATTATACCAATTTTCTTAGAAGTATGTGTAACCATAACAAGAAATAATTTTATTAATTATTGATCATAATGATTTTAATTAATACCAGTCACACACACATATGCAGTTATATCACAATATCTTCAAATAATTAATAATGAAAACAAGAATTTTAATTACATATCATACCTTGTTTACCTTACCAATCTCATTGCCTGATATTCTAATCACTTTGAATAAGTGGCTTTGTCACAATCTCTAATGGAGCCCATCTGGGTTGTTGATACTTACCCCTCATCAATATTACCTTCTTTGGCGCAAGAGATATATCTACCCATTACTCTTGTTCAATTTAATAATTGTGTCATATTAGTATGAATCCTATCAGTTTAATCACCCCTGAATTAAAGAATTGCAAGATAATTTCGTGTACCATCAAAGGTGGAAAATATGTAATATTTCATCTTCTTTTTATTGGGGTTTCCTACCTTTTCTTTTATTAATTAAAATAGCCCTGTCACCCATTATGATAGTATTGCTGCATAAAATACTTGTTGCCAACTTATTGATCATTGTCAAGCACATATCATCTCTATCTAACATATATCATTGTTTTGTTATTGCTGATAATATATTGTTGTATGTCCATCAATATCTATTTCTATTCAGATGTGTAGATATCAACTTAAGTTTTATCTAGAGTCATTGCTAATAATCATGACTCGTGCATTTAATCACAGAATAATACTAGCATCATAGTATTTGATTTTTGATCTTTGATCGTTTTGAATTGTTGCTTGCAAATAGAATTTTCAATACAAGTGCTAAAATAATCTTCATTTATGTTGTTGCTATTGGAATGTCATCGCAAACTACTAATATCATTTGAAACTCTTAGACAGGTGATGATATCATTTTGCTACCTTCCATTGTAGCCTGAGTGGGATATTATAAAGCAATATCAAATGAGAATCAATGTTTTAAGTACAAACTGTCATATTTTTCTATCTACCCATTGGTGCATCAAATCTATAATGTCAGCCCTTTACATTATGGTTTGGCTAGTGGAATTATAACTTTTAACATGTCTATTCTCCTCCTATTTTGTCACATCCATGTAGGATATATTTTGCAAGATATGGTGAACGTAAATGTCTTTATAATAATTCCAATTAAGAATTTGTGTTGTGTTACTTTATCGCTATGTATATGTGTATCCCATGCTAAGAGTCCAAACCTTTACTAGAGGATATTGTTTGTGTATGTTTTTGCCTTCTCATTTGCAGAGGGACAGGTAAGTACTTTTCTGTAGTCATGTCCAAAAGGATGACCAGAGCTTCATTTTTTAAGCCATGCATAGATAAATGATACTAGGTAAAGACTTAAAGTGGGCCCAACTGTCATGACGGCTTCAAGGAAATTATGCCCTGCATTCATTTCAATTTCTGCAAATAACAAGCGTGTTTGAGACTCATCGCAAGGATAATTCAACGTGTGATTTTCAAACAGTCGACGACTGCATTAGCTAACAAATACATTCATGGCAAAGAAAAAGATTGATACAAATGCCAGAAGCAATAAAATATAAATGCACGAGATTGTTTGGATGGTAGCCATTCTCTTATTGAGTAGTTTGTGTTGTTAGATGAAAATATGAGCTTCTAACATTTGAATAAAGAAACGCCTTCGGATTGCCAAAAAGAAGAATGTAAGGTTCACACAATCAATGAACCAAATAGTATGACACTGTTTAACCCAATGACCATGTGAACAATTATTATTCATCTAGGCAATGGTGGAGGTTTCTGTAGACGAGGTTTCTATAGACAAAAACCTCAAGCATTGGGTGGCTCGAGCATGGATAGGACTGGAGCAATTAAATTAATGTCTATTCAAACTGGCATCCTAGAAAAACATAATGAGGATTTAGTTTGTTTAAACAAGTAACATGACTCCTTAATCATTATTTTAAGTTTTTTTTTCTCTGTTGCATTTGCAGTTGGCTCTGATATCATGTTAAATTCTTAGATCTCTGCAAATGTACCAACTATTTCCATTGTAATTGATTGTTTTCCAAATACATATTGAATGACTTATAAATATGAGAGAAGAGACATGTTTCTTGTGGTTAATCATCATTAGCTATAAATGTTAGTGAAATAAGATCTGTAACTTGTAATAGCACTTGTGAATATTTTATGTGTTTTCCAAGTTACTATTCCAATGAATATATATATGAGATAAAGAGGCATGCCTCTTGAAAAGACATGTCTCTTTAATATATTAACTTACATTAGTTATAACATAATTAATATACTCTCAATATATTATAATGATATATATATATATATATATATATATATATATATATATATATATATATATATATCACTCTTAATATAAGTTAATTATTCCATATATAACATTGTCATATATTATATATCTCATATATATATAATATAATTTATCCGATAGAATTATAACATTAACACTCCTTCTTAATGAAGAAGAATAAAACACATAGATATTATACCATAGGTAATATTTCAAAAATAATGCATATAGGAAATCTCTGATTAGAAGATTTCTAGAATATGATATCATGTAAGAATTAGACTATCAAAATATCAACATATAATATTTACCAATTACTATTTGATATCATATTTGGTAACATGAGCATTGGCCTATCAAAATATCAATCAAATGATATCCACCAAATACTTTGAGTAATGGCCTATCAGAACATCAACTAAATGATATCCACCAAGTACCCAATGTGGTAATGACCTATCAGAATATAAAGGCAAGTATCAAAAATATATCTATACAAGCAACTTGGAGATAATCAAATTAATGATATCAACTGCCTAGTTGTTGATTTATAAGATAAATCCTTTACATGAATCAATTTCACAAAAGTGAATCATGCTACAAGTTATTGTAAGGACGTCACTTTACAACAACTTCTCCTAATACAAGTGATAATCATTTAGAAGTCATCACTTCTTCATCATGTACACAGGGGACAGACTCATACATGTATGACATCAAAAGTTTGCATGAAGTCTCCATGAATACAATCATGTGGTGTTGTCACAACATTCACCATAAAACATATAAGAGAATAAGGTTTCTCTCTTTTGGTTTGATATGAACTTTTCTGACCTCTTAGCACAAGGTTCTCTTCGATGAAGTATCAGACTTCCTCTGAATTTGTTATCATCCTTCTAAGCTCTTGGTAGCAAGTCATGTCATGCTTCCCTAGTTCAATGGGTATCCTAATAGCATAAAACCTTACAACCTATGTACATGAGACTTTATCCCATGAGTCATAGTCTTTTAGCTATTATAGTTTCTGACTAGTGTTGAATCCATCAACAAGGTCTACTCCTTCTGAACCAATATCATCAAAAGTTTGATTTAAGCAATTTTATTTTATGCTCCCTCTCTTTCTCCAAGGTTGCCTCTAATGAATTGTCAGACTTCCTCTCATAATTTTAATCAACAAGGATATTTGCTTCAAGAAACTCACACTATCCAACCTAATCATCAGATGATTCATGAATACTAAATCATAGCTTCTTTGAAGCTACTATCATAAGATTGAGTCTGCACAATATTTGGTAGCATGCCTAATATACCAATCTTCTTTTCCTACAAGAACATCCTCAGAGACAAAAGAAAATATTAAGGAAAATGACTCTTTATAAAAAATATAGAAGCACAAATAAGAGAGAGACTACAATGAGTAGATAAGTGTAATACTAAAGGATAATAAATACATATCTATGCATCCTTGAAAGATGAAGGTCCATATCTGAAAAATGTCTTCTTAGATTGTACTAGAGACATCTCCTCATTGGAATCAACTCCTCAATAAGGATGGTTCAAGTGGGAATGAAATATTGTTTATTATTTCTCCCCCACAATGTAAAATTCTCACTTTTATATCATCAAATAATTTTGTATCACATTAAATATGGCACACTTAAGCTACTCCAATGAAGATCTGACCACCTTACAAGCAGATTGAAGTAAGAATTTTCATGGATCATGCAATAGTCATAAATCTCCCAAAATATGATAATCCATGCAGAGATCCAAATTAGTAAGTCTTAATAGATCACCAAATCATATTGATACAACCCAAGCCTTAGTAGTAGACTCTTTAAATCACCGGAATAAGATGAAGACTATTATAATGGTTGCAATAATTTATGGAGCAATAATAATCAACCAGACCCGCAATGTCTCCATACTCAAATCAAGATATTGTTCATGCAATACATTGTAGGTACATGATAGTTCTTCAAGGTTGGTGGAAGTGTCGTTATGTTTCCACAATAGAAGCTACAGATTAAAAGTTATAACTTGAGTGTGTTATTATTTATATTGACTTTACATCTCTTGTTTTTAATTTCCCTTACTTATTACGCCTTAATGTCTATGATGTAATTTCTTCCTATTGTCTACGATAGAATCTAAATCTACAACTTGAAGGCAATAGTTATATCTTCTTATTGCTCAGCACGAGGCTAATGTTGTTGGAGTCATTTCACACTCAGGCCTAGGAATTATTAGACTCCAACATTTTATATATTTACGAGAGGCTTGCACTACTGCTCACACATAGAGCAACCTTTGCAACTCAAATGAATGCTAATTTATGTATCTTCAGTGAACACTTTTACATTAATGATAATATATATTGTCTCATGTTCATTGTATTCGAGAAGTTTTGAACAAATATTTTATTTATATTCAAGATCAGGATAGCATATCCTCCAACTTTTTTTTGTATACTATCCTCCTCAGAATGCACTTTATCAAAACAAAAGAGACCATACCAGTGGGTAGCTTCACATTTGGAATCAAGAAGAAGGCTAGCAAATGCTTTGGCAGCATGCTTCACTTGTTCCAAATTTTGATCATACAAATCTCTCCAACACTTATCATTATCCTTTTTACTTAGAGCTCCATAGATGCTTCCCAATTGGACTTCACCATTCATCAGAAAGTTCTCAAAATTAATACTAGAGTGGTTAACCTGTGTTGTCCTGTCTAGCTCAAAAATGAAGCTACTGATGATGAGCTCTCATTAAGGTTGTTGTCATGCAAATTGCATTGGTCAGCTTCCACTAGATCATCATGTACTCAAAGAACAAAATGGTAGTAAGCTTTGGATGGTGCTGCAACTTCACACAAATAAGTTTCATAGATTCTAGAAAGTGGTATTTCTGTCTGTTCATCCATTGCTACATTTTCTTTCACCCTCTTCTCATAAATCATGTAGAACTTCTCCTTCACCTTCCTTATGTTCACATGTGGCAAAGTATATATTGTTTCATTCTGAATGCATCATACCCACTTTCCACCATTCTGGATTTAATATTCACTTCAGATAATACTCACAATTATTAAAACCATCAGGCATATATAAATCATGTTCTTAATATATTCTTCCTGGCCCTATCCAAATATGGAACAAAGAGGCTTGCATAAGGATGAGAAATGAAGGAACCATATGATATGTTGAGCGATGATTAATGATGGTTTGACTGGTTGATTCATTTTTTGCACCTCACTATTTATTCAATCTTTAATTTGCATTTACTATCACCACTTCCATAGACAAGAGGAAATATGATACCCAATAGCATACTCTTTCCAATGAAGTATGCATTTCATTGATTATTCAAAATCACTTGTCATTAAAAAAAACATTTCCAATATTAGTCCATTAAACATGAATGTTAAAAGAGTCCCAAATCTGACTATGGAATCGGCTAAAATCCAATCTACCACCATGTTGTATCATTCCAGTGGCCTTGGGTTGTCAATAGTCAAAGGCTTGTATATTGTTTTCACATTTTAATAACCTGCACTTTGTAATATCAGGTTTGGATCCTACTCTTTCTTGTGATTTCTGTCTGCAATGAGGATCTTATACCAAGTAAATTTTATGAGGATTTTTGCAAAGTACTCAGCACTGTCTTATGAGGTGTATTGTCTCCACCTTTCCAATCTCATCTTTCACATCACCTTAACATATTTTCCTCTATCCTCTTTGATTATCATTTAAATTTATTTATATGATTTGCAGCCGGTGTAAGAGTCACTAATTGTCTATGTCTCAGTTTATATGTTTATTCTAACACCCCCATCTAAGCGGTTGCATATAGTCACAATATTTGTTTTTATTAAACTGACATAGAAAATGCTCTGCCACTAATTTATTTGTCTGCAGGAGATTTCTGAAGTGTGTTCTTTGAATCATGAAGATTCTAAACTACAATCATTTGAGGTGCTCCATACCTTGCATCTCTGTATTTTCTCTTTATCACCATGTAATATGTATTTTCTCTTTATCCATCAATGCATTCTTCTCATTGTATATCTAATAATCATGATAAGTTGAAGAAACTTGTCTTTCATTAAAGAGAAGGTACAGGAAATGAACGCTGCTCTGATACCATGTTAGTGAAATAGGATCTGTAACTTGTAATAGCACTTGTGAATATTTTATGTGTTTTCCAAGTTACTATTCCAATGAATATATATATATGAGATAAAGAGGCATGCCTATTGAAAAGACATGTCTCTTTAATATATTAACTTACATTAGTTATAACACAATTAATATACTCTCAATATATTATAATGATTGATATATATATATATATATATATATATATATATATATATATATATATATATATATATATATATATATATATATATATATATATATATATATATATATATATATATATATATATATCACTCTTAATATAAGCTAATTATTCCATATATAACATTGTCATATATTATATATCTCATATATAATATATGGAATAATTAACTTATATTAAGAGTGATATATATATATATAACTAAATGATAATTTACCAACAATAATGAATCTCAAGATTGAATCAGTTTGACTATAATTACAAACTTAACACTCCCTCTCAATTATGGAGGATTTATATATAACACATTATACTCTTGAGTATATGAACAAATATTCCTAGAATGACATATTAAGCATATCAACATGAATCCATCAACACACACACACACACACACACACACACACACATTAACATATGGAATTTACTTCAATTCACTATGAGGCTAAATTCATCAACAATCAATAGGGTCCTAGGCAACCTTTTAAGGTGTCTTATCAAGGAGTATGGAAAAAGTTGGGAGCAAGTCATACCTCAAGTAGAATTTACCTACAATGATAGCAAGAATATGACAATAGGGTTAAGTCCTTTCCAAATACTGTATGGGACCCATCCAAGGTGCATAATGGAGCTAAGAGACCTAGTAGCACATGACAACATCAGTGGGCATGCTAATGACTTTTTTCAGTCTATGAAGGAAGTGAATGATCAAGTTAAGCAAACTTTGATTGAGGAAAATTAGAAATTAAAGGAGAATGAGGATGGGGGAGAAAAGAACTCTAATTTCAAGCTGGGATTGGGTGATGGTCTACTTGAACAAAGCTAGGTTACAAAAGGGCATCCCTAGTAAGTTGTAGATGAAGGGGATTGAGCCCTACAAAATGCTTAAGATATATATTATATAATATTATATATATATATATATATAACTAAATGATGATTTACCAACAACAATGATTCTCAAGATCGAATCAATCTGACAATAACTACAAACTCAACACTCCCTCTTAGTTAGGGAGGATTGATATATAACCCATTATACTCTTGAGTATATGAAGAGATATTTCTAGAATGACATATTAAGCATATCAACATGAATCCATTAGCACACACATATATATTAACATATGGAATTTACTTCAATTCACTATGAGGCTAAATTCCTCAACAATCAACAGGGTCCTAGGAAACCTTTTAAGGTGTCTTACCAAGGAGTATGGACAAAGTTGGGAGCAAGTCATACCTCAAGTAGAATTTTCCTACAATGATACCAAGAATAGGACAACAGGGTTAAGCCCTTTCCAAATAGTGTGTGGGACTCATCCAAGGGTCATAATGGAGCTAAGAGATCTACTAGCACATGACAACATCAGTGGGTATGTTGATGACTTTGTTTAGTCTATGAAGGAGGTGCATGATCAAGTTAAGCAAACCTTGATGGAGGCAAATTAGAAATTGAAGGAGAAGAAGGATGGGGGAAGAAAAGAACTCCAATTTCAAGTGGGGGATTGGTTGATGGTCTACTTGAACAAATCTAGGTTACAAAAGGGCATCCCTAGTAAGTTGTAGATGAAGGGGATTTGGCCCTGTAAAATACTTGAGAAGTATTGACCCAATGCCTACAAAGTGGACTTACCTAAAGACATGGGTATCTCTCCCATATTCAATGTCAAAGACCCAATACCTTACAAATTTTCAAAGGTGGATGAAGTAGAGTATCAGGAAGAGCTAAGAGAGGATATCTTAGACATGCAAGTACCTAAAAGGAAGCAACCATAGGTGGAAAGGATATTGGATTATAGAGTGAAAAAGAGTACAAGGAACAGGGTTTATAAAGAACATCTAGTAAAGTGGTTAGATACACATGAAGTTGAGACAACTTGTATTTCTAAGAGTGATTTCAAGAAGCATCGCATCAATAAGAAATTTCTCTCTGCAATAGTACCTTAAGCTTCTTCTTGCAGGGGAGAATGGTGCAGGAGCACCTAGGGGTAAGGTGAAACCCTAAGTAAAATTTTGGTTTATAAATGGTCTAACCAACCATTGAGGGAATAAGGACTCAATATTAAAGTCCTGAGATAGGTTTAGGAGGTTTGGTTAAATAGGAGTTAAGTGTGAAGACCAATTAGGTACTAATAGGCAAAAATTGCTCAATAAGGAAAAACATGGAAAAATGCCTAAAAAGGGAAATAAGAGTTCAAAAGGAGTCCTTAGGTGTTTTAGGTTCATTCTATGAGTTCTGAAAACAAACTAGTCAAGTTTGAAGGCTTAACTTGTAAAATTGCAAAAGCTGTCAAAATTGCTCATTAACAACTTTCCAATTTTTTGCAAAATTGCAATAGCAACTTTTGCATAGTTTTGGAGAAAGAGAAACATGGTAGTTATGGCTCAAACCAAAGGAAAATATGGAAGAGGAAACCTATTTAAACACCTTCCACCTCATTTCTAAGGGTTGGACATGCATATGTGCAGACAATGCTTGTATGTGGAGCATTTTTATGATCAGAAAACATAGTTTGAAGAATTGAATAAAGAATTTGGATTGAATAGCTTATTGTTTTGGATGGAGTAGTGTCTTGGGATCACATTTTGATTCTATCATGCTTTTTTTGGTCTCAAGCATTCATTTTATAGAGTTTTGAAAAATTATTATGTTTTACATTCCTATTGTCCAGTTTTTGTATCAGCAATAAACATGACTAAGGCTTGACTTCCCATGGTTGAAAATCCATGGCCTTTAGAAATAAATAAATGGCCTTTTTGCACTATGTAAATACCAATTTTAGAGTTTATGTTAGTCAAGAAGCTAATTTCACAAGCGAGCCCTAGGCAAGCAAGAAAGGCTTGGCAAGGTGCAATGAAGGCTTGTAAGTGAGTTCTAAATGGAACAATGGATTGGCACATGCCAATCTTGAATGGGAAATGGTAGATTAGAGTGTTAGGTGTCCTTAGATTAGAGGAGAAGGTCTAAAGAAAGCATTAGATCAAATTTTTGGAATAGTTTTGTTGCCATTTCCCATAAAACCCTCAAAATAGGGGCAAATTGGAATTGTACAATATAGACACCATGGATCCCTAAGAACTAAAAAATATTAAAGCTTAGGTCATTAGGAATCAAATTCTCAAACACATCAATAGGCCTTGTTAAGAGTTTTTGTGAGTTAATGTGGGTTCCTTATTTCTAGAAGGGCTAATAAGGGATCTTAGAGCTACAAGGGCAAACAAGGCAAGATAGGCTTGTGGGTGCGTAAAACTTAATAGGATGATGTAGAATGGTAGGAAATGTGTCAAGAACCTCATACGGGAAGTCCAAACTTGGTTTTGACTTACTAGAGGAACTTGAGAAATATTTGGCACACTAAGCCAAAAGTTGCACAATTGGTGACTTGGAGTCAAAAAATGGAAATTTGAATTGATTGGAGAGTTTCTTGGTGAAAGGGGATTGGAAAGAAGTCCTCTAGGTTTGGGTTTGGGATAGCAACCCTAGGTAGGCTAGGAGTAGCTTTGGTATAACAAGAAAGCTCTAGAGTGAAGAAGCTCCCCATCACTAAAGGTTTCTTCTCATCCTCTAGGGGCCTCAAATAGAGAGATCTAGTCTCCCCTTTCTTTTTCATCATCATTTTTGAGGCCGTTGGAAGAACATTAGGTAACTTTAAACCCAAAAAAGATCTTAATGACATCTAGTTGTCCCAAGAAGAGGATGCCACTACCCATCATTAGTTTGTGGATGACACAATGCTATGTGGGGAGGCCGCCATCAGGGAGGCAAGAACAACAAACAAAATCCTTCATCATGATATGACTACTTCTAGTCAAGAAATTAATTTAGCTAAATCTAAAATATTCTAGAAGTTGATATATGTAACACTTTGAATATCAAGCAATAATCCTTACCATGTAAATATCTAGGTATTCAACTAGAGAAGGGGAAGAGGAATTGTGTTGGTTGGGATATAATCATTAACAAAATTAACAACAGGATTCAATCGTAGAAAGGGAATCCGTTATCCCTAACTGGTAGAATTACTATGCTAAATTTAGTCTTATCTACTTTGCCAATTTACCAACTCTATGTACTTGATCTGCTTGCCCAAAAGAGGGAAAAAATTGATAGAATTCTAAAAAACTATCTATGGCAAGGGTTTGAAGAAAAAAGGAAAATATCCATGTTAGCTTGGGATAAGGTATGTAGATCAAAATTGGAAGGAGGGTTTGGTTTAAAAAAATTGAATGATCAAGCTATGGTTGTTGGTGCCAAGCTCCTATGGAGAATGATAAGGTTTCCACACTTAAAGTGGTCTAGAACCTTATTCAACAAATATTTTCTATCCAATGATTTGCATGACATTCTCAGAACCACTAATCCTACAAAAGGATCAAACTTATGGAACTTTATGCTAAGTTGCAAACCCATAATCCAAAATAAAATTACTTGGAAGATAAGCTCTAAAAATAAGGCTAGATTCTAGTCTAATTTTTGGGGTGGACACCAAATTATAATTATAATTTCTAACCATTATTCTACCTGGACTATTCTCAACAAAAAATTAGGCATTTACCTGTATAACTATATTGAAGTAGACAATGGGACTTTGGTTGGTTAGAAATGGAAGTCATTATCAATCTACAACATCCCCCCCACCCACCAAGAGGAGAGGTAACTTACCAAGATATTGAGTGAAATAAGAATCACTTTTACAAATCAAGAAGACATTCTCATATGTGATGGATTAAAGAATGGAGAGTATAACACCAAATATAGATATAACTTCATCTCAAACCTCAAATTCCACCCCAAAGTGGACCTCCCCTACTCCCTATGTTGGGACTCTCTTTGCCTACCTAAATCTAGAGCCTTCTCTTGGCTGACACTTTAGAAAAGAATCCTCATTGTGGATAGGCCCAAGAGATTCCTCACTGCATTCTTTGTGAAAATTTAGAGGAAGATGTAGATCACATCCTTTTGAATTCTCCTTATGCTTCTAGGATTTGGTATTGGTTTCTAGGTAAAATGAATTTCAGAACATCTCTTCATAATTATTTACTTACACATTTACTTTCTTGGCCTAAGTTAAATTCAAGTAGCATCTACTTTGGTTTATGGATCATATCCCCTTCTATAATTCTATGGGAATTATGGAAAGAAATAAACAAAAAGGTCTTCAAACATTCTAGTATGTCAAAAAATCAACTAATTAGGAAAATTGAAGCATCTATAATTGAGACCCACAATTATGGAATTTTAAGTAATAATGGGACTTCCAAACCTATGAATCAGTGGGATAACAAAATAAGAAATAAGTGCTCAAGACTGAAATTACCTACCTTTAACGGACATAATGAAATGAGCAGTAAGGATAAAAGAGCACAATGTTCTTGGTCCCCTCCTCCATGCCTCTAGGGGTAACCCAGACACAACTGGCATAGGATATTGTATTAGGAACCATTAGGGTGACTTTATTGTTAAATGTATGAAGCTAATTGGGAAAGTGACTAAAAATGAGGCATAATTTAGAGCCCTTATTGAAGGGCTATGCCTCTATGTATACCTAAAGTTGAGTCAAGTAAAAATAGAAGGTGATTTAACTATTGTGATTAATGCCTTTAGATCACATCTCTCCCAAATGGAGATTGAATTCTCTCCTATCAAATGCCTTAGAATTAACCAAAAAATAAAGAAAATAACCATCAATTATACCTATAGAGAAGGCAATAACATAGTGGATAAATTAGCTAATGAAGAAACAAATGGTAAGGACGAAACTATAATCTTTCATCACCCATACCCTCCTTGTTTCATTAAAATGTTAACTTAATTCATTAAACATTAAACTAATACTTGAGATATTTTTGATAATATCAATTTAAAATTCATAATCAACTGTATTTTTTAGAGGGCACACAATTCCCAACCATAAAATTACACATGAGTTAGCAACTTATTTGAGCACATGGTGTCTACAACTTCTCTTTATGAGATACACCTATGTAAACGTATCCTCTCATCATCACACAAACTCCTATGCTCGATGGAGGATAATCTACTTCTGATGGATATGTTCTTAGTTGTGATGTTTATCTCTTTGCTGACTCCTAGTCATTCTAGTTTCCTTTATAAACAAGGCACCTCTATGATGTATTCATCTCATATCTCATATCCAATTATCGGATATCCAATCATCTGATATTTATTCTCATTTGATCACTATTTGTCTCTCTTGTGCTATCTCTTGAGCTTCTTGATCTTGGTGTTGAATTATTGCCTTAGGAAAATTCTTTCATGGTATCAGAGCTATACCAAATTCTTACATGATATCAGAGCCATGGGAGCTTCATTGCATAGCCATTGGAGAGAGATTTTTCGCAGGTCAAGATTGGAGCTTGCTGGTGCAAATTAGATATTGGTATCACATTCAGAAGGTCAAAAAACTCCTAAATCAACTTTTTTTTCATCAAAATTGGACATCTAAGGTGAAATCTAGATTCAATTGATTTTTGAAGGTGCGACAACGATGATTCGGGAAAAAAAATTTAGAGGCAATTTTCAAACAGTGACATCTCCCTCATATGGACTCCATTTTTCAAGAATTTTTTTTTGTTTTGGGGTAGAATTTTGTGATCTACACATTGGTGTAGGTTTTTTGTGATTTTTGTTCCTTTTTTTTTTTTTAAATTGCCAATCCCAATTTTTACAACTTCAGAGGCTTCGTTCGGGCTTATCTGGATACATATTCAACTGCTATTTTTTTTAGAGAGCATATTTTTTATCTACTTTCTAGATATAGTATCAGTTTGGAGTAATTTTGAGAGTTTTATGATTTTAACCATAAATAGAAATAATAATTACATGCAAATATAACCAATAATAGAAAATAATAGATCACATAGAAAAGAACACAAGACACCAAGATTTAACATGGTTCACCCAATCGAGTGCAGACCAACATAAGAAAATTTGGAAGCGGTATGGGAGCACATGTTCAAAATTCAAATCTAGAGATGGGCGAGAAGTCACAGGGAAGTAGATCTCAGACACTAGGCACGCAAGAGGGGATCCAGGTAGGCAGCAAAAAGGAGTTAGGGGATGGGGACCCACGTGCTGACATACCAGGGAATCTCCCAATGAAATGGGCCTCGCTCTTTGGTGTCAAGCCATCTGGTAAGTCCTCTTTCCCTCTGGTTAAGGTTGTGTCAGGACTAGAAAAGGGTTCTTACATGATTTCTATTCCAGATGAGATTGTTGACCACAGTATTGCCTCTGTGGCCTCTATGCTCATTGAGAAGTTTATTGGCCCAAGACCAAATATTGATGTGGTTTGAGCCTACTCTTTGAAAAAATGGAGCTTGAAAGGTTAGGTTAGTGTCACTACAATGGCTAAGGGTTTTCTCTTTTTTGAGTTCACCTGTCAAGAGGACATGGCTGACATTCTATGTGAAGGCCCCTAGAGCTTTGGGAGGGCCACCCTGGTGCTTCAAAAATGGTCATCTAAACTGGACTTAAATGAATCCTTCTTTCAGTAAGCTCCAGTTTGGGTTAGACTCCCTGAGCTGCCATTGGAGTTTTGGAATGAGGATGTCTTTAAGGGAGTGGCTAGCTCTTTCAGAGAGCTTCTCTCCATCGACCCTATTACAGCTTCTAAAAGTAGGTTGACCTATGTGAGGATCTACATAGGTGTAAGGGAAGGGGATGATATGCCTAAAGTGGTATGTTTTCAGTCCAAACATGGCACTCATATCCAGCAGATGGACTATGAGAGTGTCCCTTTTGGTTGTTTTCACTGTCTTAAAATAGGTCATAAGGCTTTTCAGTGCCTGAAAGCTAAGACTGCTAAGAAGAAGAATCCTCCTTCTTCTTCTCAAAAGAGGGTGAAGAAAGTTTGGAAAAAGAAGCCTACTAAATAGGGCCAAAAGGGCCTTTCTCTGATGACCCGAAAAGTAGCAAATGCTCCAAAGATGACTAACCAAGAGCCTCAAGGCATGGCAAGAAAAGCAGGGGAATTAGTCAAGTCAGGACCGAGTTCCTCTTTACCTTTAGATGCCTCTCAACAGATTGAGGATGATGAGGTTGAGGAAAGGATCCTCATGCCTGGAGAAGCAGAAGGTAAGGCTGCCTCACAAAAAGGTTTTCAAGAGTCTAGGATGGACAATTTCCCTAGCAAGGAAGAGCCTGAACTGGGTTCCACAGAGGAGGAAAAGGAAAGAGAAAATAAGGAAATTATCATCTTTCAAGACCCAGAGGAAAACTTGGTTTCCACCAGAAAAGGAGTGACCAGAACAGGAAAAAAGGACTTGGTGAAAGATCTGGACCAAAGGGTAGATCTTCTCAGCACCCCAAAGAATGGTCACAAGGCTTCTAGATCCTTAAAGTTTGAAAAGAAGGGAGAGTCACCCAGGAAGAAACAAATCAGAGACCCATCTATGGCCTCTCCTATGGTGGCCAAGAGCAGCTACAAACCAGATGTGGACCTTACTACAAAATTAGGTAGAAAATTAGAGAGGGAGTCCAGAGAGGAGGAGACCAGAAGAAGCTTGGTGAATGGGTGCCAAAGCACTCTGAAGGATTTTCCTAAGAATAAAAAATGAAGATCATCTCATGGAAGATTAGGGGCCTAAATGGTGCCCATAAACAAGAAATTATTAGGAATCTGATTAGAGACTAGAGACCAGATATTTTGATGATCCAAGAAACAAAAATGAAAAAGGATTCATTGAGAAATATTAAGTTCATTAACTTGATGAGTGGGGAGGCATCGGACTCTGATGGAGCCTCTGGGGGTCTACTGACCTTATTCAAGACAAAACTTTTCAAGGTGGAATCAGTCTTCAATGAAGGTAACATTCTTTTTTGTAAAGTGTTCCATATCCATTCCAATGAATTTTGGTTTTTGCTCAATATATATGCTCCCAATAAAAAGAGAGATAGAAAGTCCTACTGGTCTAGAGCAAAAGGGCTGGTATAGAATAGCAATATGAAAAAAGGAATCATTATGGGAGACTTCAATACCCCTCTTCTAGACAAGGAGAAGAGGGGTGGTCTGCCTCAGGACTAGGATAGCAAGCATGACCTTTCTAACTTTATCAATGGATTGGCTTTTCTGGATCTGGACCTAATGGGAGGTGACTTCACTTGGTCCAATAAATGCTTAGGCAAGGATTGTATTTAGGTTAGACTGGATAAAGCTCTCATTTCTCCTGATTGGATGTAGTCTTCCTCTTGCAAGTTAGCTCTTTTGCCTAGAGTTGGGTCTGACCACTCCCCTATTTCCCTCTCGATTGTTCCTTTTGATCCCTTTAGACCTCCTTCCTTCCATTTTGAGAAAATGTGGACTTCTCACCCTGACCTTTTAGAAATAATTAAGGTCTAGTAGAGTATAGAAGTGGAAGGCACTACAATGTACAGGATTGCTAGAAAACTCAGCAATGTTAAAAGGATGGTAAAAGCTTGGAATAAGTCAAATTTTGGTCACATATTCTCTTAAAGAGGATCTCTCTGTTAATCTCTCTTCTATCCAAGCCTCCATTCATGAAAATGGGTATGATGCCTCAAATAGGGAAGAAGAGCTATCCATATTGTTCGTTTTTAATGACATTATCAACAAAGAGGAAAAGTTCTAGAGGCAAAGATCTAGGATCAACTAGCTCAAGGAAGGAGACCAAAACACAAAGTTTTTCCATTTAACTACTCTTAAGCATAGAGCTAATAATAGGATTTCAAGCTTGAAGAAAGACCAGCATGTGCTGACAAAGGAAGAAGATATATCAAATGAAGCTGTTTCTTTTTTCTCCTCCCTGCTATCTTGGGATCCTTTGCTCTCTAAAGTGGATCAAGATGATATTGTTTCTTGTATTCCTTAGATCCTCCAATTGCACCATAATAATCTGCTTTGGGCCATTCCTTCTTATTCTGAACTAAGAGAAGCTCTTTTTTTCTCTTCTGACAGATAAATCGCCTAGCCCTGATTCTTTTCCCACATTCTTTTTCCAAATGTACTGGCCGGTCATTATGAAGGATGTTGTGAAGGCAATTCAGGAATTCTTTGGAGCCAGAAGTATTATGAAGGAGATAAACTCTACTTTCTTAGTTCTTATTCCCAAAGTGCCAAGAGCTAACACTTTGGATAAGTTCAAACCCATCAGTTTATGCAACTCCTTTTATAAAATCATCTCGAAGGTGCTCACTTCAAGGCTACTCAAGCTTCTCCCCCTAATTATTTCTCAGCAACAATTTGGTTTTGTTCTTGGTAGATAGATTTTAGATTCGATTATTATGGTGCATGAAGTGATTCACTCTATGGAAGCTAGAAAGAGAGAAGGGATGTTACTCAAACTAGAAATGTCTAAAGCTTACGATTGGGTAGATTGGTCTTTTTTGGATTTGGTGTTGAAGGCTTTTGGCTTTGATGTCAAATTGTGTAAGCTAATCTCCCATCTGGTCACCACTCCCTCTCTAGATATTTTAGTTAATGGATCCCCCTCTAATTTCTTCAAACCTACCAGAGGCCTACATTAGGGGGATCCTCTATCACCTATTCTCTTTATTATCCTGGCAGAATCCATTGGCAAACTCATGGAGAAGAAAAAGAAAGAAGGGAGGATCAAAGGTTTTAAACCTTCTTCCAAATGCACCCCTTTTATGCATCAACAATTTTTTGATGACACTATTATGGGTGGAGAGGCCTCAGTCAAGGAGGAAAAGGCTATGAAAGACACCTTGGACATTTATTCTAAAGGGTCGGGTTAGCTCATCAATTGGGACAAAAGTTCTATTTTCTTTATCAATACTCTGGAGGATAGACAGAAGAGAATCTCCAGAATCCTGGGATGTCAGGTGGGGAAGCTTCCTTCTACCTACCTTGGTCTCCCCTTGGGAATGAACCTTTTGATTCTTTTTGGAATGGCATCATGGAAAGGTTTAGTAAGAAACTGGCAGGCTGGAAAGGAGCCATTCTTAGCCAAGCTGGAAAATGTCAACTAGTTAAATCCATCCTTCAAAACTTGCCGATATATGCTTTGAGCCTTTTTACCATACCGATGAAATATGCTGAGAGGATAGAGAAAATCCAGAGAGATTTTTTATGGATGGGAGCTGAAAGGAATAAAAGGTACCCCCTTGTTGCATGGGACAAAGTTTGCCTCCCCAAGAAGAATGGAGGTCTAGGAATCAGGAAGCTCATTCACCTCAATAAGGCCCTCTTGGAAAAGCAAATCTGGCACATCTTTAGTAGCATGAGGGAATGGAGAGACACTATAGTAAATAATAATATAAAGAGGCTCTCTATTCAGTTCACCCTCTTCAGTGAGGATATCCCAAGAGGTTTTGCTATTTGGAATGGTTTCTTAAAAGCTAGGGACTTGGCTAACTCGAAAGTCTCTTGGAAGCTGGGTAATGGGGAGGACATTTTTTTTTGGTCTGACAGTTGGCTTTCTCAGGGCCCCCTTATGAACAACCCTAGCTATGGGTTTTGGGCTAATGATTGCATCTACCTTTATGGACACAAAGTTAGCAATTACAGGACCAAACAAGGTTGGAGGGACCTTTCTATTATCTCAAATGACCTCAAACCAATCATGACCATGCTTAATTCCTTGTCCCTTAGCAACAATAAGGATGAACTAGTTTGGAGGGATAATAACAAGGGGATCTATTTAGTTACCTCTGGGTACTCTACTTTATGGAGCTTAAAAGAGACTCCCCTTTGGTCAAGGGCTTGGATCTCTGGCCTCACGCCAAAAGTCAACTTATTTTTTTGGTTGGCTTTTCAGGAAAAAACTCTAACCTAGGAAAATCTTATCAAAAGAGGTCATATCTTGCCCAACAGATGTGTTTTGTGTAAAGAAGAGTCAGAGATAAACAACCATATGTTCATCCACTATTCTTTCTCTAGAACAATTTGGGGCATCCTCACCTAGGACTTAGGCCACAGCTATTGCATTCTTTCTAACCTTCTAGACTTTTTTTGTCAATGGCATGGCTTGTTCAATGGGACCATCTTGCAAGAAATTAGCTCTTGGATCCTGCCCCGTTTTTGTTGGAGCATATGGAAGGAGAGAAACAATCAGATTTTCAGAGATAGGGAGGAACCAGCTTTAGTTGTTGGGAGGAAGATTTTCAGTAACATAAAGGAAAACTTTTCTATAAGGTAGGGGGGAGAATTTGAGACAGGAGGCAAGAAAAAGGAGAAGGTAAAAGACAGATCAAGGAAAAGATAAGAAGCTAAGTGGCTTCTCCCCCCTAAAGGCTGGCACAAAGCCAACTTCGACGGAGCCTCCAAGGGAAACCCTAGCTCCTCGGGTAGTGGAGGTGTGATAAGAAATGAAAATAGAGATAGTATTGAAGCTTTTTCTCTCCCACTGGGATTCTAAACTAATCATTTTGTGAAAGTGAACGCCACATGCAATATTGTAAAACTGGCTTTTGAAATTGGTGTTACCAATTTATGGCTCAAAGGGGACTCAAATAACATTATAAAGTGCATCATAGGCAACTCACATCCATCATGGATGATTTAAAATCTAATTGATGAGACATGTGAGACCCTCACCAAATTTAATAGAATCCATGTCACTCATATCTTTCGAGAAGCAAACCCGATTGTCGACAGGTTTGCGAACATTGGGGTCAGCGCAGACCAAAAAATGACTTAGCATCCCAGAATTTGTTTGTCGAAAGATGTTAAAAGTTTGATCGACTTGGACAAGATCCAAGGAAGTATAGAGAAAATCAAGTTATAATTATGATTATGAAGGTTTTAAGAAATAAGGGTACTTTTCAAAATGGAAGCATGGGAAATCGTAATTGCAGTGATTCATTATTGATTAATCAACACGCTTTGTGGGTTATTTTTCACACTCACTTCTAGAGCAATAGTAGGGCTATTTTTTTCTATTTATTGCTTACTCTCGGAGGTCCCTTTTAGTCACAAAGTGAGGAGCACATGAGTAAAGAGGGTGTGCAATGTGCAAAAATGGTAGGCGAAAGGTGTAGAAAGGAGTCGGTGGGAGATTTTGAGAAATGGAGAAGTAGGGAGAAAGTGTGGGAAAAGCTAGAAGAGGGTGGGGTTACCAATTATATCATGAAGCTGCATGGATTCAATCAGGAGGTGACCAAAAGTATGGTGGGGTCCTGGAAGGATGGCAGGGTGAAGGTGAATGGGGTCTACTTCTGGATAACAGAGGAGGTGATTGCGACTATCACCGAAATCCCTATCGAGAGTTTTAAATTCTTCAAGGATAAGAAGCTCTCAGCCAATACAGTTAGGGACTTTGTGGAGATTGAGAAGGAATTGAAGGCGCTGAGAAAGATACACCTACTATGTCCTCGACTCCATGAAGAAGTGATGGAGGTATGTTCTGAGAGCTATTATCGAGTACATCACATTGGACCCTAGGTTTGATAGAGCTCATACCCACCACTTTGTTATATTGAATCATTTCTAGCATAATGTTAATATTTCCTTTCCATATTATCTATTAACCTCTATGAGCAAGGCGGTGGATAGCTTCAAAAAGAAACCCACCACAAATTTGGCTCTGCATGAGGGGCTATTGCTGCTTATCCATGAGCACTTCAAGGCTCATACTATAAGCATTTTTCCCCCTTAGGTAGAGAATGTGGAGTCTGGTAGTTCTAGTTACTCCTCTGATTCAAAAGATATATAGAGCCTCAGCTCTGAGGAAGGAGGGATCTCTTCTCCGAGGAAATTAGCGACCCACCAAGCTAAAAAATTGCACTCCCTCATAACTCCTAGCAAAAAAAGCCCTAGGAATCATGGGTAAAAGCATCTTGAGAAGGATGAGGAGGGAGACAATGATGATGAGGAGGAGCTGGAGTCTGAGGAGGTGGTTATGGAGACACAAGAGGAAATTAAGGATGAAAGTGGAAGGAAGAAATGCAAGAGGGAGAATTTGGAGGAAGTGGGCTCTCAATTTGAGGAGGCATCAGTGTTGCCCCTATCTTTTGTCCACCTCCAAGCCCAACCTAAGGAGTAGAAAGAGGAGAATGCAGGGAATGCAGAAGGGGAAGTGCAGGTCAATGATAGGAGTAAAGCTTGGAAAAACTTTAATGTCAGGACTTTGAAGATGGGCATCTTCAGGGAGCCATGAATCCCCAAATCCTCATGGAAAATCAAGATGAACCATGGATGGAAGAACTCATTGACCCGATGATAGTGGTTATTTCAGACAGAGCTAGCGAGATAGGGATGAACCTCTTGAATAATGATCATAATAGTATGATTGACAATTTTAGATCAATCAAATGGCTTTTCCATGAGCTGGAGGAGGTCAAAGAACATGTGAGACATACTAAGGCAACAAAGAATGGGATGGATGCTAACAGGAGGATGGATTCAATTGATAGGCTTAGTCTGGCAGAGAAGGATACACAACCTGGAGAACTACAATCATAACCTTGCAAATCAGATGTTCTCTTTGTTAAGCTCCATTAACAACATCATCTCTCTTATGGGCTGGATCAAAGATAGAGAAATGCAGGATGATGAGGAAGGAAAAGGTAGGGAAGAAGCCAGAATAGAGGACGACTCTGTAAAGGTCAACACCATTCTCGATCAGGACTAGGGGGACCAAAGGGTGCAACAGCTAGAAGTAGAGGAGAATCAACTAGCCTTCGAGGCTACTCAGGTTATGCAAGAGCTGGAGCGAAAGAACGAGGAATAATTCTTGCTTGTTCTTTTGTTTTTCTATGTCTTTTGGCTTTTGTTCTGGCTTTAGGCCATGGTGATACTTTTCTTTTTTCCTGGTCTTTTCTCAGAACTTTACTTTTTGGCTGGGCTTTATGCTTATTATCAGCCTTTGAACTTATACTTTTTTGGTTGGTCTTTCACGCTTATTATCAACCTTACATGTTTTAACTATTGGGTTTTAGGATCCCTGTAAAACCTATTTATATAATCAAAAACATGGTTCACCCAATCCCTATACTACATCCACCAAACAAAAAGTCTAATATTATTATGATCCAATGATTACAACTTGATTACAATCTATAACCCCTTATAGTTCAATACCGTCGCAAGAACCAATTTTCACATCACAACAATGAAACAATCCCTAACCCTAAGCCCTTTTATACAAGTATTTTTACCATTTTAGGGTTATAATTAATAATTATATGTCAGCCCAAAATTTTGATAAAGTAGGGCCCAAAAAAATTATGTAGTATGTACAGTACTTCCCTAATCAATCACCACAATCTAAAAATATCCCACTTAGGGACTGATTAGGGTCCACACTAAACAACAATCTCCCTGGATACTACTTTTGTAAACATATCTGCTGGATTGTCATTTGTATGTATCTTGTCCAGCTTTAATAGTCCATCATCCAAAACTGATCTAATGAAATGGTACCACAACTACATGTGTTTGGTCTTTGAATATAGAGCTGAATTCTTTGCAAGATGAATGACACTCTAACTATCTATAAATAAATAATTATTCTTTTAAGGGTGTCCCAATTCTTCCAAGAAGAACTAAAGCCATATCATCTCCTTAGCTGCCTCTATAACAACACCATACTCTACCTCTATAGTGGATCAAGCATTAACCTTTTATAACCTAGAAACCAAGCTCATGGCTACCCCACCAACAGTAAAGACATGATCTATAGTAGTATGCTTGGTATCAATATCCCCTACCAAATCCGAGTCAACATAGTCTTGTAAATTAGTAGTAGAGCCCCCAAAGTGTAAACACTTATTGGATTTTCCTCTCAATATCTAAGAATCCATTTGACTGCATTCCAATGCTTAATTTCTAGATGACTCATATACCTACTAATCACTCCCACTGCATGTGCAATATTTTGCCTTGTATATACCATAACATACATCAAGCTTCCAACAATTGAAGCATAGGGTACCTTTGACATCTTATCCTCCTCTTCTTGTGTCTTGGGACACATCTCCTTAGTCAACTTCACATGACCAGATAAAGGTGTGTTGACAGCTTTAGCATTCTCCATAGAGAAATATTCCAACACCTTCTCAACATAATCAACCTACAATAGCATCAATTTCCTATGCTTCCTATCTCAATAAATCTTCATACTAAGGATTTGTTTTGCTACCCCCAAATCCTTCATGGCAATGCATGTGCTAACTAGTGTTTCATCCCCTTAATATGATCCATGTTAGACCTAGCTACAAGCATATCATCAATATATAAACATAAAATAATGAAGCTATCAACATCCAACCTCTTAAAGTAAACACAATGATATGAATGACACCTATGATATCCATGCTCATGCATTAAACTGTCAAATTTTAGATACCATTGCCGAGGTGCTTGCTTCAAACCATATTAGTTTTTCTTCAATTTACACACTAAGTTATCCTTACTTTTGACCCCAAATCCCTATGGTTGAGCCATATATATCTCTTCATCCAAATCATCATGAAGGAAAGTTGTTTTAAAATCAAGTTCCTCTAAATGCAAATCTTTAGTAGCCACAATACTTAAAGCAGTATCGATAGGAATCATCTTAACAATAGGAGAAAATATCCCATCAAAATAAATGCCCTTTTTCTATGCAAATCCTTTCACAACTAACCTAACTTTAAATCTTTTCTTACCTCCATCCTCTTCCTTTAACCTATAAACCCACTTATTCTGTAAAGCTCTTTTACCTATAGGCAACATGCATAAATCTCATGTCTTATTTTTCAGCAAAGAATCCATTTCTTCTTTCATTGTAGACTCCCACTAAATCTAAGTATCCACCTGCACAGCTTCATCATAACATTCAGGTTCACCAACATCTGTTAATATAATAGAATACAAAGAGAGAGAAAATCTTTGTAGAGGTCTAATTTGCCTTGTTGACCATCTAACATTCATTGGTGTGTGTGGTATTTTTCATTGTGGTTGTTGCACATCATGAGGAATGGTTGGAACATAATCTTTTGGAGTATCATCCAACACTACATAATCATCTTCTTTCTTCTCATGTTGCTACAATAGATCTTTGTACAACACTTTCTCATTGAATAAGACATCCCTGCTTCTTACAATTTTATGATTTTCAAAATCCCAAAGCCTATAATATAATTCATTAATGCCATATCTAACAAATACACATTTCTTTGACTTAGCTTCCAGCTTGGTTCTATTTTCAAAATCTATGTGAGCAAATGCTTCACAATCGAAGGTTTTGAGAAAAGAATAACTCACTTTCTTACTAGTCCATTCTTCCTTTGGAATACCACAACCCAAAGGAGTAAAGGGACCTCTATTAATCAAATATACAATAGTGTTCACATCCTCCACCCACATGTGTAAGGGAGACCTAGCATGCAACCTCATGCTCCTTGCATGCTCCATTATAGTCTTGTTCATATGTTCAGCCACTCCATTTTCCTGTGGAGTCCTTGGAACAATTTTTTGTTTACGAATACCATTAGTGGAGAAATAATCTTCAAATTCATGGCTACAATACTCACCACCATTATCAAATCTGAGACATTTTAATTTCTTACCAGTCTTATTTTCAACCAAGCATTTCCATTTCTTGAAAGTTTGAAATACATCAGATTTTTGTCTAAGAAAATAAACCCAAACTTTTCTAGTTGCATCATAAATGAATGTAACATAATAATGAGAGTCACCAAGGGAAGATACCTAAGTCGATCCCCATACATCTGTATTCATAAGCTCTAATTTCTTCTTTTTATTTTCCTTCCCAGACTTCACAAAACTCACTCTCTTTTGTCTTCCATACACACAACTTTCATAGAAATCCATATTAACACATTTTAGACCTGGTAAAACTTTCTTTGAATGAAGTACTTTCATACCTTTCTCACTCATATGCCCAAGTCTATTGTGCCATAGTGTTGTATTAGAATTCTACAGTAGCTATTTGTTCTCCCTGCTCAACTGCCACAATTGTTCTTGAACATTCATTTTTCTCTGAAACAATTAAAGTAAAAGGAACAATATGACCTGCACAAAGATATAAGGTCTCTGCTTTCACACATTTTACTACTATAAGAAAATCTTTTGAAACCTTCCAATTTTTATCATTAAAAGTAACTACATAAATTGAGTTGCCCTACTAAAATTAAATTCTTACTCAGCCTTGGAACATGTCTTACTTCATGCAGTAGCCAATGATTCCCATTTTGTAACTTAATCTTAACTTTTCCCTTTCCAACAATCTGATAGGGTTAACTATCCCCCAAGTAAACAAGCCCAAAATCCCCTTGGACATAAACAATGAAATAACCTCTATGAGGTGTAGCATGAAATGAAGCACCAAAATCTAAAACCCATGAATCATCAACATCTTCTAAAGATAGAAGCAAAGCATCCTCTTCACATTTGTTACTTACCACATTTGCCTCCTTGTCTTCATCTAGTTTATCTCCTTCAATTTTTTTTGGAGTCCAACAATCTTTCTTTTTATGCCCTAGTTTCCCATAGTACCAGTAATCATTTAGTCATCTTGATTGCGACCTCCTCCTCTTTGACTTTCCTCTTGATTTTCCACGATTTCTAGAATTACTTCCTCTCTCAGTCATTTTGCCTTAGCCTTGTGCATTCAAAGCACTTCCAAATGTAGATCCAATTGAGGACTTCTTACAAGTTTCCTCACTCAAAATAACACTAATCACATCATCATATTTTAGGGTACTAGATCTAGGAACAAAATTACTCACAACCATTACCAAGCCATTCTAGCTTTCAGGAAAAGAATACAAAATCAAGAAAGCCCTAATTTTTTCATCAAAATTAATACCCAAAGAAGATAACTAACTAGTAATAGTATTAAACTTATTTAAATGATCTGCAATAGATCCACCTTCTGCCATTTTCATATTGAATAAATGCTTCATGAGAAATACATTGTTTGAAGTGGAGGGCTTTTCATATAGTTTCACTAGGGTTTACATCAATTCTTTTGTCATCTTCACTTTTGTAACAATAAATGCCACTGATGGTGCCAGGCATAATCAAATGCTTTCAAGTGCCCTTCTGTCCAAATGATCCTAGTCGTGATTTGACATAGATCCCTAATTCTTGGTTTTTCCTTCCAACAGTTCCATAAATCTTTCTAATAAAGATAGTCTTCCATTTGCATCTTCCATAACTAAAAGTGCTTCCCATTAAACCTATCAACCCTCATCTTACCCTCATCTTCCATCACTCCCACTCAACTGTGAGACTTTCTTGTAGAGGACAACTGAAAAATAACCTCACTCTAATACCACTTGTTATGATTTTAACCACAAATAGAAATAACAATTACATGCAAATATAACAAATAATAGAAAATAATAGATCATATAGAAAAGAAAACAAGACACCAAGATTTAATGTGGTTCACCCAATCCTTGGGCTATGTCCACCAAATAGCAAGTCTGATATTATTACAACCTGATTATAATTTGTAATCCCTTACAACTCAATACCGCCACACAAACCAATTTTCACATCACAACAATGAAACAATCCCTAACCCTAGGCCCTTTTATACAAGTATTTTTACTATTTTAGGGTTGTAATTAATAATAATGTTTCGGCCCAAAATCTTGATAAAATAGGGCCCAAAATTCCCAAACCTCATCGAGAAATTATGGATTATGTACAGTACTTCCCTGATCAATCACCACAATCTAACACATAGTACTTTCAAATTTTTGTCTCATTTTGGCCTATTGGCACTTGTAATTAATTAAATCCCTGAGAGATCTTGTGTCTTATCTTATTGACTCTAATATAGCTTCATATTTGTTGTTGTAACTGTCAAAATTAGAAGTCCACTTATGCCCTAAATTGGCAAGTGGCCATTGTAATCACACTAAATATAAAGTGCCAAATCATGCATTAAGGAGGGGTTTCTTTGATTTTCATTTTTTTCATTTTGGGGGTGCATACATTATTTGATCTCATGGAGTCATATCAAAAGTGTCACTTTGGTTTAAGATTTAAATTGATAGAAAGGAACTATCAAAAATGGAGTGCTTTGATGATTGTACATCTAAGAGATCATAAGGAAGTGTTTCCTTATTTATATTCGAAGATATTTCCACCTAATACTAATTGGGGACATCTTTCTCTTCTTCTTTGCTTTATGTATAACAGTATGAGTAAGGAATCTTTTGCTCCTCTTAGTAAGGCAAGTAATCCTCATGATGTTTGGATGTGTCTTTGGGAAGCATATGGAGATCCACGAGTCCCTCCATTACCAGAGGACATTCTACCTCCAATCACTCCAATTGTGGTACCTACAACTCTAGTTGAGATCATACCTCCTAATGCTCCTATTGCTTCTACTAATCCAGTTCTAGCCACAGATGCTCCTGCTTTAGTGCAGCAAGAAAAATTATGTCTTCCTATTTCAACTTCATGGGATGAATTCCTTCTAGACATTGCAATGTTGTTTGTGGTGTCTTACACTGAAGATGTGGGAGACATTATTGATGACATCCATCTTCTCTTTGTTGAGGATAATTCTTCTTCACTTTTTATGAGGGAATACTCTGACCCTCAACCACTTGATCTTTCCTTTGAGACTAACATGATTGTGGACACTTCTTTTCAGTAGTTGGAGGAGGACTCTTTTACTTCAAAGGAGACATATCAGTCTTTGGAGATTGTATTCTAGTTTCCTAAGACATCATATCTTTTGAAGATTCTTCCTACTAGTTGGGGAGCATTCTCTACTACACCTATGGCACCACTTCTTCCTATAAGGAGGAAAATCATTCAGTTTTCATGGTGTAGCTTCTTCAATCATCAAGGAGCTTCTTTCATGGGTGTGCATTCATCATTGAGGGGAGGCTAAATTGATTTTCTTCCCATATCTTCCTACAAGGATGATTCCTTTTCTTTGGAGTTTGATTCACTTTCATACATGGACATGTTACCTTGTTTGCCACCTTCTTTTGGGTATCCACTAGATTGGCTTGTGGCATCTACATTCATCAAGGACTTGTCAACATATGAGCAAGCTTCAGAGGTAACATCCATAGCATACTACATATGGATTCCTCATCCATCTTCCTATCCACAATGGAAAGTATACTTGCACCTATACTTGTTGTATCTTCTTCCTAAAGGGAGAAACATTGTTTGTAGGAATTGGATACTTTTTTTCCTTCATGACATTCTTGTAGGAGATTATTCAATATGGAGGGATACCATCATGTATTTTTTCTTATGGGGGATATATGCTTGTACATGCATGATGTATTGGGGGTTTTGACTACTCCATTCTTACATGCATCTTATTATACTTATCTCTCTTTTGGGAGGAGATTTTTCCCATGAGGTTTTCCCTCTTTCTCTATTTTTAGAGAGATTGCATTGCATTGCATTGTATGTAGAGCATTGCATTTGTACACGGGTACCTAAAATGGCCTAATAGCTAGGACCCACATTGCATCTCACATTTAACTTTGTGAGCTTAAGTGCATTCCCATAAGTTGCACTTAAGGGGGGATGTTAGTGTAAATAATTAATTATTATTACGCTTTACTTAAGTTTACTTAGGATAATGCATTTTTGTATTAGTTATCATGTAGACACTTAGGAATATGCATAATCATATAAGTTATCTTGTTGACAACACATGAGTTAGCAACTTATTTGAGCACATGGTGTCTATAACATCTCTTTATGAGATACAACTATGTAAACTTATCCTCTCATCATCGCACAAACTCCTGTACTCAATGGAGGATAATCCACTCTTGGTGGACATGTGCTTAGTTGTGATGCTTATCTCTTTATTGACTCCTAGTCATTCTAGTTGCCTTTATATACAAGGCACCTCTATGATGTATTCATCTCATATCTCATATCCAATCATCTGATATCCATTCTCATTTGATCGCTATTTGTCTCTCTTGTGCTATCTCTTGAGCTTCTTGATCTTGGTGTTGAATTATTGCCTTAGGAAAATTCTTTCATGGTATCAAAGCTATACCAAATTCTTACACATTTATTGGTCGCTACTCTTAAGGACTAGTCAACAACAACTAATGATGCTAGTATCATATTATTCCCTTGGAAATCCCCCTATTAACCTTTCTATCTTTTATCACTCATCTAGAGTAACATTTTATTTAAGCAATTTTAATCTTGGATGCACTTTCAATGTATGTTCATTTAATGCATAAACAAGGTAGGAAGCACCTTTCGTGCATGCATTACTTCATTTCTTGTGTGAACTTTTGTTGCACTTATTTACCCGAGAATGTTGGTTTGATGGGAACTCCTTCCTCTCCTCTATTTAATGAGGAATATTGGTCTCATTTTTCATTTAAAACTATGGATACTCTGATTAAGCTTTCGTCTCTTGCATGGCTCATGGTGTTTGATAAGCCCATCAAGATTGAATGAATAATGCAGTTTGTCTCTGTAAAGAATAAAGTGATATGGAGGGTTGTTCTTCAGTTCTTAAGGACTTGATATATTAATTTTCTTGATAGGTTCCACTCTAATACAGACATCATAGCTATGTTCATAGCAATTGTCCACCATTTCTATGTTGATAGTGTGGTTATAGATAGCCTTTATTGCAAGCTATTTGATGACCATCTATTGGGAGATCTAGGTACTGTTCTCATTAATATTAGAAGTGATCTTACTATTCCACTGGTGACCAACTATAATTTTCTTTATATTATGGGGGAATATGTTCCTACCTACTTGATTATTTTACTGAAGATCCAACGAGCTTCTAGGAAGATGGGGAAATCTACTAGAGAAACATTAGGTTTCTCTTTTTCTTCTTCTTCACCATGGACCCCATTTATTTAGACTAGTTGAAGCATTACTTTGAGGCAAAAGGGATACTACATGAGAGGGCCCTAAGGACAGCCATTGAAGATCTGTACGAGGTCTTCAATGAATAATAGTAGGGTAAGTGCACCAAGTTGTGGTACCAAAAACATGACAGACAAAAGTTTTTTTGAATATCACAAAGCGCGTATGCACTATAGCACGCACACACTTTGTGAATTCATAATTTTTTATATATGGGCTTTGCAAGCCATGGCCCATTTCATTGTTTTTTTTGTTTTCACATTCTTTCTCCTCAATAGCGCACATGCGGGTTGCAAAGTTGAAGAATTTTGTCACCCAGCGCCTCAAAATGCCTCTTTGTCACCAAAGATCAAGATCGAGATCATGTGGTATGTTTTTCATTCTTGTTTTTGCATTGTTTTATATGTTTTTGCATTGTTTTGTAGGATTTTTTAGTTCTTCTTTAAAATTGTTTATTTATTTAGATTGCAATTTGTTTCTTATTAGGAAATGTGAATAATGAACTACCAAATTTGTAGCTGAATGAAAAAAAATCAAAATGAAAACCCTCCACAAGATCCAAATCAAAACCTTCCACAAGATGAAAATCAAAACCCTCTACAAGAAGAGCAAGAAATTATGCAACCTCTGCTGATTGGAAAACCTCCTCCTAGCACCCAAGGCAACATTTTGAATGAGATAGAGAGAGGGAAAAATAAATTAGAGGCACTCATTGGTAGGTTGAAAGCTTGTGGACAAACCAATCCAATGAGAGCACAATTGGCATCCTCCCTTGAGACCATTATGACACATGTAGCTTTTGTTAGTGGTCAGTTGGATATTTGGCATGTTAAGAGGGATGAACAAAGAAGATATTATGCAAATGAATTATCATATAAAGATGTAAAAAAAAAAAGGAAATAGCAAAAGGTAGCATTTGTGCATTATTTAAAAAGACTAGAGAACAAAATGTTGTTAAACACACAACTAAAAGGTTCCCCATCCATTGGTGCATACATTATGATTAAAATTAACTTTTGGGATAGATGGTGGATGGTTTTTTATGCCCCTCCCTACACTAATCACGAGGTTCCAATGTATTTATTAAATAAATTATATTGTGAATTTTCCCTTGGGGAGATCCCCAATTATTTTGATATATTAGAATCTTAGGGTAGAAGTGGTGGGTCATCATTTGAGAGGTTGAGGGCACATTGTGACCCTAATGTAGTTAGGGCACCTATTGTCAAGCCACAAGGTGAGCATGTGATTATTCCTTCAGTTGTGAAGGAACATGTAGAGACTAGCACTCTAGGGACTATTAATGCTTTGATGCAAACCCTCATTCATTGCACCAATCCATTAGTTGACGAGGAGCCTCCTATGCATTGTGGTCACATGTGCACATCATGTGGATCCTTATGCACATTTGGCAATCATGCTGGAGACAATATGGATGATGGGCTAGTCGTTGATGAGTTCCCGAGTGACACATTTGGCATTAACACATAGGAAAATTACAATTATAATAAACTAATTTGATCACATTTTGTATGTATAGTGAATGACTAATTAATTAGCATGTATTGACATTGTTTAAAATTCAGGGTAAGAGTGTTGATGGCCCTAGTACAGATTCTCCAGCCACATTTTGTGTCCCATCGACAAGTCGAGAGGTATGTATTTATTTAATCACTTAAATTAATACATATATGATGCAGGAGCATCCAGAGGTATAAGGGCAATCCTGTGTCACCCAAAAAAATGTGCTTAGACTTAGTTTCTATTTCATGTGTTTTCATTTCTGGATACCCATTTGGGTCAAATAAAGGCTCCAACTCTCACAGTTCCACTATCAGTGTTCTAGGTTAGAGTATTTGAACACCTTGGGATACGTGTAAATGTCAAAAAAATAGGAGTATGTAATTGAGCCATAATTTTGGTAAATTAGAGGGTGTAAACTAGTTGGATGAATGTAATTTTAATTTAGAGCATTCCAAAAAAAGAATCAGGTCAAAAGGCCCCACGGTTTGAAAGTTAACGCAGTTTTTCAATTTCTGGAGATCTCCTAAGAATGCTTCAAATTCAGGTTAGGCACATTAAATGACTTCAAACAGGGCCAAAAAATGGAGGACGAGCGAAGCTAGTCCATAGGGCTATAGAGCACTTCGAGAGCTTTTCAGAAATGTAAACGGTTTGTCAATCGGAGCTACGTTTCAAAAGTTATGCCTCCCAAAAGTTCGATTACCTTTTTTGGATTCTTCTAATTTTGTGCTGACTTCTAAGGCGACTTCTGGAGCCTTCTATTTGGTCGGTGGATGCTAACTAGCACTTTCTAGAATGTATTCCTAATCCTTAACCCTCCGGGGTCTATTTAAGAACATTTCTGGCATTGTAAAAGGAAGTTCAGAGTGGAGTTTGAGAGAAGGTACTGGGAGAAGAATTTATCTCCAAATTTATGCTATTGTAAGCCCATAGGGCATGTTTTGGATTATGTTTCTCTGCACTAAGTGTACTAGCATATTTTCATAGTTAATAAAATTTTCCCTTTCCTGTTGTGTCCATTCTGTGCTTGGGTTGTGTCACCATCAATATATTTATTAAGTAATCATATGAAGGATTGACAAAAAAATTGTCCATGTGCATTAGTTCTCTATTAGACCATCAAGATTCACAAGGGACTTTGAGCCTAGGTGTGATACGAGCTTCGTAGAGGTACATTTGTTTCATGTTAATTTAATTCATTTGATTATATTTGTTTCATGTTACATGTTACATGTAAATTGTATTATATGACATGCAGTTGTTGATGTCTGAGACTCCTCTTCATCTTTGTCAATCCATCGATTGTGGAGTTGTTGTAGCGATGGCTAGTTCAAAGCCATTGACCAAGGTATGAAATAATTTTCTTAGTTTTAGTTGTTGTTTATAATAGTTATATCAAAATTTCAAATGTTATTTATAAGTGATTATATTGATTGAATTGTTGTAGGGCCTTATTACACCCAATCATTTGAAAGCCTTTGAGGTGGACGTAGAGAGTGACTATTTGATGGTGGTAAGAAATTAATTAATTTTGTGTGTACATATATTTGATTTTAATGTATAATAATTATTGATTCATATCTACTTTATTTGTATCATCTCGAATTAAAAAAGAGCCTAAACAAGAGGATGAGCGGGCGTGTGAGGAAGACCCTATCATCCCCATTATCTCCCTTCACATAACGACCGAAGACCTCTAGGGATTTGTTTCCTTCACCTAATGGGAAGGAGAAGATATATTTTATAGACACACATGTACAAGAATTAGTGGACATATATGTTGGATTTTATGTTAGTGGATATATTTGATATACATTTGATGTATATATGACATTTTATATTTGATGTATGACATATATTTGATGTATGTCATTATTAGACTTATGACATTATTGGTTATCATAATATATATCTTATTTTCCTTATTTACATTTTAAGTGCATTTCATGTATTTCATTTTAATGTAAATTACATCCAAAATGATGCAGAGTGCTCACACCAAAAGCTAGTGGATTCCCAACAAGAACACTTTTAAGGAAAACTACCTTTCCCACATTCCTAAGTGTCTTTAAAGACTCTTTCCAACTTGGTTAAAACATTGAAAAAAATTCTACCCAAGTTCACAAAACTACTTGATCACTTTCCCTATTCAAGACTTGGGAAGCAATAAGGGAAAAATGAGCAAATTTGAGAAATGGATCATAATCAACTTCTTGCTTCAAACTAACACCTTAGACACTTCAAGGAACACCTAATAACTATCTCAAAAACTTTAATTTGTCATCTATTCCATCCTTCCAAGAGATTCTTCAACATCCTATGAGTGAAAACAATCTTCCAACATCCTATGACTGTATTTTCCTTGCAACAACATGTAATTTGCTAATTTTCGAACAACTCTTCACAAAGGGAAGTGAATATGTTTCAAACCCATGAAATGGCTATTAAAACAACCAAGAAGATTCTTAACATCTTCCACTAACTCCATTCAGTGATAACATGTAACTAAAGTAGCATTTCATTCTGACAAAGTATGAGTTTACTATTCCAAATAGGAAGTAATGATATTTGACAATAACTCAATGATCCTATATACAAGTTTAACATCAGCAGTGATTCCTTGCCATATAAAAAAAACTTAATAATCACCAAAACCTTTTGCCTCCTCTAAATTCATAGAGGGTATTTTCATCATTTGGAATCCATTCCAACCGATTACCAGTTGGTTTGATTGGTTACAAGGTTAATTTCAAGGTTTTTCAAAAAATTGCTGAAATTGTCAAAAAGTTGTTAGCAACTTTTATTGCAAAATGCAATTTTTACACTAACTCTTCCTAGAACTTAACCAATTGGTTTTTGGTAACACATAGGACCTATATAAGGTTTAATGACTCTCAAAACACTTATTGAGTCAACTTATTAACAAACAAACAAAAAATCGCTCGGACTAAGGCAACTTGGGTTTATAGGTAACCTCAAGTTCCTTGACCTTACAAACAAGGATTACCTTATTACCATAAAAGAATAACATGTTCAAAATGAGGTGTATGATCACCCCTTTACCTTCTATCATGAGTCTCCATCATTGGATGAGATGACATATCCAATTGCCACCGTCAAAGATTGTTGCCCTATGGCATTTAGTGACTCTTAGGGATGATTTGGTTCGATGTGCCCGAGAATGTTTGAGCACTCAACAGCACAGGAGGAGCTTGGGGATAATATTTACCTAGCCACCTAGAGCTAACAGAACAAATGGTTTGATCCTGCGACAAACAATGAGAGAGATTCGGTAGTTGGCAACTTTGTCCTAGCCAACACTACAAGTTTTAGCATCACCTAAGATGGGGTCGCAAAATCAAAATAGAATAAGATCTCCAAATAGTGAGAGAATTTATTGTAGGTCTCTACAACATGATCCTGTTGCACCTAGAATCACATCCATACCTTGCATGAGCTCTGAGATATGCCCCATCAGAGATTGATGCCCTATATCATTTAGCAACTCATAGGAACGATTTAGTTTAGCATGCCTAAGAATATTTGAGCCCTCAATGGGATAGGAGGAGCTTGGGGTTAATATTTACTCGGCCACCTAGAGCTAATAGAATAGACAATTTGATCCCACAACAAAAGGTGAGAGAGATTCGGTAGTTGACAACTTTGTACTAGCCAACACTACAAGTTTCAGCATCACCCAAGATGGGGTCGCAAAATCAAAATAGAATAAGATCTCTAAAAAGAAAGAGAGTTTATTATAGATCTTTGGAACACGGTCCTATAGCACTTGGAATTGCATCCATACCTCACACGAGCTCTGAGATATGCCCCATCAAATATTGCTACCCTATGGCAATTAGTGACTCTTAGGGATGTTTTAATTTGGCGTGCCCAAAAATGTTTAAGTGCTCAATGAGACAAGACAATCTTAGGGCTAGTGTTTAACCAATCACCTAGAGCTAATGGAATAGATAGTTCAATCCCACAACGAAAAGTGAGAGAGATTCGACAATTGGCAACTTTGTACTGGCCAACACTACAAATTTTAGCATCACTAGAGATGGGGTCGCAAAATAAAAATAGAATAAGAACTCCAAAAAGAAAGAGAAGTTATTGTAGATCTCCACAACACATTCCTATAGCACATAGAATTGCATCCATACCTCACACGAGCTCCGAGATATACCCCATCAAGTATCATTGCCCTATGGCAATTAGTGACTCTTAAGGATGTTTCAGTTTGGCATGCCCAAGAATGTTCAAGTGCTCAATGGGACAAGAAAAGCTTGAGGCTAGGATTTACCTAGCCACCCAAAGCTAACAGAACAGACAATTTGATCCCACAACAAATGGTGAGGGGGATTCAGTAGTTGGCAACTTTGTATTAGCGAACACTACAAGTTTCAACATCACTTGAAATGGGGTCACAAAATCAAAATGGAATAAGATCTCCAAAAACTAAGAGAGGTTATTGTAGGTCTCTACAACATGGTCTTGTAGCACTTAGAATTGCATCCATACCTCACACGAGCTCCAAGATATGCTCTATCAAATTTTGCTGCCCTATGGTATTTAGTGACTCTTGGGGATGATTCAGTTTGGTGTGCCCACGAATGTGTAAGTGCTCAATAGGATGGGAGGAGCTTGGGGCTAGGGTTTACCTAGCCACCTGGAGCTAACAAAATAGATAGTTTGATCCCACGACAAATGATGAGGGAGATTCGACAGTTGGCAATTTTGTACTAGCCAACACTACAAGTTTTAGCATCACTTGAGATGGGGTCACAAAATCAAAATAGAATAAGATCTCCAAAAAGTGAGAGATATTATTATAGGTCTCTACAACATGGTCTTGTAGCACTTAGAATCACATCCATACCTCGCACGAGCTCCAAGATATGCCTTGTCAAAGATTGTTGCCCTATGGTATTTAGTGATCTTAGGAATGTTTTAGTTTGGGGTGCCCGAGAATGTTCGAGCACTCAATAAGATAGGAAAAGCTTGGGGCTAGGGTTTATCCAACCACTTGGAGGTAACAAAATAGACAATTCGATCCCACAATGAGCGGTAAGAGAGATTCGGCAGTTAGAAACTTTGTACTAGCCAACACTACAAGTTTTAGTATCACCTGAGATGGGGTCACATAATCAAAATGAAATAAGATCTCCAAAAAGAAAGAGAGGTTATTGTAGGTCTCTGTAACATGGTCTTATAGCACCCAAAACTGCATCCATGCCTCACACGAGTGCTGAGATATGCTCCATCAAAGATCACTACCCTATGGCACTTAGTGACTCTTAGGGACATTTTGGTTCAACATGCCTGAGAACATTCGAGCACTCAATGGGATAGGATGGGCTTGGAGGTAGGGTTTAACCAACCACCTAGATCTAATGGAATAGACAATTTGATCACACAATGAATGATGAGGGAGATTCGATAGTTGGCAACTTTGTACTGGCCAACACTACAAGTTTCAGCATCACCCGAGATTGGGTCACAAAATAAAAAGGGAATAATATCTCCAAAAAGAGAGAGAGGTTATTGTAGGTCTTTGCAACATAGTCCTATAGCACCTAGAATCACATCTACACCTCACATAAGCTTCGAGATATGCCCCATCAAAGATCACTATCCTATGGCATTTAGTGACTCTTAGAGACATTTTGATTCAACGTGCTCAAGAATATTTGAGTGCTCAACGAGATAGGTCAAGCTTGGGGCTAGGGTTTACCTAGCCACCCAAAGCTAATAGAATAAATAGTTCAATCCCACAATGAACAGTGAGGGAGATTTGGCAATTGGCAACTTTGTACTGGCCAACACTACAAGTTTTAGCATCACCCAAGATGGGGTCACAAAATAAAAATGGAATAAGATCTTCAAAAAGTGAGAGAGGTTATTGTAGATATCTACAACATAGTCCTATAGCACCCAAAATTGTATCCATACCTTGTATGAGCTCTAAGATATGCCTCGTCAAAGATCACTGCCCTATGGCATTTATTGACTCTTAGGGACAATTTGGTTCGGCGTGCTCGAGAACATGCAAGTGATCAACAGGATGGGAGGAGCTTGGGGCTAGGGTTTACCTGGCCACCTAGAGCTAATGGAATAGAAATTTTGATCCCACAATGAACGGTGAGGGAGATTCAGTAGTTGGCAACTTTGTACTGGCCAACACTACAAGTTTTAGCATCACCTGAGATGGGGTCACAAAATCAAAATGGAATAAGATCTCAAAAAACCAAGAGAGGTTATTGTAGGTCTCCACAACATGGTCTTATAGCATGTAAAATCACATTCATACCTTGCACGAGCTCCGAGATATGCCCCATCAAAGATTGTTGCCCTATGGCACTTAGTGACTCTTAGGGATCATTCAGTTTGACGTGCCCAAGAATGTTAGAGCACTCAATAGGAAGGGATGAGCTTGGGGCTAGGGTTTACATAGCCACCTAGAGCTAATAGAATAGACAGTTCAATCCCACAACAAATGGTGAGGGAGATTCGCCAATTGGCAATTTTGTACTGGCCAACACTACAAGTTTCAGCATCACTCGAGATGGGGTCGCAAAATCAAAATGGAATAAGATCTCCAAAAACTAATAGAGGTTATTGTAGGTATTCACAACATAGTCTTATAGCACCTAGAATCACATCCATACCTCAAATATACCCCGTCAAAGATTGTTTCCCTATGGCATTTAGTGACTCTTAGGAACGATTCGATTCGGTGTGCTTGAGAATGTGTGAGCTCTCAACAAGATGAGAGGAGCTTGGGGCTAGGGTTTACCTGGCCACCCAGAGCTAACAAAATAGATGGTTTGATCCCACGATAAATAGTGCCAGAGATATGAGCAAGATATTTATGCCTAGGCCACTTTGTGCAAGACATGAGAAAAAGTTGCTAATTAGGAAAAATTGGGTCATTTTAAGTTGTTGGTCAAGATAGCCTAGGATTGGGTGTTTTTAGTTGTTTTTTAGTAGTTTGTAACCTTTCCAAGTCCTAGAAGTGAAATCTAGTGAACTTTACAAAAGTTGCACTTTTTGTGCAAAATTACAAGAGTTGTAAAAGTTGCTTAAAAATGAAAATCTAGATGGAAACCTTCTAGCCTTTGAAAATATGTTTCCCATGCTCATATACCCGAGCATGGATAGTTACAACTTCCCAAACTTCCATTTGCAACTTTTTTGCAAAAATTGCAAAAGTTGCTCAAGCAACTTTTTGAGCAACATTGCAACTTTTGAGCAATTTTTGCTCTTTACATATTTAGGTCAAATGGGTCCATCTTAGTGCCATCTAGGGTATGCCAATTACTTAGGATGAAGAGACAAAACCTACAACTATTATGAAAGAGTGCACTTGTACACAAACACAAAATTTTTAGATAGAGAAGTAACAAGTGCTATAGAATTATCCATGGAGCAGTGTGAAGTGAAACCTCAAATTGGCTCATTAGTAGGCAAAGAATCTGGTCACACACTTCATTCCAATACCACAGATGTTTCAATTAGAAATCCATATTCATCAAAGGCCTTGCATTTACAAGACTTGGGAAGCCAGGATACTCAATCTGGGCATGATCCCTCAAAGTTCTCATCAAAATATATTAATGATCTTAACATAACAACAAAAAGCTCATTGCCACCTTTAAATGGAGACTTGAGTTTAAATGGAGATTGTTAGTTCCCAAACATGTCCCAGACAAGTAGATGACTGGTGTAGGAGCACCACTCTAGACTCATCAAAGGAGGCACCTAAGGATCCTAGATAGTTCACTTAGGATAGGTTGGCACATTGATCCAATTGTAAGGCCTAGTTCCAAGATTAGGCATAAATATGAGCCCTTGGGTAACTAAGACCAAATATGATCAATAAGCCTAAAAAATGAATAAGTTTCTAGGTTTTTAATTATTTTTAATAACTAGATCCATGTTGGATCACCTACTTTAGGTCTGGACCAAGTTTAGATCTGGACTTTGTTAGCAACTTTTGAGAAACTTTGCAAAAGTGTCAAATATTTTCAAATCCTTTCCTCCAATGGCTAGGCAAATTAAACATTCAGCCTAGGATTCATCCTAGAAATTAGCACTTTGCTAGGGCTAGGCCATTTTGACACATTCCACCATGGGAAACTGATGCCCTTTGATGGAATGCAAGGTGTAACAATGTGCTTTCAAATTCTGCAATTCATTTTCCAGGAAGTGCAAGGGGTTGAGTTTGTCACCATACCCTAGGTGTGCATCATCATGAGTACACCATACATCATTTGTAACAATCCCTTCTAGTTTGATTTGGATTCATCAGAAGCTAAAACCTTGGATTATTGTTTATTTTACATGCCCCCACATATCCTAATAGTTGGATTGAGTTTCTCCTTTGTAGAAAGCACACTTGTAGAGTAAATGGAGCCCTAATTAGGCCTAGGAATCTAGTCTAATGTTGTAACAATAGCAACCTTTGTTCCTCTCCATCCTTGGGTGCTTTGGAATGTTTTATAAAAACCAAAAGGGTATCCAAATTCCTGGTCAAGTCACCATGTTGTTTGGAAGAATTCAAACTTATGCCTCATTCTCATTCTAGGAGGGCTACAAGCCAATTAATTGGTTTTCAAAGCAACTTGATGTTATAAGTTGTCTTTAATTATATGAATCATTGATTCATGTTGATTAGGACATAATAGGCGATATCAGTGATTGTAGGCCACCCCTGGTCTTTGTATCTAGTTTTTGGGATTTGATCCCTCTTTGGCTAAGGGAATCCATTAGTGTATTTTGATTTTTTGGTGCTTAGAACTTTGGTAGACCTAGTGATTAGGTTAGCTTGTCTTGTAGGGTTGTGATAACCTTCCTATAAGCCCATCTCCATACCTATGATAGGTATTTGGCACTACAACCCTTCACCTTGGGTGTTGAGGGAATTTGAGAAATTCTACCATTCCTTGTTGTTTGAAGACTTATGTTGCCTACTATTGCATCAATGATCAAGATGTTGCTTGAGTAAAGGGGATACCTTTTAGTTACTATTTTTTCAGCGGCTAGCCAGCTACTTCGGTGTGGAATTTTTGTAATATATAATGTCCTCATACAAATACATGTCATTTTTTGTAAACATTTTCTATTTTAAAGGATTAGTGAGAAATATCTATAATGTCCATTTTGGGGACTAAAGAATATAACTATTAAAATTGCAAAGCTTCCATGCTGTTGTAATGGAGATTATGATGTTCCTTTTCTTTATTGGATGCATTTGCCAGACATGTTCTAGCTTGCCTAGGGCAAGAGGTTAAAATTACTTACCAACTTTTTGAAGGGCCCTGCTTTTGCCACAATATATTACATTGTGTATACTCACTATCCCCAAGAGGCCATACAAATCCAACAGTGGAATAGTGAGTTACACCATTGTTAATACAAGTTGCTGAAAATAGGACAACGGAATGGTGAAAAGAGAAAGATTTTTAAAACTATAAAAAGAAAGACAATCAAACCAAACTTCCTAAAACAAAATTTTTCTAAACAACCCAATCTACTATGGAAACTAGTACAGTCTACAAAAACAATGTCCAAAATGCTTGAAACCTTGAAAACTCGATAATTTTGCCTTCAAATATCATGCTATAGCATGCTGACTATACACAATGATATTAACTTCTCTCATTTTAGGGTTTGGAAAGTCTTTATATCTCCTCCTAGGTCTTTCCCCTTCATCCTTATGGTTTGTATTGGCCTCTTTCAAGTTTTAAAAGGCAAATCCACAATTTCTTACAAAATCAGCATTTTGCAAAAATTGTAAAATTGCAATATAGCAACTTTTACAATTTTTCTTGCTTGCTCTTCTTAACACTTCTAACTTGTTATTTAGACTATCCCTTAGAAATTCCATGCTAGGGACCCTTCCCTAAGCGAATGAATCATCCCTTAGGTTACTCATTTCCCTATAGCAAGGTATGCCTTGGGTTTTAGGCCAAAATAGTGACTCTTCTAAGGACATTAAATGACATCCAATACCCTAACTATCACATCTAGGTCCAATGACCCTTATTCTACTTATAAGGCCCACTTGGAGCATAACACAACAAAAATGAAAAGGTGAGGACCCTATGATTCAAGGTGCCCCTACACCACTCTCTCTCTCCCTCCCTCTTTCCCTATTCAATCTAATGAACCAACTAGATCTGATGTACATTTTAATGTCTCAAGTATTGTCTCGTGGTCTGACTCGCGAACTTTCCAAAGAGTCTTATTATGTGGTTTTCCACCATATTTTATCAAGTGGACATTTTATGTGACAACAAGGTTTTAATAATGAAGAATCTACCTCTCTATTTGCCAATCCTTGAATTACCACAAGTTAGGGTTCATAGAATATCGTCTAAGCCATGTGTTGGTTACAACCACCGCACCAATATGGTACTCTAAACCTTCACCATCTATAACCGAGTGATCCAATTTTTTTTTGGCTTGGACACAATAACACAAATAATTATTTGTCCCTTCTTCATTGTCTTCAGGTGCAATAATAGCAAAAACATGCCTATAGTGATAAATATAGAAAATGTGGTCATTAATTCAAAAAATACTTAGGTAAAAGTTATAAAGTTACATATTGAAATTACAAAGATATATATATATATATATTACAAGGTTGCACTAGATTAGACAAGCAGTCAAAGTCAATGGATGAATCCATCTCTACCATTTCCAGTGCTTATGGGGGATGATAGGTGTCAGTTGGGTCCAAAACCCATATATCCCATTTGTCCACCTATTCAATCAATTCGCACTCATCCCAATTTTCCTTTACACATGATGGACAATAGCATGCCATTTTTCATGTGTGGATACTCCATGAACCTACATCAGAGCTTCTAAAAGAGTGCAACTCACTTGATCCTATTAGTGTGTAACAATCTTTATATGGTGTAATGTTAGTATTATCTATCAACCAAAAAAATTTACAAACCGTAGACTCACCTTCCTTACTTGGACCCATTATAGTGTTACACCATTGGACAATGAATTTTGTATCTGTCAATATTTCTCCATCTTTTTACTTTAGTTCTTCATGAGCTAAGGTTCTTTTGATGCATGTGCCTGCACCATCGTGCTCTCCTTTTCCATGACCAACCTCTGTGAAATTTCACATATATTGAATTCTAGACAACCTATACATCCTGCTCAACCAATAGAACATCCATGCATTCTTGAATTAAGATGCGCAATTTTCTAACCAAATAATGTGTTGACAATATGGTATGCCCCTATTATCCAAATCTCCATAAAATAGTTGAAAAAAACCATGTATAAACTCTATAGAATCTGATCGATCATCGTTGATGTAAAAATGGTACTCCCTCAAAATCTTCTTGTCATCCTCTATACTTGTAGATGAATGCATGAATGTTATGTGAACAAATATAGAAACCTATTGAGAAGTATAATACTTTGCTTGCACCTCATTTTGTGGTTGTAGTGTCTAGTTCTCTATGAAGTCTACAACTGAAGCCATGGTATCCAGTGGAAACATATCCTTGCACAACTTGAATTGTAAATCCAGCCATCGAGCTCTATGTGTATGCATCTTTATAGTGTTTCCCATCTTTTAGAGCATATGTTACTGTCTTATATTTTCTATAATCTACTATTTCATTTCCAATTGCATGTGTACTATCTATATGTTCACAAGTTGATACAAGTTGCAAAGAATCACAAAATAAGCATGTACTCTTGTAAAATTGTTGTCCGTCCCCTATTTCACAAAAAATGTTGGATATGAATTCTCTTGAAGATCTAAGTGGCTCATTTATGTCACAATCCTGCAAAACAAACTTAGAATGAAAAAACACACATATATTCCTAAAAACATCAAAATGGTTAGAAAATTCAATCTGTATCCTACAACAACAAGTTGTGTGTGTGTGATTTATCTTCAAATAAAAAGGTTTACTCATCTCAAAAAATCTTTGACTTATTCGAATTTGAGGATACATAAAAATAATTTTTGCAAAAAATTGTATTTGAGTTGAGTCCAAAAAATGTTTTGCATGTGGGTCACGATTTTGGCTACCAATCCTCCTTACAGCATCTCTTTGATTAGGAGAAACATGTGTGTTATTCGTCCAAAAATCTTCGATCAATAATTTCAAAGCTTCACTAATTTCTTTATCCTTTTGCTATAGTCTATCGCTAAATGTCCATAACTCATTTTTTGTTGGATCTTCCAATCTCTCATGCCTTAGCATGCCTCTCCGTAGAGTACCTCTATCGATTTTCAATGTTTTTCTTGTCTTTCTCATGAATCAAGCTTTCTTCATTTGGGTACTTACTATTGTTGATGTAAGTACTCGTCTTGTGATATTACTATCTTTGGTGTGTGATTTAGAACCCACTTTGTCATAAGCACTCATTAGATTCTTTACAATGCTTTTTTTCATTTGAATCGTCAATCGTTCTTAGCCCAAGAATCTTCATGATAGGCCTAAATTTCAAATTTCTTATCATTTCAACAAATAATTGGCATTGACCTGTAATATTTTATTCTTCAAAGAATAATCTCCACATACGATTAACTTTTCTTTGACAAGTATGCTTACTAATCTTTTCTTTGACAAGTATGCTTACTAATCTTGTCAGGCATTGATTTCAAAATGTTAGTATCAATATCAATCAAAAAATTTGGTCTTCTAAAAGAAATTCTAGAAGGTGTTATGATCTCTTCCATTCCCTCAACATTTTGAACATCAACATAAGGTTGAGTGTTTTGCATACGTTGAACTGAAGATGATGTGCCTTGGCAATAAGATGCAAAAGATGGAATATCACCTACTTGATATGTTGATGTTGTCTTCAACATGACATGATGGAGTGTGTACATTGTTAGATGTACAAATCAGCCTGTCTTTAACATGAGATGATGATATGATTCAAACATTGAAAGATGGTGTAGCTTCACAATTCAATTGTCTTCTTGAGCGTAATAGTCTCATTCTTTCTCTTTCTCTTTCCAATTCTTCCTCTTTGTTTCTTTGTATTGGTGGTTCTTGTTCCTCTTCAAGAGATAATTCTTCATTATTGCTTTGTAATTTTCTTTGTTCACGTAGTAGTTTCATTTTATCTCTTTTAATTGCCAAATCTCTCTCCCTCTCTTCCATTGTTTGAGTTTTTGATTTCTTCCTTGGCATGATCATGATTTCTATATGTCAAATTATTAAGACATCTAAATTAATTACAATTCATAAATTACAAATCATTTAAATACATATACAAATTACAATTATTTCAATGAATACACAATATATATTAAACAACTTGTCAAATTTCTAACCATTTCCAAATAACAATTCATTCAAACATACAAATTTCAATGAATTCACTATATATTAAACAACTTCTCAAATTATAATCAAATTTGTCTCTATATAATAACAAAGAATATTTAAAAAGGACTGCACTAACCTTTTCTATAGAAAGAATATTAAAAAAAGCCTTTGAATAGTGTATCCAATGATCGAATTTGGTGTTTGCTAGCTTCAAATAGAATGGAAGAATTCCAAAAAGCCTTCAAATAGTGCATCCAATGATTGAATATAGTGTTTGCTAACTTCCAACAGCATGAAACCTGTGTTTTATGTCAAAACAACAGAATACACAACAGACAAAAAACAAAATATGGATCAGTAGGGACCCAAACTTTTGTTATGACCATTTTTTGGTGTTTTCATATAGTTTTTACACACTATAGTGCATACACACTATAAAGCGCATGCACACTATAGTGCATACGCACTATGTGAAAAATAATATTTCCCTATCCCACCATCCCACATTCCCTACTCTCATTCTTTCTCTCTCCCATCCCCTACTCTCTCTCTCTCTCTCTACCACCCCCTACTCTCTCTCTCTCTCACTCTCTCTCTCCAATCCCTTTCTCTCTTACACACACTCCCATCCCCCCCTCTCTCTCTCTCCCTCTCCCTCTCCCTCTCCCTCTCCCACTCTCTCTCCCACTGCCTACTCTCTCTCAAACTCTCTCTCTCTCCCATCCCCTACTCTCTCTCTTTGTGGATACTCTCTCTCTCCTCTCCCATCCCCTATACTCTCTTTCACACACACACACACACACACACACACTCCCATCCCCTCTCTCTCTTCTCTCCCATCCCCTACTCTCTCTCACACACACACTCCCATACCCCTCTCTCTCTCCCTCTCCCACTCCCTCTCCCACTACCTACTCTCTCTCTCACTCTCTCTCTCATCCCCTACTCTCTCTCTCTCAAGCTACTCTCTCACTCTCTCTCTCTCCTCTTTGATCCCCTACTCTCTCTCTATCTCTATCACTCTCTCCTCTCTCCTACTCTCTCTCTCTCTCAAACTACTCTCTATCTATCTTTCTCCCTCTCCCACTGCCTACTCTCTCTCTCGCTCTCAATCTCCCATCCCCTACTCTCTCTCTTTCTCCCTCTCCCTCTCACACTCCCTCTCTCACCACCTACTCTCTCTCTCTCTCACTCTCTCCCATCCCCTACTCTCTCTCTCCCTCTCTCTCTCCCACCCCTACTCTCTCTCTCTCACACTCCCCCCGCTCTCTCTCTCTCCTCTCTCTATCTCACTCTCCCTCTCTCACTCCCTCTCCCACCACCTACTCTCTCTCTCTCACTCACACATTCTCTCTCTCCCATCCCCTACTCTCTCTCACACACACACTCCCATCCCCCTCCTCTCTCTCTCTCCCCCCCTCTCTCCCTCTCTCTCTCACTCTCCCACTCCTCTCTCTCTCCCCCCCTCCCCCTCCCCTATCCCTTACTTTCTCTCTCTCACACACACACTCCCATCCCCCCTCTCCTCTTTCTCTCTCTTGCTCTTGCTCTCCCACTCCCTCTCCCACCACCTACTCTCTCTCCCTCTCCCCCATCCCCTACTCTATCTATCTATCTCTCCCACCCCCTACTCTCTTTCTCTCCCCCCTCTCTCTCTCTCCCTCTCTACTCTCTATCTCGCTCTCTGTCTCCCACTGCCTACTCTCTCTCTCTCACTCACACTCTCTCTCTCCCATCCCCTACTCTCTCTCTCCCATTGCCTACTATCTCTCTCTCACTCTCTCTCCCCTCTCCCATCCCTTCCTCTCTCTCTCACTCACACTCCCATCCCACTATCCTCTCTCTCTCTCTCTCTCTCTCTCTCTCTCTCTCTCTCTCTCTCTCTCACACACACACACACACACACACACTCCCATCACCCTCTCTCTATCTATCTCCCTCTCCCACCGCATACTCTCTCTCTCCCTCTCCCACTGCCTCTCTCACCACCTGCTCTCTCTCACACTCTCTCTCCCATCACTTACTCTCTCTCAGGCTACTCTCTCTCTCCTCTCCCATCCCCTACTCTCTTTCACACACACACACACACACTCCCATCCCCCCTCTCTCTCTCCTCTCTCATCCCCTACTCTCTCTCTCACACACACACTCCCATCCCCTGCTCTCTCTCCCACCCCATTCTCTCTCTCTCCCATCCCTACTCTCTCTCTGCCACCCCCTACTCTCTCTCTCTCTCTCTCTCTCTCTCTCTCTCTCTCTCTCTCTCCCCCCCCCCCCCCTCCCCCATCCCCTACTCTCTTCCCATCTTCTAATCTCTCTCATTCTCTACCCTTTTTGCCTCTCTCCTTCCTTCTCTATTGAAATTTAGGCTTCAAGAGTGTGTGTGCACTAAAGTGCATACACGCTATCAAGACCCAAATTTGAAAAAGCTTAAAATAGTGTCCATGCGCTATTTAAAGCTTTGCATTCTACTAAGCCTAAGGCTTAGTTTTGCCTTGGGGATCCAACCCAAAGGTTTGGAGTCTCTAAACTGGTTTGAGACGTGTTTTACTGCAAACATACAAAAAATGATTGATTTTTCCTATGTGCTCTCCTTCAAGTTTCCTCGTGGCTGAGCATCGATAAAATCAGGTTACATGACATTGTAGGTCTTTGTGTTATCTATATAACCATATAATTTATTTTTTATTTGAACTATTTCAAGCCTTTCAACTATAATTTATTTTGAATGTATGTCTATTTTTTGTCAAAAACCAACATGTACTAATTGGGTTGTAGATTTTAGCTCGTTCATTGAATTTTGTAACAACTTAGTTTTTTAGAAATCAAACTCCATTCTACACACTTTGAAAAAAGGAATTTTTGATTTTAGATTAGTTTTAAATCATTTCTAGGGGGAGCACACAGATATTTCACGTTTTTGGGATGTGTCCAATTTAAAAATTCATTAAAAAAATACACATTATAAAATTACCTAAAAATTTTGGGATAAACTACACAGTATTAGGTAACTTTTGACCAGAGCGATTAAAGAATTTCAAAAAAAATAGTTAATATTTTAGGGGGGCCACACTTTGTATTGTGTTATGTTTGTTTTGAATAAACAGTACCACTTTCTGTGGCCCCCTTTCTTTAGGACCTAAAACTAAACCATTTTGAAAAAACATAGTAGTTTAGAAACTAGATTCAAAGGACTACTACTTTTGTTTTTGCCATATCTTAAAAATTTGAGCATAACTATCCTCAAATTCTTGTTGAAGTTTAGAAATTGCTGATTTCAAAAAAGATATAAAAAAAAAAAGGTGTCCACTTATACCCCCCTTTTGACACCACAACTTGGTGCACTTACCTAGTATCTTAGGCTTGTGTTTGATGAATATTCTGTATGAAATAGCTCGAAGGATGGCCATTGAAGGTTTACATGATGATTTAGAATCTAAAGTTATGTCTTTTTTTAAGAACTTTTCATCTTTTCATTAAGATAGATATGCATTCGAAAACCTCCCTATATTTTGGACAATCGTTTAAATTTTGAAGTGCTATAAGAACTTAAATATATTTATTGTAAAGGAACTTTACATTTTCAATTGGAATCAAATTTAATGGTTAAAATTTGTTACTTCTAGAAACTTTGGGTTTATGTTCAATTGTTAGTCACTTTTTGAAAATTTTATAATCTTGGTTTATGTGTTTCAGTCGGTATGGATGTCATGATTAAGAAAAATTTCCTCATCTTGAGCCATAGAATGGCAAGGCTTCTATCTTTCATATGCCTTAATATTAGCATGGTTCAATTTTACTACCTCAAGGCCTTTCAATTTGGGGAGTCAATTATTTGGAACTAGGAAACTTTATGTCAGTTCCTTTCAAAAAGATAATGACAGTTCTATTTCTATTATTATGAGCTAAGATAGAGCCTTATGTACCCCATGAAGTATTAAGGCTAAGGGAAGATTGTCACTGAGAAATGTTAAAGTTTTTACAAATTAAAATTTACAGTTTCTCCTCTCAGTTTACCTTCAAATGTTGAATTGTCTAGATCTTCTAAGGTGGCAGTAAGGTGAACCTTAACATACTAGATAAACTATAATTTGTGAAGTGAATCTAAAAATTAGCTCGAGCCTAAAATATAACCAAAAGACCTAGTTTGGGTTAAGGCATTTCTGTTAAGGTTCTCTCTTTTTTAAGCATCTATAGGTTTTTATTTTATTTTAGTATCCTATGGCATGGAATATCTTCGTTTCTTTCATTCTTAATAGTTTCATGTGTTCAAATTTTTTGGTATTAACCCCCTTTTAGAGAAAAAATTGTTTGGGTGTTGTTGTACAATGTTGTGGCAGGAGGATATGTTTGCAGTCAACATCTTCTTGAATAATGCTCTATATCTAGTTTTCCATATTCTTAAAAAATGCATTTCTACCATTCTCATTGTAATGTGAAGTCATGAGAAATAGTTAACTATTCAAGACATAATCATTCAATTATGTAAACAAACTTTAAAACTTTGTAATAGGGGGTATGCCCCCTAAATATTTTTTTGCAAAAGAGGGCACACCCTCTTCTAAGTCCCAAATTGGGCAATTGTACGTACACAGGACTTTGGTCATGGGTTACACTGAGGGTTTTCTTAACCCTGTTCTTTTGCCCATGGTGTTTGCACTTGAACGAGGTTTTGTAAATGTTTTTAAATTAATAGAATAGGCATTTGCCTCTTATAAAAATAAAAAAAATAGGTCTTCCCTTCACAAAGCATAGATTGGTATTTGAGGACAATATTGGCTTTTCTACCACTAAATCCTGACTAGGGAATTTCTTTTTAATATATTTATCATTATGGTGTGAAATTAAACATATAAAATAAATCTGTCCAAGTAAATCTTAGAAGTTAAAATAATGGCAAATTTTCCAAGTTTAGTGATGGCTTGGGAGTGAGCACACAAGAAATGCTCCCAAGAAAGATGGTAAAAATTTGGTAACCATGTAAAGGGTAGTGATATATTCACAATATAGCCATATTGATCAAATTAATGGATGAAAACTTGTTGTGGTGCAAGAAGAGGCCTCAAGAAAGAAAGAAAAAAAAAATCTTAAGATAAATTCCAAAATTTGGGACACTTAAATCCTATGTGATTTACAAGTGATCACCAACATGTAGCAAAATTCAATAATCTTCAATATCTATAATTATCTTTTTTGAGAAAATTATAAATAGACCACCTAGTAATCTACAAAAGTAGTTCAATGCTTTTGCTAGAAGATCCCTATGAAGTGAACTTATAACTTATATATATGGCATCTTATATTGAAATCCTTTTTGCTCACTATCATTTTGTTATTTCTTATATTAAATTATACTATAAGATTGTTAAAATTTTCCTATATTGGAAGTTTGAAAGATGATTTTGTGAAACATCTATGCAGATATGCACCATAAATGAGCTTATTATGGAAAGTCCCCATACACTTGCTAAGCTTATTTTGGCTAGCAGTCGATGCTCCATATTTTTAGCATTTATTTGTGGAGTTGGTGGCCTTGTGCTTATGATTTTTTGTTGCTTAATTTCTTAACAACTATCTTAAAAACCATTTAAAAATAAAATCGTTAGTTAAAAGTGATTTGAAAAAAAATATGGAGACAAATAAAAGGAGGGAAAATAAATTGTAGAGCCACATGTTATTTTTCCAATTAGCAATGGCTGCTCAATCCCAGCCCCCCTTTTCTTCAATGCTTATTTTCATTTTTTAAGCAGTTGTTGCTCCACTAAATTAGGTGCAAATTCTATTTTATCCTTTTCCTATAATTCAAATTATGCATGGGAACACTTTGGCTGCTTAAAATTAAGTAGAAATTGGGGTTAAGCAGACAAATGGAGACATGGGGTTGCTTAGTCATATATTTTACTTTATACAATAATGTTTTTCATATTGTTGAAAGAACATTATAATATATATCAAGCATTTTACATTCCAAACATATCAATGTTAAGCGGCATTAAAGGAATGTTAAGCGACATTAACTTTTCAAGTAGGACAAATATTGAGAAAATAAATCCTTTATGCGAAAAAAAGATGTTTCTAGAAAGGTCAAAAAAATAATGAAAATTCCAAAAATCCCACAAAAATGAGGGGAAATAGTTTTATTTTTCATTTATTGTTGATATGTGAAATTCTAAATAAATAGTAATATTGTCTTTTTTTTAATATAAAGAAATTACTAAACTTTAATCAATATAAATAAGAGTTCAAAAAATTTAGAATGTAATTGGTGCATTTAAATTAAAACTAGATCTAATGAAAACAATAGTTTCTTGCAAGACATGAATTTATAATAATATGTCATTTCAAATAGTCTTGTGTAAAGTGGTAGAAGTTATATACAAAATATTACAATAAGATAATTTGTTAGATTAAGTGTGTTTCATTTTCATTTTTATACTGAGACTTTAAATAAATACAATAGTTTCTTACAAGACATGAACTTATAATAATATGTTATTTCGAATAGTCTTGTGTAAAGTGGTAGAAGTTATATACAAAAGTGTGTTTCATTTTCATTTCTATAATGAGACTTTAAATAAATCTATCCAACTTCATAAATAAATCATTAGAAAAATTATTGTTGAGATTCGTTATTATTATGTATTAACTCAATTGGATTCAAACCCAAGACCTCCCTAATAAGAAACTTACAAATTACCATTGTGTTATAGACTCTTGCACAATATTATAAATATTATAAAACATTTTTAATTTAAGTAAAAAAAATATTTTTAAAAAATTAAATAAATAAAAAGAAATACTATTCATTTATATTCAATATATTATATCTTAACAAATTTGTTTTTATAAAAAAATCTATTGTAAAAATTTAATAGAAAAAATAGAAATATCAATATTTTAATTGAAAACTAAACTAATTTTAAAACTAAAACCTAAATAGTTTTTAAAAATCAAATGAGAAATTAGAAAAATAATTAATATTAGATTTAAGATTAATTGTTAATTTCTAAAAATAGAATATAGTCAAAAAATAAAGTTATTAGGAAGAGGGTCGAACACTTGAAAAAAAATCATTTATTGTAACTCAATTTTAAGTTCCCACACAATGCTGATAACTGGGTCAATAGTGGTCTATTTTTGAAAAAAAAAAAAAAGTTAATTAGAACATTTAGACACAAGTACTAGAATTACTTGTGTTATTGTAGCAATAGGTGATATGTTTCACGAAGGACAATGGCATAATATTTTTTGGACAATACTTTGAACTAACACTTTTTACTGTCTTGTACACTAGGTTACACAAAATTCTCTTTACTATGATATGGCTATGCTATCTAAATTCCATAGTGTAGTTTTTGAGTCAAACCCATTGACCTATAGTTATAAAAAAATGTATAAATCTTATATATTGTTTAGAAACTTAAGATATACAAAGTTAACCATAAAGACTATTGATACTTTTCCCCTACTCTATTATTTTTTATGGAGATCAATTTTTAGGTTTTAACCTCTCTAATTAAGAGTGGAGGACTAAAAAGTATCCATTCAACCAAATTTATCGATGGTACGATCCTAGCCTTATTCCTTTGAGATATTGGAGGCTTACACTCTCCAAGTCTTGATCTTTGGTAGGCTAATTAAGAACCTTCCTCTTTTTTAAATAATTGAACTAATTAGAAATGAACAAATCACCCTTTGCCTAATAGATTTGGCACCTCTGGTGGAGTGTGTGGGGATGCACGTGCTGGCATGTGTCCTCTTTGTCTAAATTTTGGGACCGTTTGGGCCATTCCCCTTCCAAGACTTCTTTTCTTCAAGTTGCTTGGACTATCTACCCTTCCCTTATTTTATGGCATGTTTGGCTTGAGAGGAATAGAAGGATCTTTCATGATTTGCAATTTGAGATCAGGCACCTATGGGGGAGAATTGTTAATTCTCTTCAGGAAACACTCCTTGCTATAAATGTGACATCGGTGGGGGTTTGGATCCTATTGATGCTGGTATTTACTCTTGCCTCTCCTTTCCTCTTCAGGGTTGCTCTCCCTCGATCACTCACACCCGCTCTAGGAATAGAGCTAAGCAACACCCTCAGCGAGTTAATCGTCAGGGACGTTGGTCTCCTCTTGAGGTGGGCACTCTTAAAATCAACACTAATGGTTCTTCTCAAGGAAGTCTTGGTCCGGCTGGTATTGGGGGAGTTGGGCGTGATAGTTCTGGTGATATCCAGTATTTGTTTTCTATATACAAGGGTTACCATACTAATAACCTCATGGAAGCCCTGGCTATCTTGGTTGCAGTGGCACAGTGTTGTCTACGTGGCTGGAAAAGAATCATCTGTAAGACTAACTCGCAAGTGGTTGTGAACTTATTGCATAATAGGAACCTTGTGCATGTGGATTGGCATTTGGCTCTGGTTATTCAGCAGATCATTTAGTTATGCAATTCTCTGGATTCTATGTCCTTTATGCATATCCCTTGTGAGTGGAACGGTGTGGCTGATTGTCTAGCTAAATGGGCCTCTAAACAGGGGCCGGCTTGGAACATTCTTGATCCTAGAATGCTTCCCCTTGATTTATCTCAAATGTTGGATCAACTTGTGGACCAGGATAAAGCTATGTAGTTCTCTTTGTTTCTTGTGTTGTTCAGCTCTCTTTGATATTCAATAACATTTTTACCCCTCTTTTAGTAAAAAAAAAAATCACTATAAAAGACCGTCTAAATCATTTCTTAGAAACTGAAGATTTACAAAATCAACCATATAAACTAGGGGAAGACAGTTAGTAGTGGCTATAGCTAACTTTGTGCATTCAATGAGCTATCAAACAATGTTGAAATTTTCTATTTTGTTCTTCATTGTCATGGTACGCAAGTTAACTTCTTAAAGCTAAGGTTTTAGCTTCTCTCTAATAACGACCCACTCTATAAAAGTCATTACATGCATATAGGTTAAATAGTGGCAAAAAAAAGGTGTCACCTATTACAAGGTAATTGGTAAATACTTGCTTATTAATAACAGAGACCGAAAGGTCAATTTATACAAAAGGAAGAGACGATGTTTCCTTAGGAAACGATCGTAAAGAATAGAAACATTCTATTCCAGAGAAAGCAAAAAATGAAAGCAAACTAAAGCTAAAGATATTTACAAGATAACCATTAACTAATAATAGACGTCTTATCTATTATTGTAATACCCTCCCTTAATGGTTAATCTATCTAACACACCAAGCTGTCCTCTGAATTTGACAAACTTATCAGGACCAAGAGGCTTGGTGAGAATGTCTGCAGTCTGATCTGAGGTAGGAACATACTGCAGATCTATAGTCTCGTCTTCAACCAGCTGTTGTATGTAATGACAATGAACATCCACATGCTTGATTCGTTCATGGAAGACTGGATTCCGTGCTAACTTGATAACACCTTCATTATCAACAAACAGAGTAGTCAGTCCTACTGGTGACATCTGCATATCCCCAAGCATCCGACGAAGTCAGACAGCTTCACATCCTGCCTTAACAGTCCCTCTATATTCAGCCTCTGTAGAAGAGAGAGAAATTGCCTGCTGCTTCTTGCTGGTCCATGTGACTACACCGAATCCCAAACTGAACACATATCCAGATGTTGACTTTTTATCATCAACAGAGCCTGCCCAATCTGAATCTGTAAACCCACTGAGTTTAGGCTTAGAACTCCGAGAATACAAAAGTCCATAATCAGAAGTGCCTTTCACATAACGAAGCACACGCTTTGCTGCCATCCAATGATCAGCCTTAGGAGATGTCATAAAGCGTGAAATATAGCTGACTGCGAAGCTGATATCAGGCCTAGTAGCAGATAGGTAGATGAGGCTGCCTACTAGTTGCCTATACGTAGTATCATCAACGGAAGGAGAATCAGACTTGGATGATAACTTGAGACCTTTCTCCATAGGTGTAGATGCAGGTTTGCAATCCTGCATTCGGAATTTGTCTAACAAGGCTCTGGCATATTTGGACTGAGAGATGAATATACCAGAAGACTGTTGCCAAACTTCAACAACTAAGCAATAATGCATGAGCCCAAGGTCAGTCATATCAAAAGACTGGCATAAGTGTTGTTTGATTCCCTGAATCAAAGATGCCGAACTGCCAGTGATGATCAGATCATCCACATAGATAATCAGAAGGATGATGTCACTGTTAGTAGTCTTGATGTACAGATTTGAGTCTAAAGAACTCCTCTTGAAGCCTTGATCACTGAGGTACGTATCAATCTTGATGTACCATGCCCGAAGGGCCTGCTTCAAACCATAGAGAGCTTTTACCAATCTGAGAACCTGATGGTCTTTACTAGCAACCTTGAAACCAGGAGGCTGCGTCATGTAGACCTCTTCATGGAGATCACCATTCAGGAAAGCACTCTTTACGTCCATCTGATGGAACTTCCAGCCAAACTGTGCTGCCATGGCTAGGACTAATCTGATGGTGCTCACCTTTGCAGTAGGAGCAAAGGTCTCCTCATAATCAATGCCCTGACGCTGAGAAAAGCCCTTTGCCACTAAACGAGCTTTGTACTTATCCAAAGTACCATCTGATTTGTATTTGATTTTGTAGACCCATTTGCAGCTAATGGGTTTCTTCCCTGGGGGAAGATCAGAAAGGACCCAAGTGTTGTTCTTCAGCAGGCTCTGGTATTCAGATTGCATGACCTGTTCCCACTCTGGAATTCCTTTAGCCTCGGAATATGTTTGAGGTTCAAACACACTGTGAATTTTGGCCATAAGAACAAAGTTAACAGAATCTATAGTTTTTCTCTTTTTCCGAGTAGTTCTCCCATCAATGAGCTCATCATCATGAAGATCAGCAAGTGTCTTAGCCCACCGCTTAGGCCGGAGAGGAGAATGACCAACAGTAGTACTAGGAGATGCTTGATCAGCAGGATCCTGATCAGAAGAATCTGGATCAAACTCAGGTGAAGTATCTTCAAAACGAGGTGATCCTGCAGGAGAAGCCGGAGGTGGCTGTAAAGGTATCACTGGCAAGACTGGAGCTGTAGGAGCTACTGGAGCCCTCCCATTAGGTGGACCTAATGGAAGCCGAACTCCCAAATCATGAACCTGCATAGGCTGGTCTACTAGATCAGGAACAGGAGAAACAGGCATGAATGGTCCTCGCTGCTCATCAAAGACTACATCGCGGCTGTATATGAGACGAGATCAACATCAATAAGGCGGTAGGCTTTGTGAAGACTGCTATATCCAGCAAGCATCAGTTTTTGACTCTTGGCATCCAACTTGGTGCGTGAAGCATCAGGGATCCAAACAAAAGCAAGAGAGCCAAAAACCTTTAGGTGACTGATTTTGGGCTTGCGACCTGACCAGGCCTCTTTCGGAGTTTTACCTTTGACCGCCACTATGGGTGACTGGTTCAACAGATAAACTGCAGTGTTAACTGCTTCTGCCCAAAAATGCTTCGGAACATGTCTATGTTCGAGCATGGAACGAGCCATCTCGGTGATTGTCTTGTTCCGACGTTCAACTACACTGTTCTGTTGTGGCGTGTGGGGTGTGGTGAACTGGCGTTGGATGCCATGTGTATCCAAGAAGCTGGAGAAAACATTAGAACAAAATTCACCCCCATTGTTTGATCTAAGAGTAATAATAGATTTCCCATACTCTTTTTCAACTAAGGGTTTAAACTTCTGAAATACAATAAATGCATCGGATTTCTTTTTAAGGAAATACACCCACCTTTTTCTATTGAAATCATCTACAAACAACAGAAAATACCTATACCCAAGAATAGAAGGAGTGGCCATAGGGCCGCAGATATCAGCATGAACAAGCTGAAGTACTTGAGAAGCTCGCCAAGAATCGCCACTAGGGAAAGGTGTGCGATGTTGCTTCCCAGCTTGACATGCGTCACAAACTCCAAGGTGTTGGGTTTGAATCTCTGGCAAACCAAGAACAAGCTCATCCCGAGCAAGTTGTGAGAGATAATGCACATTTAAGTGCCCATATCGCTGATGCCAAAGTGAGCTGATGGAAGATCGCCGAGCAGCCATAGCTAAGTCCTGAGAATCACCAGAATCAGTAAGTCTTAAAAGACCATGATCCTCAAGACCAACTGCAATAGTAGACTTAGTCGCCCGATCAGTGATGGTGCACTGATGTGAACTGAAGGTGACTGCCAAATGTGGAGAATGTCGCAGCAACTGACTGACCGAGAGTAGATTTAGTTCCATCCCTGGAACGTAGTACACATCAAGGAATATGAGCTTCCTCCCAATAGACTGAATTTGAATGTTGCCTTTACCAACAACCGTGTACTCTTCTCCACCACCAAAGATAACAGAATCTGAATAAGGCTGGTAGTCAGTAAACCAGTCTCTGCGGTGAGTGAAATGTCGAGAGGCACCTGAATCAATGTACCAGGCAGATGGTTGTACATGATCTACGGGTCTTTTAGCCATGAAGGCATAAAAGGCAGATTCCACCTGCTCAGTGTGCTTTGCACTGTTCGCTTTGGGTTGCGAACCGAATTGCTTAGACTGGGCAGCTAAGCGTTTCCGACATGCAACCTTCATGTGACCATACTTGTGGTAATAGTTGCATTGAATGTTCTTCTTTTTGGTACCATCGGATGCTGGAGCAGAAGACTTCTGCTGAGATGGTTGCTGAAACTTGCCCTTATCCTTCTGAAAGGATTTCGCAGCAAAGGCTTGCTCAGTGGAGGTGGAACTGGAGCTGCTACCGAACTGTTGTTTCCACCGATCTTGCTGAAGTAGCAGGGTGTAGAGATCAGTGAACTTTAGATCAACACCAGTAGATGTGATGTTGAGAGTCTCGATAAAATGCTCATAGGAATTTGGTAAACTCCGAAGAGTGATTACCACAATATCCTCTTCCTCCATCTTGCGACCGATGGCAAGTAACTAATCACGGATTTCCTAAATCCGATTCAGGTGTGCTTGGAGCGAGGTGCGCTCATCCATGACAATAGAAAACAGAGTGTTTTTCAGAAAGAAGGCTCTGCTCTTGTCGGAAGTCTCATGAAGACCTTTTAGATGTGTCCAGATTTCGGCCGCTGTCTTGCCGAATGGAATCTGAGAAAGTTGGTCATCAGCTACGGATAGTTTGAGAAGCATTACTGCCTCTCGATTATTCAGATCCCATGTATCTTGATCAGGACTCGGAGAAGTCGAACGCTGTGTAACACCCATAACAAGTTGATCAGTGTTTCAAAATTCGAAGATTGCAATGATGCGTTGCTTCCAGGTTCCATAATTGCAACCATTGAATTTGGAATTATGCTCGAGCAGAATATTTGTCAGAGATGCCATGGCACGTTTTTCAATGAAAAAATGTGAAAATTTGTGAAGGCACGTTCTTCGAGGCAAAAATACGGAAGACCCAGAAGAATCAGAGAATGACCCAAAAGAGAGCTCGAAAAACCCAGAAGGAATTTGTTGTCGTTTTCTGAATCCACTGGCTCGAAAATCGAAGCACAAAAAATCGAGGCACCCAGAAAAAACGGATGACAACCCAGTTGAGCTCTCGAAAAACCCAACAAGAATATGCAAACAAAAAAAAATTTCGACCCCAAAAATTAGGGTTTCGAAAAAAAACGGCCCTAGCTGAAAAAAGCTTGAAAAAACTTCAGATTTCTTGATGAAAAATGGTCGAATCTGCTTCCCAAAGCACGATGACAGACTGAGACGGCTAAGAGCATGAAGATTTGATATAGAAACATGCAGATTTTCACCCCAAAAACGCGAGTCTCCAAAAAATGGCCATGATTTCCATGCGATTTGCAGACCCGTAATTCGGGAATTTCTCCAAGCAGAAAAACCCTAGGTGGGTTTTGGAGAAATTAGCTAAAATAATTTTGGAAAAATTTAAACAAATAATTTCAAGAAGAAATTATAAATTTTTCCGAAAAAATTTAAGTATTTAGCTCTGATACCATATTACAAGGTAATTGGTAAATACTTGCTTATTAATAACAGAGACCGAAAGGTCAATTTATACAAAAGGAAGAGACGATGTTTCCTTAAGAAACGATCGTAAAGAATAGAAACATTCTATTCCAGAAAAAGCAAAAAACGAAAGCAAACTAAAGCTAAAGATATTTACAAGATAACCATTAACTAATAATAGACGTCTTATCTATTATTGTAATATCACCATGTACTAGACACCAAGAACCTCAATAGGAGTTCAATGTATACCCAATAATTGTTAACAAAGATTTCTATAGAATGGATATGTTGTGAAGATTAATCGAACGATAATGCCCTTGGTCTCATTCAGTACACGCAATGGTTGGCAACAAGGACTTAACCAACTCATGTGCTATAAGTTGAGTGATTGTATCAGTGTTTTGATACAACAGCAACTCCGCTCTAAAAAGACCTTGATTAGTGAGAAAATGAAACTTTTAAGCATGTATTGATACACAAGAATATTTATTATTGAAGTGTCGAAAAATGAATTAAGAACCACTATTTCTTCCCCTACTAATACTCTCGGCTTAAGGAGGGGTCCCATAGCAGGTGCTTAAAGTCCATTTTCAAGGAGATGGAGGTCCCACAAAGATTATATTTAGATCTCAGAATTTGTGTGGGTAACCAGCTTAGAAGATTTTTCTCCCAGGTGTCAAACTTTCAAATGAAATTAAACATAAAAGACAAAAACTCCCATAAATTTAAGCTGAACGAAGAATAATATTTATAATAAAATTCATACAACAGCAAGCTTTAAACTATTCCTTAATATCCACTTAATGCACTGAACTGATTGAAGTCTCTGTTCCCCACATTTAAATCAGCTTAAACTACAACCCACGCACCCAATTATCTGTGAGGATAGCAGCTTAACCAAAATTAAACTGCTGCACAATTATGTGTGAGGACCGCAGCTTAACCAAAAAGATAGGACGCTTTTCTAGACAAGTAGGCTGCCTATTGCAGGTGACGGTGCTATAAACATCTGGCCGTCACTTTGGCCTATTCTGGCTAAAATGTAAATAAACAAATTTAAAAGATCGGAAGGAGCCAAGTTGCACGGGCTTCTGTTTGTGGAAAATGGAGTCCTCTGGGGTTTGATTTGATATGTCACACACTTCTGTCCATACAACAAAAACATGTGAATGGATTTGATTTGAAGGGCACTCAACTACATCTGTTCCTAGTCATAGATTTTCAGAACCCAGAGTCTTTTTTTGATGAACCCAGAGTCTTTTAAGTTGTCAGCCATTAAACTTTTAGCAAATCATTTGCCCTAGTCCCCACCTATATTGCCTAGGCACTCTCTTTTTTTAATGTAGTACCAATCTCTTCAATCCTTTCTATTGATATTTTGAACTCTGATCAAAGTAACTCAGTTTTTGTTTGGCATTAAAGCGTTTTTGTCAGCATATTGAACTTCATAGTGTTTGTCCCATTCATTCAGACTGTGGACTTACACTGTAGAGTGCAGTGGGGTGCAGTGGAGTGACCAATGGACAAAGCCAAGGGAGAGGTGATTTAACATATTTAACTTTTAAATTCTGTAACTACAACTACAAGTCTAGGGAAGAAGCTTTAATTTATTTTCCGGTTTTAGTTTACGGTCTGATGATAGTTAATAGAACATGATTTACAATTAAAAGATTAAACAACATAAAGAAGTTGTATGAGCAAAAGAAATTAGTCAAAGGGATTAGTCAAAGGGAAGAACATTTGGTTGAAGTGGAACAACAAATAGATGAATAAGTGGGACATTATCATATGAATGCGTTCCAATGGAAAAATTAAAAATCATGGAAAATTCAAAGAGAACATTTACATAAGACAACTTGAGCTGAATGGACAACAGAAATTGGTCAAGGGAAGAACGTTTGGTTGAAATAAAACAAAAAATATTCGGATAAGCAGGCATTAGTATAAGAAAGCACCCAAACAACAATAGGAAAATAACAAAGTATGGAAGGTTTAAAAAACATGTAGATAAGACAACCTGAAAGGGAAAGGGAATAAATACTGTGCAGAACATTTCAATTTCAAACAGATTTAGTGAGCGAGTGTTTTAAACTTCACATGCTTATTTGTTTATTGGCTGTCCACAGATCCCATAACTGATTAGCCTTATAAATCTAATAAAGAAGTTTATTATGGGAAAAATTCCAAACTACTATCTGATCTCATTACATAGGGTGGAAAAAGACTCAATATATTGCAATGTTCAACCCTACTTGGGCATGGGGAGCAGGCTTATCTTGGATCGGCTATCAATGGTAAGGCTAGGGTGTTAGCGGTTCAGGTGAGGATGGGTTCACATCAACTCAGATATGAGATGGGTAGATGGAAAAGATATAAAGAGGAATGAAACTAGAGGATCTACAGGCTCTACAAAAATTTGTTTGTTGAAACTGAATGACCTTTCTTATGAGTGCACATATTCACGCATCTGGGCCCACTACGAGTTTATCTTGGAGGTAGGCATAAGCATGCATAGTTTATTTAAAGAGGATAAGATGAGACCAGTTTGATTAGCAAAAATCATTGCAAGAGATTAAGTTTACAAAAGAATAAGAATTTGGTCTGAAATTAGTTTAAGATCCTTTCTACCTCGTAGTCCCATATGCTGTTGATCTATGAATGTGGCCAAAATTCTCCATTCAATCATTCATATAATCAAATTAAAACACAACCTGAACTCATTATAGATTAACTTTAAATTTAATGTACAGCTGAATCCAAAAATATTTTATTAAATATTACATATATTGTAAAAACAGCCAAGGCGCATACAAACTCCGAATAATCATAATCATATATATTTTTCAGTAACCTGAAAAATGTCATATATCATACCAACTCCGAATAATCGCATCTACTTTTTAGTGACCAGGAAAATATCATATCTATGAGGGATGGATATGATTCCCTCAACATCCACATGTGTAACCATATAAGCAACCAAGAGAAGTTTGCCTAGTTGTCACGGTCTCTAGAACACTCAGGGGCCAGCTTTGGGTACCTAACTCTGTCACTACAATAGTTGTAGATTGTATACTTGCTCCTTACCCATCTCAGTCTTCTCCATTGTAATCCATCCAAGTCATCAAATTCTTTCTGATCCCACCATCTTCTTCCCAGTGTTGGACACAGTGAATGAGGGACAGATGCCTCACAACCATCAATGTGGAATCCCTTGTATGCTGCCACAAATGGTGCTTTGCTCCAGTCGGTCTTCTCAAGCCCTCCTCTTGTGGCCCAATCATCTGCATTCCAAAGGCTTGAGTAGATCTTCATTGGCTGATTGAATGGATATCTTACTCCCAAGTCCTTGCTGTTCTTGAACACCCTGATTGGAACATCATCTACAAAGAACCTGAAATGCAAATGCTCATGATTTAGACCTTAGAGAAGTGAAAAAATGAGCCATATTTGAACTTTTTGACACAAGGACAACTCATTTGAATTGGTAAAGGTGGAATCTTGATCAATCAAGGAACATGAACTTACACAATCTGACGCATGTTCCAGAGAACAGAGTAAGCATGGTAATCTTTTGTGGGGTCAAACCAGAGGTAAATGCGCTGTTCTCTGTCTCCTTTCCCTCCACTGAACACATTTGTTTGGAGAATGTATGGCTGCCCAGACCTATTCCCTAGAAACTCAAAGTCTATCTCATCATGCTCTGAGTTCTGTGATGAGAGCTGCGATACATGATTACCAAAAAAAATTAGTCATATGGTTTTAAAAGTTAAATAGAAATTTTGAAGAGGCTTTACCCTTGTACTATCAGAAAGAAAGATTAGCATTAAATGCTACACGATAGACTCTATACAATGAGAGATAAGCATTAAGTACTACAAGACTGACTCTGTACGGTCAAGAAGATAAGCATTGAGTACTAGAAAACAGAAAAATAACCAGTTATAATATATACCAAACCCCTAAATAGCCCTTAGAAAAGGTGGAGACCACGTCCAGAATTCATGTCTTACATAAAAAGCAGTGACGGTGCCTGCAGAGTCACCAGGAACCATCTTTATTTGCATACTAAAATGCCCAAACAAGTATGTGCCCTTTGATTGGAAACCAGTACCTGCACCACCACCCACAAAGGGGAAATAAGGATTAGATGGAGTGCAATAGTCAGAAGATCAAGAGCTGATAGACTAAGAGCTTATAGTACAATGATAACTTTCGAGTTTCAACAAATAATAATAATAAATCTAGACTTTAGCTCATTACTTGTAAAAAAAAGTTTAGGCTATAATATAGCCTTAACAAAAGAACAGAAGGCAGATTTAAGGCCCACAAGAGTATCATGAGAAAGTACCTGTTGATTTGTCCAGAGAAAGTGTGGCCTGTTTCCCACCATCAAAGTACTTAATATGATCAGCAGCCCATGTGGGAACATAGTTCATTTGAAATTGTACATCTACAGGCCTCCTGGGTGTGCCAGCCATGACAGCAGGCACCACCAGACTCGAGAATAAGAAGAGGAAAACTTTGAATACCATCTTTGCAGTCTATTCCACCAACATATCCCTATTGCACAATTTCACAATATCAGATTATAATGATTCAAGAATAAGCCACTGAAAGAATGAATCATTTATGTCAGTAAAATCATTGGTGTTTTTCTCCATCAACTAGAAAATGCTTCTACAGTACTAAAAGAAACTGACGGCTGTACACAATTGTTCAGATACTCTCTAAGTCCCGCTCATAATAACTCTAATGCATGCTACCACATTTTGACATAAGAATATCTGCGATAAGTTTTTAAAATTTGAATGCAGCTAACAGGTTTGAACATAAAGGACTGTTAGGATTCACCTCCTGATATTCTAAACTAACTTTTGTGCCTACAACATTCTGCTTTGATAACACACAGACCTGAAATTTTTTCCTTGATTGACTGCTAAACTAGTCCTATTTGCTTGCAGAATCATTGAGAAACCTTTGGTACCGTGAAGGTCTTTGAAATCTCTTTAAGCGCAGTAAAAGATAGAACATTTATTGTATAAACTTAGCTTCTTTTGTCAATAATAGATAAAATATGGAGTTTAACTTGAAACATCAGTACAATTACATCCACACATTTTATACTATACTTACCATTTACCCAACCCTTGATTACAATAACACTTTTTGCCCAATCCCTTAAGCTTATCAAATTATCACCGTTTCAACACATTGAAATGGAAAGACATTCTTAAAGAAAGGTGGCTAAATTTCATAGTATCAACACAACATTTGTTGAAGGCTTTTAGAAATAGAATTAGGTGAGTTTGATATTAGAGATAATATTATGGTTAGGTTCATTTGAATTGGATTAAATTAGTATTGGGATGGGTGACTTCTGAGAAAGGCTCAATGTTTCTCTTGCGAGCATTTTCTAGATGCAATAGGTACCAAATGAACTACAGATTATGAGAAATATGTTCTTGAAAGACAGTTGACTTCTAGATGCAATGAGTGCTAAATGATTGATAGGTTATTGTAAAACAAATGACTCATGAAATGAAGATAGATAACTTTGACACAAACTCAAAAAACCATAAAAAAGATCTCTACATTGTTATTATAATTTTCAGAAAAAAAAAGGGTAAAATTTTACTATGACAGAAAAGATTACAACAAAGAGAGCTCAACAACGAAGTCTGTCCTAATCAACAAATTCATCAAAATTAAAATAAAAAAATCTCTCAAAATTTTGAAATATATTTGACTCAAATGACCTCTGTACAGTACAACAGAAGTTACTGAAAGAAATAGCAGCTAGCAGGGGTGAAAATCCTAAACATATTGCTATTTTAGGCATAACTGAGAAATGCTTTCCAAAACTATGAGAAAAAATGTTAAGACATAAAACCACCTAGCTACCTTCAAAGCTGCAAAACAATACTGAATCTTATCAGTGCACAAATTAATGATAGAGGCAAAACTTGTCAAGTTCGGAACAAACAGTGTGTTAGAATAAGAATATTAAGTTGTAAACAAAAACAGTGTTAAAATGAGAATGGCATTTCCTATCCATTGATGCCAAGTGCTAGTCTGCAATTTATCATAACCCAAGAAGAAGAAGATATACGCACTTCCAAGAAAACCCATATACCTTTCTAGAAACGAAGAAAATGCCCTTTGAAACCACTGGTTCAACTCTTCCAGGTCTTTGAGAAGAGTTGATATGTGAAAGTAAGTACTGAACTTCACTTGAACTGATAGGTTCTTTTGTAGTAGCTCAGGAAGAATAAAGAACTAATTTAAAAATGAGTTCGTACTGTTAATGACTTGGTCCAGCTCGTGAAGTATTCAAATTTGCCTGCTAAAACACAGCTGGGTACGCTTCTCTGAGCTACTGTCCTTGTCTGTTTCTACCGACCTGATTTAGTTCTCAATCTTCACTAATACGGGCATATGATTCCCATTGTCTCAAATCTCTAGAATAATTCCTTCTTAGATTTGGGTACTTAGTCCTTAATTGGTTCCATTTTTTACCAGATTGGAGGTGTATGAATTATTTATTCAATAGAATATTTATTAGTGGAGGATAGTCATTGTGGTGTCATATAATTTCACAATTTATGTTGATATCATGAATTGTTCTTTTAATTTGTTTTTTTTTTAATATTTTGGATCAATCTATTTAATTAGTGTTTATTGAATTTTGTTAATTTGAATTTTATTTAGAAAGTCATGTAGAAGATTAAAATTTATTTTCAATTTTTTTTAGGGGGAGGGGATTGTACAACTTTATTGGTACTAATAATATGATATTTTTGATATGGGATCAATTGTCCAATCTTATTAGTTTTCAAATTGAATTAGTAATGAGACCATAGAGTATATTTTGAGTTTCACATTGAAATGATCACCTTTTACCCATGCATGCACAATGGATCGCACAACTTTCGTACTTATTGCCCAAAACCCAAACCAATAGCTATAAGTTGTATGCTAGGATAGGGTAGGCAAGATACAGAGGGGTTTTACCATCATTTTCTTAATAAGCAATTGAAAGGAAGATGACCCAATAGGCTCAAGTGGGGCTCAAGCATTAAGTGTGTGCAACGATCCTTCACTATTATGATCAATAAATGAAAAGGATTCGGGGAAGTAATATGATAAGGTAAACTAACTAGTTTTAGAAAACTACAAACTAACATAAGTGACAAAAAATATGTAATTGACATAAACAAAAAGCTAAAAACTAAACTAACATTTATAATGAAATTGAAGGTAGGTGAAACAAATTGCCTCACAGTTAGTTTTGGGCAATAAAATGTATGAGGCGTTCTATTCACTTGGAATCTACCGAGAACTCAAATATCCTATAGATCATGACCCTTTTAATCTATTTTGTTAGTTGCACAACATGTTCTTGCACATAGAAAACAAAGAAGGTTGGATAGAGGGGTTTACCTTAGTCAAACCCCTATCCCAAATCAACCTTGAAATTAAATGAAAGAGATGAGAGTGTGTCCTCGTATAGCAGAGCCTAGATCTAAAAAATAGAACACATCATTTTGTACCATGATAATGAAAATGTTTATTTAAATGTGATTAAATGTGTTGATGCAATGACTTTGACTTAACACAACAGCAACAAAAAGGAAATCATGAAAGAAAAAACCTCATGTGATGAATGTTGTAATTTTGTTGCAATGCTTGATTGAGAAGAAGAAAGAAGATGTAGATGTGGTTATATCTCCTTCCTTAATAGAACAGTCCTTTATGTGGCCTTGAGCGAGCGAAAGAAGTTTGGTCCATAGATAAAAATACCTTGAATGCTTGAGAATAAGTTTAGATCTTGAATGCTTTCAAATGCTTGCCTTGATTGCTTGAACTTGAATGCTTGATAATGGATGTCAATTAATAATTGTGATTTTGGTTTGTTACTAATATAAAGAGAGATAGTGGGTTTATCTACTTCTCATAAAATCTCATAGGTTAAAACTTAAGTGGGCCAAGTATAGATTTGAATATCCTACCAAAATACTGAGACGAGACCCTAAACCAAATTTTGGTTTGATCCCAAGGGAACAAATGTGCCTTGTGTGTTATGTTCCTACAAACAAAATGGCCCAAACATTATGTTCTAGCCAATAATAGCTAAAATAACTCCATATATATGTTCCTAAACAGTCAAAAGATGCCAAAATAATAGTGCACCGTTAGTTAAAGTACCAAAACATAACTAAAGGTCAAAAATAGTAACATAAGGCTTGTGATGAAATGAATTATATGATTGGAGGAAAATAGAGGAACACACTTAGAAATAAGAGTTCACCTCAATTTTAAGCAAGATTGAAATGAAATAGGACTCATATTTGGATTCAGATGTCCTAAGTGTTATATGAAATATTACTATGAACCAATACTACTTGGAGGGTGCTATATAAATCCATAATTGTACATTAATTGAGAACTTACAAATTATGATGGTACATTCAATCCCCACTTTAATGAGAGTATGAGACAAATTCATTCCCAAGGTAAAGGAAATAAGAGAGAAGAAGATGGAAAGACCAAAATATATCATCATGAGAAAGAGATATAACATCACTAAGTTTAAGGACATAAGCCCCCAAATGAAGGATCTCAACTCAAATAACCATGCATACGGGCACAAAAATAAAAGACAAAGAAAAACAACAAATAAAAAGACTAAACTCACAAAATCATAATATGTTAGTCAATATTTATACTGCAGGAGCTAGATTTTGTATTAGAATTCTCTTATCCTAACCATTACTGAATTGTATTCAAATATGTGAAAGGTTTTGCACTTGGGTAGGAGAAACTCTCAAGGTTTCATCATCATGATGAGAAGAGTGGGAAGTGAAGTTCTCAAAAATAAGAGGTATATCATTAGTATATGCATAATGGTATCATCCACATTCCTATGAAGCATATTAGATGATCTGAGATCAAAGTGTTGGAAATATAAGGCAGGCTAGGTTACTGGGTGGGGGGTGTTGTGAATCAGGAACTAATAAACTCACTCCACCAATTAATCCTTCATATATTATTATGATCTAATAGCATGCATGAAAGAATGAAAGCAATAAAACATTCATAACACTTTGACACAAGATATGGTGACCCAAAAACCTTCCAATTAGAAAGTAAAATTGGGTTGGGGATGATACCCACAAGCTTTAGTACTACAGTATAAAGTTAACCTATTAAGGCTTACAATTGATCACTTCTAACGATCTGCCCTGTTAGGAGAAATAAAGACTGTGAGGTCCACCTTGTTAAAGGATTTACAAACATGCAATGATGTATGCACTCTCCTAGGAGATTTAGCAAAATATTGTTAAGTCTACCTAGTTAAATGATTTAACTGATACACCTGTTAGAATGAACCAATGGTTGATCTATGATCTACAACTTTGATTGTTGAATGGGATTCCTTGAATAGCAATGATCACCTTGTTGTGATAGATAAATAATTGTTGTCCCTTATGCTTCTTGTAGCCTTCTTCAATTCGCACTCATACACTTCATATTACTTCTCGATGACACTCTTGGATATGATACAATGAGTTACATACATATCAGTCCAAATAACTAATCACTGGAGTTGGCTACAATACCAAATTCATCATAATTCACAAAGTCAGCCCAACTATTGTAACTCAAGTCTAGAAGACAAACTCGGTGATGTTCTAACACATGAAAAACACTATCAACACTCAACAAACTTGTTACAAGTTAGAGTTGTCGTTGCACCAAAATATCGACCTATTAATGCCTGATACAACCACTAGACTTATAGAACAAAAAAGGTGGTTAAGCCATGTCAGGAATCTCGAAGGGGAAGACTGGTGATTAGTCCAACAATTCCCCATCAGCCTCACTCGAGGGGATTCAAACCTATGGCCAAGCTCTAATACCACTTGTTACAAGTTAGAGTTGTCGTTGCACCAAAAGATTGACCTGTTAATGCCCGATACAACCACAAGACTTATAGAACACATAAGGTAGTTAATCCATGTTATGAATCCAAAGGGGAAGGTTGGTAGTCAGTCCAACAAAACTTTGGTACTTTGTTGAAGTTGAAGCTCAGTCCCTACTAATCACTTCGAGTAGCTCAAACTTGGTTAGTACTGTGTGACTCAGTGAACAATGAGAAACTTGGTAGATGTTGAATCACTTGGTTGACACTGCATGACTCAGTCAACATTCGATTCACATCACTTCTATTGGATAGCTTGGTAGGCACTGTTATGCTCGGGTTATACTAAAAATTGTCTCAACTGCTTGGTAAACACTGTGTAGCTTAGCATGAACTGCAATCTGACTATTTAGCTCGGTAGCAACTGAAACACTTGGTTAACATTGTTGGATGAATGATAAGCTCAGTAGCAACTGTAGAGCTCAGTAGCAATGTAACCAACCGACCAAGTGTTGAGTCAATAATAGACAAATCGACCTTAATGTCAACAATCTCCCCCTTTGGCATTAGTGACAAAAACACTTATCAAACCAAAAAATCTAAATCCTCAAAATTACAAGTCAAAAACTTCCTTTGTCAAATTTTGTGTCTTCAACTTGGTTTTGACTTCCTACTACTGTAGCTTGGCAAAATACTCTTTTTTTTTTTTTTTAATTTTCAAAATTGCTTGTGAACATGTTTGTTGCTTATCTATACATATTACTACTCACTTGGTTGACACTACATGACTCAGTCGACATTAGATTCACATCACTTCTATTGGATAGCTTAGTAGACACCGTTACACTCAAGCTATATTGCAAATTGTCTCAACTACTCGGTAAACACTATGTAGCTTGGCATGAACTACAATCTGACTATTTAGCTTGGTAGCAACTGAAACACTTGGTTAACATTGTTGGATGAATGATAAGCTCGGTAGCAACTATAGAGCTCGGTAGCAATGTAACCAACTGACCAAGCGTTGAGTCGCTAATAGACAAATCGACCTTAATGTCAACAATCTCCCCATTTGGCATTAGTGAGAAAAACACTTATCAAACCAAAAAATCTAAATCCTTAAAATTAAAATTCAAAAACTCCCTTTGTCAAAATTATGTGTCTTCAACTTAGTTTTGACTTCTTGCTACTGTAGCTCGACAAAATACTTTATTTTTCTAAATTTTAAAAATTGCTTGTGAACATGTTTGTTGCTTAATTTGTACATATTACTACTCCCCCATACATATATCTCTCCTATATACATAAATATGGAGTATAATATTCTTCTCCCTCTTTATCAATAATATTCTCCTTTATATTATTAATAAGCATATATACTTCTCCCCCTTTTTGACATAAATGCCAAAGGTGTATAATATCTACAAATTAATACCAAAATGTGACAAGAAATAAGAATGTACCTTCAAGATTAGCACCATAGTCTTCTCCAAATTCTCTTGCAATACATTACTTGCATGCAAGGCTATTTGTACCTATGCTGGCAATTCCATCATGTGGTTAGCTATGGAGAAGTTATTATTGTGGATGAGAGTCTTTACATGTTCAATGTACTTTTGTAGTGCATCCATTTTTGGAAGAATCATGCCCTAAATTTTTGCAAGTGTGACCCTAATTTTGGCTTCTTCCCTTAACAATTCTACCTAGAGATTTGTTAGATATCTAATCTTTGTGAAGTGTGGAGAACTACAACTTGGATCAAGTGACAATTGGTGTGCACTTGCCTTCATATCTTCATCTATCTTGGATAATTTGTCATTTATCTCCTTTGTGAAGATAGATGTGTTACTCAACTTGACAAATAATGAAACAACATTACTGACAGATGTTTCCAATGAAGTAACAATAGTAGACAACTCTATTTGATCAATATCAATCATTTGTGTTACCTACTCCAACACTTTATTCTCAAATTTTCTCTTTGTTCTTTGCATCATCTTTTCTTGTCCATTCAATTATTCATTGTACTTGTGGAAAATTTCAACTAACTAATCTAGAATAGGTTGTTTCTCATCAACCTCAATACTCAAAGCATCAACTATGCTCTTTATATCCTCAAGGACTTGATTTTTCCTTTTCTTCTCTTCTCTAAGCTTTTGTTGCTTAGCCCTTTTCTTCCAAAGTTCACCCAGGGTATCCATTTGATTAGGAGTGAGGTTAGAGATATCCCAATTTGGAATAACAATTTCCTCATCCATATTAATTTCTTCCTCATCTTTATCCTTAACCTTTGGAAAGGTAGAAGCAATATCTTTACCTTTATCTATAACTTCAGTGCTTGGTTGAGACTGATTCTCAACTATCATTGCACTGGCCATGGTGGAAATAAAGTGGAGAAAGTAGGAATAAAACAAAATGTAGTAACAATAGAAATAGTAATAACAATAGGAATACCGTGTTGTTTCTCAATCAAGCTGGATGCCAAAAGAACTTGTTGCTTGGCAGATGAAGTGCTAGGCACTTTAGTCATTGAAGTACTCAGCAATACAATACTAGAGATTGGTTGTGTGCATGGTGTTAGAGATTTATCCTCAACCAACTCAATAGAAGCTTTCTTTGAGCCTGATTGCACTAAGGCTTTGCTCAAAGAGTAAGGAAAAGAAATGATGCAATCTTTTTTGCATCAGATTCTTCAATACTTTGTATTTATGGAAGACTTCCTCCAATTGCTTCCTATTCTTCCTCCTCATCATCAAGATTGACATCATCTATTTCATCATCTTTGATTTCTACTTCTTCTTTAGCATCATCTTCTCCATCTTTATCATCAACCTGCATAACAAAGTCATTAGGCTTGTGCAACCCATAGATATTCTTCCATGTGGTAGTAGTGGACTTCACCACAGATTCAATGTCTTTGAGCAATATCAAAAATGTATTGAATTTGGGTGTGAGATTCTTCTCATTAGTCTTCAAAGATTCCTTCACCTCTTTCTCACTAAGACTCAGCATAAGATGTCTCAAGATTTGTTCATTGGTATCTTTGGCAATTTTCATTGCATTATTCCATTGAGGTTTAACTGAATTCAAAAGCATATCAAGAATTTGTTGTGAGAGTTCATCAGGTGAATATTTCCACTTAACCAATTTTGTTAGAAGAGTATCCTCAATCTTCTTTTTCTCTTCTTCATTCCTAGTCTTATACTTAAGAGACTTAAAACAATTCAGACTAGTTCCTTGTTCCATCTTCTTCATTCTTTCCTAAAGAGTAGGTGCAGACCTCTAAAAGATTATCTATTCAACTTCATCATCACCCAACTTTAGCTTCTTCTTGGACTTAGCAAATCTTCTTGTAAACACAGCAGGGGAAGACTTGGCAAGTTTGGTTATAATAACCTTTCCTTTCTTCTTTTAAAGCTCCTCTTCCTTAGATTTTGCTTCCTATACTTCATCTTCTATATCATCTACTTTACCCTCAATAATCATGAGCGAAGAACTTGATGACTTAGAATTCTTGATTATTTTCTCTATCCTCTTCTTTGTATTTGTCTTTTTCTTCCATGACTTCACATAATTTGACTGATTGGATTTCCTACTCTCTTTTCAGCTTTCTGACTTTATTAGCCCTATTTTGAGTCACCATTATTTGAATTTTCTATGCTTTCTTTAAACATGCTCAAGTTAGCTATTGAAACCACTTGCCTTGATTTCATATTTACCCAGATACCATTGGCATGATACGAAGTCATCTTGTGTTTTCCATTGCATATTTTATACCTTGAACCTTGGTTCAAAGTAGTTCAAAGGAGTTCAACCAAAGGATTTTCTACTGACCATTTCCCTATAGATGAGACGTGTTAAGTATTATAAAAGTGTTCTTTTGAAGTACTTTGAACTTCTTTGAATCTTGGTTCGAAGCAGTTCAAAGTGGTTCCATAGCTAAAAACTTTGAGCAAAAAGTGGTTATGATTCCCTAGAGGTTTCTAGTTTTCAAGGCATTAATCAATATGTTAGGGGGTAATAATTTGAAGTCATGTCTTAATTTTGAGCATGAGAGGAGCCGTCATCATGACTTGGAATGGAAAATCTTTCACCCAAAAAATATATTGCTTATCAGATGAAAGTAATCATTGCAAGGACAACTGCAAGGGGAAGTTATTAAATAGGAGGTCTTGTTATGGGCTTTCCAACATGTGAATCCAGCCGCAACTAATTTATCATGAATGCCTCATTATGAGGCTGTACTTTTGCCTGTATGTTCTCTTTTTTTTTTTAAGGAACATAAATTTCCTCTTTTTGTCTATTATGCAAAAGAATGAATTGAAGGAGACGCAATAGAAAGAGAAGGAAAAGGGTCCAATTTTTCTGAGCAGCTCCAAGTGAAAGCACAGAAAATCCCTCCCTTTGTTCTAGCATTTGTGTTCATAAGGCACAACACTTGGTGAGCTTAAGGGGCTTAAGGGGCTTAAGGCACATAAAATCCTACTTATCAATTGATGAGCTTAAGGGGCTTTCTAATGAATGGTTCATAAGGCACAACACTTGGTGAAGGTTTTGCAAATAGGGTTGCAAGCTTTGGGTTTAACCATGGAGGAAACTCCGTAGTTAAGCGCGCTCAGGTTGGAGTAGTACTGGGATGGGTGACCTCCCGGGAAGTCCTGGTGCTTCACCCCTGTGAGCATCATCTAGATCCAATGAGTGCTAAGTGTTCCATTTATTCTCATGAGAGATGGATTCATGTTGAATCACTACTCATGAAACATGGGTCAATGAGTTTGACTCAAAAATCACACAGTTAAATCCTGATAGCAATATCACAATTTGACTTACTAGGATGGGTGACCTCCCGAGAAGTCCCGGTGCTTCACCCCTGTGAGTGCTAAGTGTTCCATTTATTCTCGTGAGAGATGGATTCATGTTGAATCACTACTCATGAAACATGGGTCAATGAGTTTGACTCAAAAATCACACAGTTAAATCTTGATAGCAATATCACAATCTGTGTTCATTTCAAAGAAAAGATCAATTTTGGGTTTTATTTTCCTTATTTGAAATGAATTTTATATTGCATTTCTTCAGGAATGTTTCAAGTTTAGAATGTAAAAGACCTATCATTAGTGATACTAATTTGGAGGGTGTTAGAGTGGAGAAATTGCAAGCTAATTTCCTTGAGCAGGCCAACGAAATGAATGGTTATATGCAAATTTTAACCAGCGGTCTAATTGAAGCTACAGCTTTTCCCCCTGCCCTATTGAGCCCTGAATTGCTTCAACTTTATATTGATCATTATGATGTGAGAAGTAAAAGCATCTTGAACAAGGATGGAGAACCTATGTTGTCAATTTCTAGGGAAACCATTTCCTCATTTTTACACTTACCTGAATGTACCTTTGTTGCATTTACTCCTATCCAGTCCCTAGCTGAGTATCAGGAATGCCCTAGTAAATACCGCAACATCCTAGCCAGGAAATGGACGACAACCAATTACAGAGGTGGTTCAAGGCTGCCTAAAGTAGTCACTAAAGACCGCATGAAACCCCATATTCATGACCTCATGGTTCTATTACATTGGGCTAAGGGTTTACCTGATGTTTTCCTTTTTGAAGAACGGATGTATCACTATGTGGAGATTATTCTAGAAGGATAGTAGTTGTTGGATTGGGTTGAGGTAATCGCTAGTTCACTTAGAAACTATCTCAAGAATGCTAAGGAATCTAAGGAAAGTTTCTACATGGCCTCTTATCTGACTTATTGCATCGCTTGTGTCAATAACATCACCTCTCTTCCACATGAAACCTGGAGTGAAGATATAACCATCTACCATTAGTGCCCTCTACTTCAAAGGGATAGGGTGTTAGAAGATTTTAGGAAAGTGCATGATGTGTTAATAGAGTGTGCATTTGAGTTTGGAAAGGGCACCCATGCTAAGATTATCCTTGGAAGCTCAAAAGTTAATTCAGAACTATGGGAGCTATTTTATTCAGTTTCCTAAATTCACTTATTTAAGGGTAGGCGGGTTTGAGGAAGAATCAATGAAGCTACCTCGCTATGCACTTGATTGTTTTGTCCTAGCCAAAGTTTGCAGACAATTGTTCTCATGATTAAGGATAACTTGCCTCAAGAAAATTGGAAATCAAATTTTCCTATTAAAATCAGCCCTTTAACCTATAGCAGCATGATTAATGCAGGCCTTAGTCATTGGAAGTAATTTTCTTGGTTTTAGTTTTGGGTCCTATTAGGGTAGGAGGGATTTTGATAGCAAAGGATTTGCAACCTAAATTCTTTGTTTAAAAGGCTAGTCATCTATAGTTCCACATTTAGAGGATTTGTGGCAAAATTGCAAGAATGAAGAAGAAGTATTAAAGAGAGACCATTCTAGATTGATACTTCAACAAATCAATTCCCTCAAGCTAAAGTTTCAATTAGGAGTGGTTGAAGATGGTTCAGACTTTGTCAAACCAAGATGGGAAGAAGCAAGTGACTCGAAACAATTAGAGGTGGATTGGAATCAAGAAGAAGATGATATAAATTTGAGAACTAGATCCATCCTTACTCACACAAACAACTGGCTAAGGAGAAGAAGTATGAGGATAGTCAATGAACAAGCAGCTAGAAAATCTCCAAAAATAGTTTCTTTTTCTGAACCACTAACTTCTAACACTCTGATTTCATCTCCTATTGCAGGTAGTTTATTGACTCCTAATAGGCATAAAAGAACATCATCTTCTACACAAAATACAACCCATAGAAACAAATCCAAAACCAAGTCTAAGGCACTCATGCAACAGGAAGTTGAAAAAGAGAAGGTGATGGCTCAAGGATAGGGTCTAGGTGATGGACTTAGTCTTTCAGATAACCCTGATGGTGATGTGCAACTAATTGAAGCCCCTAGGGCAGACCAACCCAAATTCATGACTCCTACTACAAAAATCAAAGGGATCCCCACTACTCCCATTATCCCATCTTGGCTATCCAATTTAGTCAGTAAGAAAAGGAACCTGCAACATGTGTCTACACTAGTAAAGGACATTGTCACCAAAATATGCAGCCCGTGGCTCTAAAGTCAAAAAGTTAAAAAGTGATGCCCATCTGATCAAAGATCTAGTGACTGGGAAGATAATAGTAGAAGTGGCCACATATAAATAGAAGACTAAATATGGGGAGATTGATATTGAAGGCCTTAAGGTTACTTTTGTGGAATTAGAAACCATAAACAGGGATTCAGGTAACCACTTTTCTAAGTTCTCTGTAGATCACATGCTAATAAGAAAAGGATAGTAAAGAAAAGAAGGAACTCAAGGCACTGGTGATTACCATGGCCACCTATATAGATTCATTGATGAATCTCAGTGCTCTTCCAGTAGTTCAGACCCCATAGTCCTTTGATCCTAATTCTGTGGATAGCCAACAACTAGTTAAGCAAATGCAAAAGGGAAAATTACTTTTGGATGTAATGTAAGATTTGACAACCTGCATAATTAAAGAAGGCAGCAAATTTATTTTAGATTTCACTACTACATGTGCTGAGAGGGGAACATTATTGGGTGAGATTCAAACCCTTACACCAAGATGGGAAGCTAATCAAAATCGATGTCAAGCCATCGTATTTCAGATTAATGAAGTTGAAAAATATGGAGTACTAAATTTTTTTAGTGAAAATCCTATGAAATTGTGGATTCTTGCATGCTATTCATTCTGAAAAGAAATATGGGCTGGAAAGAATCTATCGACAGGGAAGCCATTAAGGAAATGCAATCAATTAAAACTAAGATTGTTGGGATGCACAAAGAGCTCTTAAAGGATATGAATGTTATAAATCCTACAGGGATTCCACAATTCGAAGATGACAATCTAGGTTCTGAGGTGCTAACAAAAGGTTTCAATGATGCAATAATGGAGATCAAAGACAAGGACACACCTATTGCCAGTGATTTCACTATGCTAGCAAACATTGAATCTATGTTGTACTTGAACAAGAATCTCATGCCGTGACAAAGCCAAAGGATTAAAGAATTCAAATGGAAAAAAGATGCCTGTAGATCCAAGTTGCTGAGCTTAAAGAACGCGTACTCCCATGCAATGCAGGAATTCACGAGTACCTTAAGAAGCTTGAAGTTGGTGAAGCAAACCATGGCTGATGAAGAAGAAACCGGCGATGAAGTTTGATTAGATCAGTTACTTTCTATTTATTTTTGAAACTATTTTAAAAACTATCTTTATTGATTGTAACTGTTTTAACCGAAAGGCTAGGCTTTAATGGATGCCTTTTTCGGATATGTAAAAATACTATAAATGCTGGAGCATTTAACTAGTTAGGGGTTAGAAATTAGAAAGCTAGAATATACTTTGATAAAGTTAGTTTTTCTTTTTAATTGAAATAACAATAGACAGATAGAATATATATATATATATAAAGTTTTGAATATATATATATATATATATATATATATATATATATATATATATACTGTGAAACTTGGTGTTTGAAGCAATTCAATCATTGTTACTTTGTGAACATTGATAATCTGGTGTATGTGATATTCGTTGTTGTTTCTCCATAATTTATATTCATTTATTTTCTTGTATGATTACTTTGAGCTATAATGGTATTTAGTTTTCAGTTAGATTATTGTTGATGAAGAGACTTTAGGCTTTTCATGTCGTTTATGTAAACAAGTATGTGGACTTTTACCTTAGTACCTAAGAGTACGTGAGAGTTCCTTATATGCTTTTTGGTAAAATGTGTACATTTCATTATTGTTAAGTCCATTGAATTTTTTTACAAAAGGGAGTTGTACCCATAAATGCAAAGGGAAAGAAAATAATATGAAGTTTTCCCAACTATTGTGAACATTTTTGTGTTTTCTAAGTCTTGGGTATAGAGTAAATCATTGTGTAATCAAGAAAGATAAATATGTTCACTAATAGAGTTTTGGTGACTTTGCTAGGGAGAGTCCCTAGAAAAAAGATTAAGCCTTGTAAAGTAATAATGAATCACAATGGTTCTCTCGAGTGATAATGTATTTCTTGTTTTGCAACCTAATCTCAGATTTGAAGACACATAGGAAGACATAATCTCTGATTTGACATGTGTTGCCTAGATGTTACGCCAAAACAATAAGCACTTTCAACAAGCATTGATTGTGCTAGAAAGGGAAGAAGAGTGTGTTGAACTTTTGAGAGGCGTGCCATAACTCCAAGAAGAAGTAGTGGTAAATAGACTCGCTCAACCCCCTATGAGACCTTAAATAAAAAATAGTCCTGGTTGAAAGGAGGTATACGAGAGGAGAAAGAGAAAGGGGTATTTTAGATGAAAATTTTGAGCCTTTGAAAAACTTGAGTTTTTTGCCTGATTTTAACGACCCGAAGAAGAAGAAAACTAAATCCTGTAGTAGGCCTAGTTCTCCCACAAAACCTTCCCTTCTCTCACCTTTGGTACAATATTTACTTCCATTGAAAGCTCTAGTCCCTTCTCATTTGAACATTCAGCCATTGCAATTTGTGCTACCAACCATGGCTATCAACCAACTGTCGGGGAAAAATATAGGCCCATTGAATCTTGGGGTCAATCTCGCTGCATTACCCAAGGGTGCAACCATAATTTTACCTAAGTTTAGTGAGGATGGAAAAATTTCTACAGATGATCACCTAAGTGCCTTCCACATGGCCTGCAGTGTTATAAGTGTCTCGACCTAAGAAATCACTATCAGGTTGTTTGTTCGAATGCTAACTGATGCTATCGTGGATTGGTTTAACCACCTACCCCATCATTCTATAACTAGCTGGGATGATATAAAAATAGTGTTCAAAACCAAATTCAAGACTCCTGACAATGAATGCTCACTATTACTTCAACTAAGTCAATTGAAGAAAGAAATGCACGAGCCCATGAGGGAGCTCATAGCAAAATTCAATAGGTTGATCGAGAGAACTCTAGCTACCTCTAGACCAAATGGAGAAAATCAAAAAATATTCTTTGTTAATGTAGTTCCCCCTAATGTAAGTTTTCACCTCATTAAAGATGCAGTTGCTGATTTAGTGGCTGCTCAAAGATTGGCTATCCAGTTAGAAGATGCATTCATTATTGCTGGCAAATGGAGGAGAGAAGTTCAAACTTTCAGGCCTACTTCTACTTTTTCCCCCATAGACCCTTTCATGCAGAGGTCGATCAATTATTATTGTGGTTCCATAATGCACGCCCCATTTTCTAATCGAAATGGGGACCCCCTACGTTATTTAGGGCTTTTTGGACTCCTAGTCTTGGATTTGAGCCATTTTGAGGTCCTACCTTCCCCCTAAGTTCATGTTCCAAGTCCTGGTGGAGAAACCTTATCAACAAAAATCATTTTATTAGAGGAAAATTAGATTAAAAGTGCAAAATTGGAAAGTGCACTAGTGCACAATATGAAAGGGATTGGCACATCACACTTTGGTGATGCGTTAATGCGCAGTTGTATAGCTGCGCACTGGTGCAACACCAAAGGTGGGTGGGGTTATATAAACCCCCACCCCCCATCTGACCTTACCTTACCTCATTATACCTCTAACAAAGACTTCAAACCTGCAACTTCCGCATTCGTGACCTCTACCAAGTGCACAGTACTGCACCTCCTTAGGTGCACATTCCATGATATCTCCCACCTGTGCACACTCTCTAAAAATAACATTAAGTTGAGGTGTGTTGTGGCACACCTAATTAGGTGCACTTAATTGCACCTCCCTTATGCAATAAACATAAAACAAACCACAAAACACCAAATGGGGGGTGCGCACATTGCACCCAACTTCGTGCACTGCTGCGCACCCCTCATATGCAAAAAAATGAAAAACTTAAAAACAAATGCAACACTAAGAGGTGTGCAGTAGCGCATCTAGTTTGGTGCACTACTCCACACCCTGAACACATGACAAAAAAAATAAAGGTGAAATCGGGTGTGCACTTGCACACCCAGCTTGGTGCATAGGTGCACACCCAGTATTGCAAAAAAAAGGCAATAAAAGCAATAAATAAAATAGGGTGCCCCCTAGCACACCTCATTAGGTGCATTGGTGCACACCCCTAATTTAAATCTCCAAATCATAGGTGTGCACTGGTACACCTAATATAGGTGCATTAGTGCTCACCTATTATTTTTGAAAGGATATTAGAAATTTTTCTTTAAGAGGTTAAAATATAGGTTTTTTTGTGTTTTCAAACAAATTTTGCTATATTTTGGTTCAGTAGGGACTAATGGATTTTTTCCTCTTTTGTGCAAATATAATGGCATTCTCATCAAGCAAGAAAATGGCACCAAAACCCGTTGTGTTTAAGTTCCAAGGCGTGTCATTGAAGTCAAGATTCCAAGATGACTATTTCAAGATTAATTAGGACACAGACTTGGGACACACTGATTTGGGAGAGTTCCTAAGGATATTTAACAAGCCCACTAAGAGATCGACTATGATTTTTGCCTTAATTCGATCAGGGTTGGTGAACATAGCTTTGCACTTGACATTAGTACATTCCTGAGAGCTCATAATGACACTTGCACAACTCTTTTTTTCTTGAGAAAAGGGTGGTAAAGAGCGTGACTAGAGAGGTTGTCCTCAATCTCTGACCCAATAACATTAAAAGGGTATTCCATCGTCCAAGGGTGGATCAATTCATCAGATTAACCTATGAGGTAGCAGAAAGGTGGTACAGAGAACACCTAAAAGAGGCTACTGAGATTATCTAGTCCTCTTATCTTATTGAGAAGACTCCTCTAGGGAAGGTAATCAAAAAGGTGGATATGAAAAGGGGGTACATGAAAGAAGATGTTGGACACTCTATCATTCTTTTGAGTAGAGTAATGGGTCTGCTAGTGGCTAGACACCTGAATGTCTTTATGATAAACTTTATCGAGACTATCAAGACGGTAAAGATGTCACTTGACTAGGCCATTAGCTTGAGTGAAAACTTTTGTGAACAATTGGAGGTAGTTAAGGACAAGAGGAAATTCTATATGACATTGTATTTGGTGTATCTGTTAGCTACAAGGGCAAAAAACTATCCTAGTTTGTACAAGAAGGGTAGCATACAGGATCCCAATGCTTGGTCGTATATTGTTTATCCACAATTGGTCAAGAAGAAACTCTCAAAGTAGAGCAAAGAATACATAATTATCAATGATTCCTTCATTTTCATTGTAATCAGATTCATTGAAGGAGATTACGCGAAGAGGTTATCAGATGAGGCGGTGGCACAGGTAACAGTGCTTGGTGCCTATTACATTCAATTCAAAACATTCATGTATCTGAGGGTAGTTGGTGCCACTGTTAATCCAATGAACCTCCCAAGATATCCTAGTGATAAGCTTGTTCTTTTAGAGATTGTGCAACAGATTGAGCCTACATATGATAGAGTCAGGAAATAGTGCAGACCATGTTGGACATGGCCCTTGGTTATAGGACCATATCAAGTTAAGAGGAAGTATGATATTCCTTCTTTTGAATGGGAATGGGATCAATATCCACTAGAAGAGTACAATTCCTCGAGGCCCTATTTTGATAATATTGGGAAGGTCCAAAGTCTAGTAGGTAGGGAATTCCAGCATGAAGAAGCCATTGAGGATCATTGGATGAATGCGACAAATGACTACAATGTCCATATTAGGGATTATTGTAGGATGACTTTGTATTTAGTAGAAAAGGCTTTGAATATAAAGATTATGTTGGAGATACTATAGCAAGATTATAGGGAGCTACTTGACCCTTTTTTAAACAAGGATAAAATTAGGGAACAACCCATTATGAACGCATAAGTTAACAAGGAAGAGAATGATGATATTAATCATCAGGCGAGGCACATTATCAAGATGACACATGATTGGATTAGGAAACCCTTCAAACTTGATAGAATACCTGAGACAATGGTCTTTCATGCCCAGGCCTACCCAGCCAAAGGTAGAGGGAAGAAGGTCACTATCCCTACCTTTACAACTTAGTCACCCATCGGGCCCGAAATGGTATACCAACTAGATAGACCAGTTGGATACTGTCGCCCTCTGGAGAAAAAAGGAAAGGGAAAAAGAAAGAGGAGTCCTCCTCAAAGCGTCAAACTAGAGAAGGGTGAAATTCTGGCACCTCTGCAGCAACATGAAAATGTGCAAGGGTTGGAGGATACTGGGACACAATAGGAAGACCCACTATTGCCACCAGCTACACCCAGCCAGATAGAGGGTGAAACCCTAGAAGTCTCTCCTCCTTCGCAGGCTAAACAAGCATCCCCTTCTGCCTCTAAGAAATAGTAAAAGATCAAGACCCCCATGAAGAAAAGGCAAAGGGTGATTAGAAGGATGGTTCCTTTCCCATCTATCCCGAAACCTATTCCTGAGGGAGAAGAAGAAGAAGAGGAAGATGAGGAGGAAGATGTGCCCTTATAAAGAAGAACACGGCTAGCAAGAGCCATAGGAAAAGAAAGGAGGAGAAGCTCCACTGTGACACTGCCATCAACCCCAAAAGAACCTTTGGAAATAACCACTTTGGAGGATGAAGTACAACAATGGGTCGGTGAGTAGGATGTAGGGGGTGCTAATGTATTCAAAATGTCAAATTTTAACTTCATGCCCATAGGAATGGAGTTGGTTGGGGATAAGATCAAGGATTACCTGACATATGAGCCCCAACAAAAGAACTAGAAATAGATGCTGCTAGAATCACAGGGTCCTGATCTTACTCCTTCATCCCCAATACAAGTCATAGTGGTGGATAAAGGCATTGTTACTCCTCCACCTCCAAGTTCTGAAGAAGAATAGCTTCAAAAGGAGCCTTCACAAGAGGAGGAACCACAAAAAATGTCAACTAATGAAGTGTTTAAAGAGGGATGAATGGTTGAATATCCTCAACAAGCCTCCCAAGACACTAAGGTTCAAACTACAAGCTTTATGGAAATAGAGACCACTAAGGGGGGAGCCATCACAGAAAGAAAGAACCCCAGAGAGGAGTGACAAGGGGAAAGTAGTAGCTGAACACACTCCTTCATCCTCAAGAGGTGGGCCTTCAGCAAAAAGAGTTCCATGGTGGTTGAGAAAGGAAATGACGAGAAATAGGAAGCCACAATTTCATGTTGATGAAGAGGATATTATCGAATTGGTTGAGGTTCTAAATAAACCCAAGTCCCCATCAAAGGAAGCAAGAGCTTTGGCATTCATCAACAATACTCAGAACCAAGATTTATTTGCTCAAGTGGCTATCCCTCCTCAGGATATGGATGTAGAAGACTTATGCCCACAAGAATATTAGATCAGAGAGGTCATGCTCGAGAAGCCTACATTCGATACTGCCAGATTGATGGTTACTATGGGAATAAAGGAGGTCTTCAAAAGCTTAGATGAAGAAGGGACCGAACTCAGAACACTTCGTAGGAAAAATGAAATCCTACAAGGATATTTATTCAAAGTTGTTGGTCCCCTAGATCTTGGTCACTCTAAGGAGACTCTAAATGATGCACTCAAAGAAGGGGGAGGTGTACATCTGGATCCATTTTTGAAAGCTTGTCAGCAATGGCGAGAATGTTTTGAGCAAAATGGTGTCTTAATCATCTGAGGAAATCTGAAGTTATTACATGCTATGTAGGAAAATGTAAACAAGATGGTAGCAATTTTGAAGCAAGATTTCAGTATTATGGATAAAGTATGTGCTTGGAGCAAGGATTTACAGGTATTACAGGCTATTAAAGGGCAAAGGTATAGGATTTTGATAGGTGTATATACAGTGGAAGAATTAGATTTAATCGATGATTGGATTGAGAAAATAGCATATAGTAATAAAGTAATGGAAAAATTACATTCAAAGATCCATCAGCTCAAGAACCAAGCCCGAGAGTGAATTTTGGAGGCAGAGAAACATTATAGCGATGCGTGTTTGGACATTTTTGGGGATGAAGAGTGGGATAAATTAATGCCCATAGAGGTAGTGGTAGAGAAGTTTCAGAATATTTTTGAAGAAGCTTTTAATGATGATGACATTTGGCAGGCCTCCAGAACAAAAAAAAGCATTGCTAGAGTTGGATACAAAACTCAAGGATTTTGTTGATACTCGTATTGAACTAGACAACTACAGACAAAAGGTCAAAGATAAATATGATGCTTTAGATTTACCGAATGTGGCTAAGATTACTGAGATTATTGTAAAATTCAAGGGCAAACATCCAAACATAGCTCTGCTATGAAGGGCGACAAAACCCAAAAGTCAGAATTTTAGTTTTGACACTTAGTAAAATTTTGAGATTTTGGACCTTTTGAGGTGCACAGGTGTACAAGTGCGCAGGTGCATAGGTGTGCAAGTACGCAAGTGAGCTAGTGTGCTTTTCTAGAGGTGCACCGATAGTTAACTACCAGTTCCAAAAATAGAGCTTTCCATGCATTGGAAATGCATTCTGATGACAATTTAACTCTGACAGATGCCTAGTGAAAGATCAACTTCTATTTTTGACACTTCCAAACACTTCTACTTTGACTGAAGACTTTCTTTTTCTTTTTCTCTCATAAATTCTTTGTCCTGCGACATGTAAAGGCTCATGCATCCAATTAATGAATATAAAATGGATGGAGTCCTACTAAGCACCGGTTAGATTCTTAGTTTGTATATAATTAGTTTTTTAAATTAATTTAAAAGCATATTATTGCATGAAGATATCTCTCACTCTCAACACAATTTGAGGAGATGATTTCTTATTAATACTCCATTGTAATATGTAATTTGGGTTGCTGTAATTTTGCAATAAAATAATGCTTTTGGTGCTCGCATTTGGAGTGTAGTGATTCTTGCCTAAATGTGTCATATTTTTGTGAATTTATGTTCATGGAATTGTGATTGAGCCAAAAGTTTATTGCTTTGTTTCTGGTTGTGCGATCTCTTTTAGTTTCGATGTTTGCTATAGTTTAACAAATTTCGCTGATGTATCTAGCTCGAGAAGAAATCATCGAACTGTGCCTGCATAACTCTTTGTCTTGCATGAGCAAACTTTTTGTGGCCTTGCAATTTGATGAACAGTGAAACATCCTACAGTTATTAAAGTTTCCCATTGACAATTGCATCAGTGGAATCTAGGAAGCATTGCTCCTTCTTTCATTGGTTACCCACTGATTTCTTTGAAAGTTTAACTCGCAGACATGTTGTCTAAATAGCTTATGTCCATTAGGATTTTATTTTCATGTTATTTACTTTAAAGTTCTTGTTATTTTCTTTACTAATCCCCTTGTTAATTTAGGAATTCATACTAGTTGCATTGTTAAATTGCATTCATCGAAAATAGAAAAATAAAAAAACATAGTTCTTTTGTGTGTTTATTTTGAAGCAATGAGTAGATTCTACATATAATCCAAAATTGAAAATGAACCAGTAAAGGCCTCCTCATGAACAAAAACATTTATCTTCAACCATGTAAATTCTAGTAGATCGCAAGATCGCCCAAAACCTTGAAGTTGATTCACAAGATTGAGTTTTCAAGAGAGGAGTTCGAAAGAATTCCTCTCGTTTAGCATCATGCATAACAATAGCTCAACAATGATATAGCCATACTAAAAATTCAACTGAATAGACCTCATGGTCCTTACCAATCCCCCTATCAAGACCTTAATAGATGCTAGCAACATCAAAGTCATGGTAAAACCCTACTTTTGACATCTTCTTAGCCAAGGTTACAAATTGAGGGAGCACCTAGAGAGACTATGTGTTCTTTCCATTTGACTACGGACCATGATGGGAAAACTTGCATAGATTGGTTGAGATGTGTTCAGCTAGCGAATGATGCCCTTGGTGCTGAATCACCAGTTGTAAGTGAAAGAACTAAAAGTGAAGATACAAATACTTATTTTCTTGAATATGAATCTAACTCAGAAAGAGGGGGAGATGCCTTCATGATGCTCCAAGATCTGGCCTACACTATCATGACCAAAAACCAAAGAAATCAAAAACCTTATCTTGGAACTAACACAACTGCTTCAGGTTCTAAAGGAAAGGAACACATACACAGTGATCTAGCAAAGAACATAGATTTCAAGATTTTATCAAGGATAGAAACAAGCTTTGGTATGTCTTCTTTTGACATAGCAGATTTCTATAAATATTCCTCTATATCCATTTCTCTAGTAGAATATTTAAGAATGAACCCTAAAGAGTTGGATAAGTTAGTTCAGTATGTGAAAGGGACACCTGTCACTAATGCCTAGTTTGTTGACCATACGATTGAAAATCAAGAATCCCCAAAGAAACCAGTCTTTGTATTTGAAAGACATACATAGAATGCCCCCCATATAGAACCAATAGTCAATGCTATAGAAGGGGAAATGGAAGAAAGAAAACCAAATCCTTTTTATATATCTTTGCTGCTAAATGGACAAAAGCTCAGTAATTGTATTATAGATTCAGGAGCCTTTGACAACATTATGCCAACCCCTGTTGCTAAAGCCCTTGGCTTGGACCTCACTAAAATCTACGGATGTTGCTATTCCATGGATGGAAAGCAAGTACCCCTAGTTGGCCAAGTGAAAGATGTACAAGCTATTCTTTATGCTTGCTTGGATAAAAGGCTGAAACTTGCCATCTTGGTAGCTAATATACCAGCTAGTTATGGAATGTTGCTAAGTAGAACCTTCTGTAAAGATATGGGTGGAGAAATCAAGATGGATTGGTCCAAAACTTACATCCTTGTAGGAAAGAAAAAGATAAAATGAGAACCAAAACCTAAGAATAAATACATGGTGGTGCCCTCAGACAATCCAAAGGCCCAAATATTGTATCAAGAGAGTTAATTTGGAAATTATGTCATCTTGCCTGATGATAAACCCAAAGAGGATAGTATAGGAAACTATAAGGACACCCTATGGATTTTGGACTTCGATGGTAGCTGCTCTAATTTAAGGTTAGGCACAAGAGTTGTTTTGATCTCACCTTCAGGAGAAATGTTTCCTTTCTCTTTTAAATTGGATTTTCATAACACAAATAACACTGTAGATTATGAAGCATTGCTCCTAGGCCTATAGAAAGCCAAAGAAAAGAAGATAAAACAACTGAAGGTGAGAGGCAATGCTAAACTCATCATAAAATAGGTAAGGAAGTAGCTTTCTATGAAAAATGATAAGTTGAGACATTATAGAAATCTAGTTTGGGATGAAATTGAATCCTTTGATGCTTTCTCTATTGAATTCGTGCCTCGTTCTCAAAACACGAAAGCTGATTCCTTAGCTGTTTCAACCTCCTTGTTGCTACCACATGCAGAGTTCAAAAGTGATACTTATAGGATTGAAATAATTTACAAACCTAGGGTCCCAGATAATGTGAATCATTGGCAGGTTTTTGATAATGATGCACAGTTAAAGGATTTTATTGAATGTGCTAGAAATTCTATTGATACTTTCTTCGAAGGGTCAGACAATGATGGCAAATTAGTCAGAGAGGAATTAACTAAATCAAGAGAAGTTATTCAATTAAAAGGTAACAGAATTCCAAATAGGTTAGTGTCTTTAGAACATCTCTTTGGTAGAAAGGATGATAGCTCCATGAAAAGGGAAAATGATCCTATTAAAGACCTAAGGGAACATGACAAAATAAGCATTGGGAATGAAGAAAACCAATGGATTTCCATTAGCTGAGCATGCTCTGAAAAGGAAAGGGATAGACTGTCGAAACTTCTTGCCAAATGTTACGATGTTTTTGCCTAGGAATACGAAGATTTAAAGAACTTTAGGAATGGGGAATTTATGCATCATATACCCTTTAAATCAAGAGCTGCCACTTTTAGGGAAAAAAACTCAGAAACTATAACCCTAAGGTATCTGAGGCTATTTTTAGAGAAGTAGAGAAGATGTTGAAAGCTCACATAATTTATCCAATCCATCACTCAACTTGGATAGCTAATATTGTCCCTATGAGAAAGAAGAATAGTGAAATAAGAATTTGTGTGGATTTTAGAAATTTGAACCAAGCCAATCTCAAGGACAATTACGCGCTCCCCACTATGGATCATGTTTTGCAAATAGTTGTTGGATCTGAGGTTATGTCAATGCTTGATGGATATTTAGGATACAATCAGATCAATGTTGCACCTGAAGATCAACACAAGACAACCTTCATTAATCCCTAAGGAACTTTTGCTTACAATTAGAAGCCATTCGGCCTGATCAATGCAAGAGAAACTTTCCAGAGAGCAATGAATTCTTCCTTTAAAGATTTAAGAGACAAACTAATTATAATATACCTTGATGACCTAATCGTATACTCTAAAAGAAGAAAACATCACTTGAGAGATTTAGAGGTGGTGTTAAGTCGATGCACACAACATAGTATATCCCTCAATCCTAAAAAGTCTATATTCTTTGTGGAAGAAGGAAAATTTCTCGAGCATATCATTTCAAAAAGAGGTATCAGAATTGATCCAAATAGGGTAAAAGTGATACAAAAGTTGGCTCTACCCACCAACAAGAGTGATTTAAAATCCTTCTTTGGTCAAATTAATTTTCTGAGAAGTTTTGTTCCCAAATTTTCTTAAAAAGTGAGGCATATATTGAATATGATGGGTGAAGCACCCTTTCAGGTGGTAGGAGGAAAGTAAGAAAGCTTTTGAAGATATTAAAATAGCCATTTCAAATGCTCCCATGTTGGTGAGTCTGGATTTTGAAAAAGATTTTATTATCTACTACTATGCTTCAGAACACACTTTTTTGAGCATTCTGACTCAAAGGGATGATAAGGACAATGAAGCCCCAATTGCTTTCATGAGCATTCCCCTAAAGAAGCATGAATTAAATTAAACTCAAATGGAGAAACATGCATTTTTTGTGGTGAAAGCATTAAAGCAATTCAGGTACTACATTTTGCATTCTCATTCAATCATCTATGTACTAGAGACAACAGTAAAAAGCATACTAACTCAATAAGAAATTGGGGTGAATAAAAGAGTTGTGTGGGTGACAAAAGTTCAAGAATATGATTTAACCATCAAACCTACTTCTTTGGTAAGAGGACAAGGTTTATGCAAGCTGATAGCTGAAAATAAAGAATCACTCCCTGACAAGACTGAAGCAAAGCCTTCTATTTTGTTAGTAAGCTCAACAAACCCCTGGTTCTCTAATGTAGCATACTTTTTGACATATGGTGAATACCCTGCAAATATGAGCTATAAAGAAAAATGCAACCTCTGATTGAAGGCAACAAAATATGCAATTTCTAATGGCATGTTGTATAAAACAGGAGTGGATGGAACCTTTGTGAGATGTATAAATGAAGAGCAACAAAAGAAGTTGCTAAAATTATATCATTTGGATGTTTGTGGGAGACACTTTTCATCTACTGAACCTACTTTTAAAATCCCTAGAAATTGCTTCTACTGGCCATAAGGATGCTAATTCTTTTGTAAAAAATTGTGAAAAATGGAAACTTTTTATTGGTCATCCTCAGTTAGCTGCTTTACCCCTTAGACCAGTAGTGATTGATGAACCTTTCCATCAATAGGGTATCGACTTCATTGGGCCACTAAATCCTCCATCTAGTGCTGGGCATATGTACATATTAATAGCTACTGACTATTTCATTGAGTGGGTGGAAGCTATACCAACTAAGAAGGCCAAATCTCAGGTCATGTGTGAGTTCTTATTTGAATACACATTCATTAGGTTCTAGGTTCCTTAAAAGATAGTAACAGACAATGTAACCTATTTTTCATCTGAAGAAATCTCCTTTTTCTGCTATGAACATGGCATATCATTAGCCCATTCCTTAGACTATTTTCCTCAAACAAATAGGCAGGAAAAATCTAGTAACAAAGTTTTGATTTCCATAATGAAAAAATTGGTGACTGATAACCTGTGAAATTGGCATAAAAAGCTATATAAAGCATTGCGGGATGACCAGATCACTCCAAAAAAGCTATTGGTATGGCCCCATTTAAATTGGTGTATGGAGTGGGTGCCCAAGTGTCCTTGCCTCTAGAGTTTTTTGCCACAAAATTGTAGTTTGTAACCAAGGATGGCTTGTTTCAAGATTCTCTGGAAAAAAGGGTAATGTATTTGAACAAATTGGAAGAAAAGAGAGATAAACGTGTTGATCATATTACTGAGCATTAGATGAGGGTAAAGTGAATTTTTGATATGAGACCTAGGCCTCATAATTTCCTAAAGGGAGATGAAGTTCTCTTATGGGATAAAAGGAGGGAACCTAAGGGAGTGCATGGAAAATTTGATTCTCTTTGGAAGGGACCATTTATCACTTGAGAAGTTGTCAGTCCAAATGCTTTCTACCTGAGTTACCTAGATGGCACAATTATGCCCTTTACCTATAATGTGTAGGATCTGAAGTTAATAAGGATGTAATTCCTTATAGAGTCCTAGTCATACATATTTCATTTTTGGCTTTTCATCCTTCTTTTCCTTGATTTTCCTATTGTTTTCTACTTAGGTGTTTTCTTGTGCTAGTTTTATCTGCAATATTTTGAGTTCTCTTTCATGTACCCAGTCCCTAGTCAGAGCCCCTATTAGCCCTATTTTGAGTTTCCATTATTTGATTTTTCTATGCTTTATTTGAACATGCTTAGGTTAGCTATTGAAACCACTTTCCTTGATTTCATGTTTACCCAGATACCATCAACATCATATGAAGTCATCTTGTGTTGTCTGTCGCATATTTTATATCTTGAACCTCTTTGAACTCCTTTGAACTTTGGTTCAAAGTAGTTCAAAGCAGTTCAAACAAAGGATTTTATACTAACCATTTCCCTGTAGGTGAGATGCACTAAGTATTATAAAATTTTTCTTTTGAAGTACTTTGAACTTCTTTGAATCCCAGTTCGAAGTGGTTCCATAGCTAAAAACTTTGAGCAAAAAGTGGTTATGATTCCATGGAGGTTCACAGTTTTTGAGGCATTAATCAATATTTCAGGGGGTAATAATTTGATGTCACACCTTAATTTTGAGCATGAGAGGAGTCATCATCATGATTTGGAATGGAAAATTTTTAGCCCAAAAAATATATTGCTTGTTAGACAAAAGTAATCATTGCAAGGACAGTTGCAAGGGGAAGTTATTAAATAAGAGGTCTTGTTATGGGGTTTCCAAAATGTGAATCCAGCTGCAACTAATTTTTCATGAATGCCTCATTATGAGGCCGTACTTTTGCCTATATGTTTTCTTTTTTTTTTAAAAGGGAACATAAGTTTCCTCTTTTTGTCTATTATGCAAAAGAATGAATTGAAGGAGAAGCAACAGAATGAGAAGGAAAAGGGTCCAATTTTTCTTAGAATCTATAGGTGAGAGCACAAAATATCACTCCCTTTGTTCTATCATCTATGTTCATTTCAAAGAAAAGATTAGTTTTGGGCTTTATTTTCCTTATTTGAAATGAAGTCTATATTGTATTTCTTCAGGAATGTTTCAAGTTTAGAATGTAAAAGACCTATCATTAGTGATACTAATTTGGGAGGTGTTAGAGTAGAGAAATTGCAAGCTAATTTCCTTGAGCAGGTTGACAAAATGAATGGTTGTATGGAAATTTTAACCAGCGGTCTAATTGAAGCCACAACTTCCCCCCTACCCCGTTGAACCCTAAATTGCTTCAACTTTGTGTTGATCACTATGATGTGAGAAGTAAAAGCATCCTGAACAAGGATGGAGAACATGTGTTGTCATTTTCTAGGGAAACTATTTCCTCAGTTTTATGCTTACCTGAATGTACCTTTGTTGCATTTACTCCTATGCAATTCCTAGCTGAGTATTAGGAAAGCCCTAGTAAATATCATAATATCCTAGCCAAGAAATAGATGGCAATCAATTATAGAGGTGGTTCAAGGCTTCCCAAAGTAGTCACCAAAGGCCATATGAAACCCTGTATTCATGACTTCATTGTTCTATTACATTGGGTTAAGGGTTCAACTGATTTTTTCCTTTTCAAAGAATGGATGTATCATGATGTGGAGATTATTCTAAAAGGAAAAAAAATTTTGGATTGGGTTGAGGTAATCACTAGTTCATTGAGGAACTAGCCAAAACATGCTAAGGAATCTAGGAAAAGTTTCTACATGGCCTCTTACCTGACTTATTGCATCACTTGTGTCAATAACATCACCTATCTTTTACATGAAACCTGGAGTGAAGATATAACCATCTACCAATACTACCCTCTACTTCAAAGGGACAGAGTGTTAGAAGATTTTAGGAAAGTGCATGATGTGTTAACAGAGAGTGTGCATTTGAGTTTGAAAAGGGCACCCATGCCAAGGTTATCCTTGGAAGCTCAAAAGTTAATTTTTAACTATGGGAGCTATTCTATTTAGTTTCCTAAATTCACTTATTTAAGGGGAGGTGGGTTTGATGAAGAGCCGACGAAGCTACCTCACCATGTACTTGATTGTTTTGTCCTAGTTGAAGTTTGCAAACAATTGTTCTCAATGATTAAGGATAACTTGCCTCAAGAAAATTGGGAATCATTTTTTCCTATTAAACTCGGCCCATTAACCTATAGCAGCATGATTAATGCCTTAGTCATTGGAAGCAATTTTCTTGGTTTTAGTTTTGGGTCCTACCAGGGTAGGAGGGATTTTGATAGCAAAGGATTTGCAACCCAAGTTCTTGGTTTAAAAGGCTAGTCATCTACAATTCCACATTAAGAGGATTTGTGGTAGGATTGCAAGAATGAAGAAGTGTTAAAGAGAGACCATTCTAGATTGACACTTTAACAAATTAGTTCCCTCAAGCTAAAGTTTCAATTAGAAGGAGTGGTTGAAGATGGTTAAGACATTGTGGAACCAAGATGGGAAGAAGCAAGTGAATCAAAACAATTAAAGGTGGATTGGAATCAAGAAGAAGAAGATGATATAAATTTGAGAACCAGATCCATCCTTACTCACATAGACAAATGGCTAAGGAGAAGAAGTATGAGGATGGTCAATGAACAAGCAACTAGAAAATCTCCAAAAATAGTTTCTTTTTCTGAACCACTAACTTCTGACACTCCAATTTCATCTCCTATTGCAAGTAGTTTATCGACTCCTAATAGGTAGAAAAGAACACCATCTCCTGCATAAAATATGACCCCTAGAACTAGATCCAAAACCAAGTCTAAGGCACTCATGCAAAAGGAAGTTCAAAAGGAGAAGGTGATGGCTCAAGGATAGGGTCTAGGCAATGGACTTAGTCTTTCAGATAACCCCGATGGTGATGTGTAGCTAACTAAAGCCCCTAGGATAGACCAACCCAAATTCATGACTCCTACTATAGAAGCCTAAGGGATCCCCACTACTCCCATTATCCCATCCTAGCTATCCAATTCACTTAGTAAGAAAAGGAATCTGCAACCTATGTCTACACTAGTAAAGGACATTGTCACCAAATATGTAGCCCGTGGCTCTAAAGTCAAAAAGTCAAAAAGTGATGTCCATCTGATCAAAGATTGAATGACCAAGAAGAAAATTGTAGAAGTGACCACATATAAATAGAAGACTAAATCTAGGGAGATTGATACTGAAGGCCTTAAGGTTACTTATGTGGAATTAGGAACCATAAACTAGGATACAACTAACTTCTTTTTCAAGTTCTCCACAGATCACATGCTAACCCAATTGGAAAAGGACAATAAAGAAAAGAAGGAACTCAAGGCACTGGTGATTACCATGACCAC